>CM062295.1:252133286-252715068 GCA_031216915.1 Pictodentalium vernedei
ATTTCTTTACTAACATTTTGTGGAGTTTCGAAGAGAAAATGGCCGTTGATAGGTTTTGGTGTCATATGACCAGCTGCATGGATAAATTATTCTGGTAGGCATTTGTTAACCCTCCATGGGTTGCTAAATGTAAAAAAATTGAAGAAATAGTCTGTTTTTGGACACCAACAAATGGAAATGCCACAGAGAAACGTAACTTCTTTTACCGGATGCAAAACTAATAGGGAAACATTGATATTGATATTAACCCATTCTACCATTAATGATGGGTTTTACCTAAACATTTTTTTATCAAACCCAAACCGAGTCATTTGAGACTACTATACTCATCTTTCTCATAACATTAATGAAGGAACTTTATTGAGACAGTTAAAAACAATTCATCAGACACTGTTGGCCTCAAGAAAAATCATGGAATCTAATCGGGAAAAGACATGATTCTCCAGAATCATAAAGTCTATTTTTTTTTTGTTTTTTTTTTTTTCCACACATTTTTGGCCGTACGATTCAGAAGCCATTTTCGAACCGATTTTCACACAATTTGGCACACGCATAGAGGGGCAAAAAATCTAAAAACGTACCGAAGCAGAATTTTCGATTTAACCCTTATTTCACCAGAATTGGCAAAAAACTGTCAAAATTGGGGTTTATCGACACTTTCTCGAAACACGTCTTGTAAATTTTTTTTAAACATTCACCATTGTTAGACCTGCCTATGACACGACCTTTGATACACACGACATATTAGGCGATGCATATGGTAACCCTCCACAGGCTGCCAAACATCGAAATTTTGATGAAATGGGCCGATTTCAGACCACCACAGCACCCAAACGATACCAGAGAGGTAAACATAACTTCCTTTATTGAAAGTGGAATTCACCGAGGATCATTTTTGATAGTAATAAGGGTGTTCATAAAACCAAGCATTAACGCGTTTTGGATTGGTTAAACAGCAATACCCCCATAAAGCTAAAAAATTCATGTTTTTCGTGGATTTCTCTAAACGAGTGTTGTAGATTTTCAAGAAAAATTTGTCACTCCCAGGTGTTGGTGTGACAATAGAAGTTGCATGGACAAAATACTGCGGTGAGCATTTGTTAACCCTCTGCGGGCTGCTAAAAGTCAAAATTGTGCTAAAATGGGCTGTTTTTGGACCCCAACAGCACCCAATGGGTACGCCACAAAGAAAAATGCCTTCTTTTATCGAGCGCACAATCTATATGGAAACATTTTTGTAAGTAGTAAGGGTATTCAAAAGTCAAAGTCTTAACCCATTTTGGGGAGGCTAAAGAGAGAGACCCCTTAAAATCTTAAAATTCCCATTTTCTGTGGATTTCTCTAAATACATCCTGTAGGTTCTCAAGAAAAATTGACTACTCGCAGGTCTTTGTGTGTGACATTATAAGTTGCATGGACAAAATATTCCAGTGAGCGTTTATTAACCTTCTACAGACTACCAAGCATCGTAATTTTGTTGAAATGGGCTGTTTCCAGACACGCACAGCACCCAACGTGTACCTGAGAAATACACATAATCTCCTTTGTTGGAAGTGGAATTCACTGAGGACCATTTTTGTAAGTAATAAGGGTATTCAAAAAACCAAGTGTTAACCCCTTTTGTGGTTGTTAATAGTGATACCCATCAAAGGCTTCAAAATTTATGTTTTCCCTCGATTTCTTTACAAACATCTGGTAGCGTTTTAAAGAGAAAATGGCCATTGATAGGTCATAGTGTCACATTACCAGTTGATTGGATAAATTATTCCGGTAAGCATTTGTTAACCCTCCATGGGCTGCTAAATGTCAAAATTTTGAAAAAAATAATCTGTTTTTGAACAACTACAACATCAAAAGGGAATGCAACAGAGAAACGTAACTTCTTTTACCGGACGCAAAACTGATAGGGAAACATTTTTGTAAGCAGTAAATGTATTCAAAAATCGAGGTCTTAACCCATTTTTGACTGGTTAAGGAGATATACCCCTTAAAAGCTTAAAATTCCAGTTTTCTGTGGATTTCTCAAAAAAATTTCAAGAACAATTGACCATTCGCAGGTCTTCGAGTGACATTACAAGCATGAACAAAATGTTTCGGTAAACATTTGTTAACCCTCCAGAGGCTGCCAGGCATAGACATTTGGAGAAAATGGGTTGTGCTTGGGCAACCATAACACCAAATGTGTACCTATGATATAAACATAACCTCCTTCATTGGAAATGCAGTTCACAGTCGATCATTTTTGTATGTAATGAAGGTATTAACAAAACCAAGCATTAACCCTTTAGAGCTGGTTACAGAGAGATACCCCTCAAAAGGTTAAAAATTTGTGTTATCTGAGGATTTCTTTTAAAAACATCCCGTAGATTTTCAAGAAAAAATGGCCATTCTCAGATCTTAGTGTGACATTACAAGTTGCATGTACAAAATATTCCTGTAAGCATTTGTTAACCCTATGCAGGTTCTCAAACATCAAAATGTTGATAAAATGGGCTGTGTTTGCGTACCCACAGCACCCAAAGTTGGGAGGAGAGATCAAAATAAGTGGAAGTAGAATTCACTGAGAATTATTTTTGGAAGTAATAAGAGTATTCAAAAAACAACACTTAACCCGTTTTGGGCTGGATAAACAATGATACCCATCAAAAGCTTAAAATTCATGTTCTCCCTGGATTTCTCTGAAAACTTCTTGTAGATTTTAAAGAAGAAAATGGCCATTCACAGTTCTTGGTGTGACATTACAAGTTGCATGAATACATATTCCTGTTAGCACTTGTTAACCCTCTACAATGCTGCCAGACATCAATATTTGGGAAACATTTGAGAGAAAATGAACCATTTTTAAATTGACACAGCACTCAGTGGGTATGTGTCAAACAAACATAACTCCTTTTGTCGGTCATTGACTTGTTGGACGACGGAATTGACATTAAATCCTCCACCGTTAATGATGGTTTTTACCTAAACAATTTTTTATCAAACTCTGTCATTTGAGATTACTATCTTCACCTTTCTCATAACATCAATGAAGGGACTTCGGTGAGACAGTTAAAAACAATTCATCAGACACTGTGGGGTCATGACAAATCATGGAATCTCATCGGGAAAAGCCATGATTCTCCAGAATCATAAAGTCTAGTTATTCTTGGGATTAAAACTTATGAAATGACAGTTGGTGCTCTAAAATTTGAAAAATATTTGATATTGTTGACCGCTCTGAAGTATATGAAGGGCTAACTAGTTGTAATATTGACAACATGTATGTTGTTAATCTGTCAAACAATCCTAATGCTAATTCGCTGGAAAGTATTCAACATGTCCCAAAGCTTCGTACATATAGACAAATTAAAAAAGTGTTTTAAACTGAAAGCTTCGTGCTTATGAATTTGAAATGTCAGCATCGATCTGTATCGGTCCAGTTTCGCTGCGGAATATTGCCGCTCAGGTAGACGAAACTGGTCGCTTTAGGAACGAAAATTAGTCAGTGGAGTAGCCATTGGGGGGCTGAGGGAGCACATGCCCCTCCCCAAAATTTTAGTCAAGCACCCCCCCCCCCCCCCCCCCCGCTGCACCCCAACAAGGTGATGTGGCCTAATTATTGATGCCTTTCACAACTTATAAATTATGGACACAAACGGACTCAAAGTCAAGGAAATTGTGTTTTTTTTTTCGTCTCGAATTTCAAAATTTTTTCCCAGTGGAGCCCCCCCCCCCCCCCTCCAGCGAGAGAGGGGGGGGGGGGGGCTCTTGTGCTCGCTCTCATCTCGCCGCTACGTGGCTCGGATGATGCTGCGTATCCTATTCTGTACGCCCCTACTAGTTCAGCGATCTGAACGTAGCGCCTACCCCTTCAGATCGCTGAACTAGCCCTGGCGCCCTAAATATTACTCTTCCCCCTAACTTTGATATCCTGGCTACCCGCCTGTTTTTAGTTCAGTTTCATTTAACAATCTTACTGAAGATTACTTGAGTGAAGAAAATATGAATATAATTATAAAAGTGTACCCAAGGTCCATACGCTAATTTCATTTTTGAGGCATTGAAATGAAGAAAAGCTAGTTTGTATAATCAAAAAACATTGACTGATAATTCCCTGTATTGTTGGCCCGTGACTTCTTAATGTGTTGGAGAATGTTATTTATTTATTTATTTATTTATTTATTTATTTATTTATTTATTTATTTATTTATTTATTAAGGTTTAACGACACTTTAACAGCCAATTCATATCGTGTCGGTGACAGTTTTACGGGTGGAGGAAGCCGGAGTACCCGGAGAGAACCACCGAGTAACGACGAGCAGCTGCCAGCTCCCCAACATCGTAACTCCGCACTGCAGCACAGGCAGGTTTAGATTGGTTGAAGACATGCGCCCATCGACGTGCAGTACGCCTTAGTACACGAGGTCAGCGTGCCCCCATGTGGACAATGGGGGTTAAATGCCTTGCTCAAGGACACAGCGTGGGAGTCCGAATCGACCGCTCAGACGGTCACCCATCCGTGGACTAACCGAACTCGACGTTGCTTAACTTCGGTGATCTGACGAGAACCGGTTACTGCAACGCCACCGCCCCCCCCCCCCCCCCCCCCCCCCCCCGCTAGCACATATACGCTCCTATAACATAGTTTGAGGAGTTTATATAAACAAAAATCATAATACCACCTGATGCCACGGGTGTAAAACAATAAAACAAAAACAAATACCCCCCCCCCCCCAAGCAAATGTAGTTAATAATGAACCTTCAGGTTTAGTTGATTGATTGATTGATTGATTGATTTATTAGGGCTTTTGTCGCTTTAGCAACGAGGCAATATCACTACAGTGTCAGTCTGATTGGTGGAGGAGAAACCTTTCTTGCGCTCAATTTATCGGGATAAATTACCCACTTGCAGGTAGAGACCACCGGCCATCAGCGATTAGCTGACAACTCATCCAGGTAACGAAATCTGCAGTCAGAGTCCATGGCGTCACCGACGGGATTCAAACCCGACCCGCCAGAGCTGAATGGCGAGGCGACTTGGAACTAGGCACCTTAGCAAATGAGCCTCCGAGCCTCCCCTCCCCGGACTTAATTGACACAAGTTGAACACTGTTTATTAGTTAAAGAGGTCACCTGAATGTCGCAGGATTACGGGGTTAAATTGATGGAGGAAAATTTATGTTCTTATCAGTGCTCAGCCGACAGCCAGTGACTGTCGTCTGATCCCCAGTTCGAACGTAAACTTTGCCACCTTATCAATGCCCTATCCGCTTGGGACTCTTAAGATTCCTGAAGGTGCCTGTGGCTTACAACGCCAAAGGGTGATCAATGATAATTCACTGAAAGATTATTTATTTACATGTACGAAGAAATATAATATGAAACAAATTACTCACAAAATTATCCATAAGAATACACTAATTACGCGAATAAAAGTTTATTCTTTAGGGCCCTCGATGTCTCCCACAGCTAGCTGTGTCCGCTGGATCAACCTCACATCATCTTCATCCTCTCACGGTTTGTGACACATACAAAGTGTCTATTCAATTTTCGTTGCTTACTCCTCGCAGGGTTAACTTCGCCCTCAGTCGGGCTAAACTCATATAATGCTCTGCTTGTGTGACTCTATCAGCGTTCTCACAGTTCAGTCACAATTCAATCGGCGTCTACCACAGTTCACGATCACTTTGCGCATTGCCAGTCTCTTACGGGGTTAAGTTATTTCGCTTCAGATATATACTTAACAAAGCTTACATAATAATATTCTGCAAAGTGTTCTCAACATCACCAATTCTCGCACCGCCTAAAACTATCTTATCTCGCGAGCTATTCCAGCGGTTACTCAAGCTCTTAACCCGGTTTCTAGACCTCAACGTTACAGCTTTTAGTTCTTTGGCTACTATGCCACTGCGGTTCGCAACCGTTAACAAACTACAATCGGTTCCTTACAACCCTCACAGGGTGACGACAATACGCGGACTTTCAATCTCGGTGCCTATGACCATCGACGGCCAAGGCTAAATTCGGACCTTCTCTGAGTGCCCTCAGGTCAACCGCCTCTCAGAATTCTGCTTCCTAAAACAGGTAATGCCGTTTACCTAAATGCATATAGCTCCCTAAGCTCGAACTTCCTGTTCCTGATCCTATTCTCATATATGGCCATCGACTTGGCCTGCGACTGCTCCTATTCTAAATATGAGCTCTGTGGCTCCCCCTACACCACAACGTGCCTTTACTTTCGCACCGATGCAGCACCTCCTCTAACCTATAGGACAGGACCCCCCCCCCCCCCCATCTATTCGCAACGACCCACAGCCTTACACACCTTCCGACTGGAATTGGCTGGAATGAATTTTTCGAGAAATCCCTCGATTTTTATTTAGATAGCCAGAACATTTATTCTCAGTTAATCGCTTCTCTTGAACTTGGCCGATTAGATCTTTTTTAATTTAATGCTCGCTTTAAAGTTCCTTTGAAAGACTCGCATTTTGGTATCTTTTGACATTTCGGCGACAGGATAGATGCTTAATATGGGTGTGTGTCCAGAACATATGTGATGCACTGGTTCCAACAATTACAATTTAACTGGTCTTAACAGTGGCGTAGATAGCTTTACGCTAGCGGAGGGGCAAGCCCAAAATTTTCCGACAGACCGAAAATTTTCTGACAGTGTAACAACAACAAAAATCCAAACAAACAGAAAGAATCTGTTGTTTACTGCAAATGTACTGACAATTGGTCTTTTTTACCCCAAATTTACCCAAAATGGCATGTTTTTATCCCCCAAAGCCAGCATTTTAATGTTATTAGGCATAAAATCGCCTAAAGATGGTCCCAAAAAATTTCCGACAAAACTTCTGGGGGGGGGGGGGGGGGGGGGCTCAGCCAAACCCCCCCCCCCCCTCTATCTACGCCACTGGGTCTTAATTACCCAGATAACGATTCAGAAGAGAATATTGTCTCTCTTACTATTGATTCTGTTATAATTTAGCCCACGTGGCGTTGAACACGTGCGCCATAATGGACATTAAATTTCATGCCTAATTAACAGAGTTTGACAAATCTGTTTTCAGGGTCCGTCACATACCTACCTTGCTTTACATTTAACCCAGGCAGAAATATTATCGAAAATATTTACACTTTTATACAACAACCTTGACACTGAACAAAGATGACTGCTATGCAGTATCAGTCAATAATTTTCATCACCCCAGCAAGGTATGCAGACATACAGTGTGTGATGTGACTTCCCTCATGTCACATGTGCGTACCACAGACATAGGGAAGGTGAATTTCTGCTGTCCCTATAAGCTTCAAAATGAGGAATGAAGAGAGTTTTCTATTTAGTAGAAATGCTAAATAATCGGGTACAGAGTAGGGAATGTATTACCTCAGACTTATTCAGGACTTATCCTGACTTATTCAGACTTATTTGATAATATTTTGTAACTGTTTCCATTCAAACTCATTAGAAATATCTCCCTTGCAGCCTCAGAGGTGTATTAAAATGCTGGAATATTCAGTGAAATAGTCTTAAATATTAAAAAAAACAGAAGAATTCTCGCTAAGACAGGGTTAAGTCTGCATTTTATGCTTTTTTCTAAGATTTTGGGGGGTGGGTCCCCGAAAATGGCCCGGAAAAAATAATAAATATTGCAGTTATGGGAGGGGGGGGGGGGAGGGGTGTCTGAAGTGCGGAAAAAATCTTTTTTGACCGTGTGTCTGCAAATTGTTTCCAGACCCCACCCCCTGGTCTGAATGGAACATCAATGCTGTGATCACAAACACGGCCTCCTTCTAGGTCAGATCGTGTTCTAGTCTCGACATATTTACACCAGTGGTCAAGATTTTGTAAATAAATATAATAAAATTCCGGTACGACACTAAAGTGTTTCAGGGAAAACACGGACAATTCCCTGTCGTGTGATCACAGAACGTTTAATTTAGTGCCATTGGAGGTCCAAAATAAAATTTCCTGTGGAGGTTTAACACTGTAGCTTTAAAATTTAGCAAATATGGGTCGTTCAAGAACATACTATACTACTCGTGTTCGAATTACCAATGCATCAGATATGTCGACCAGATCAAACACCGTCGCGTTCTGATCTGCACTTTCAACACCAAAAGCGACATTGTATCATGTATTTACAAGCGATGCGATGTAAGCTTATAACCACAACTCCTAAACAACAGCTTTCACGTGGATCGCTCGGAAAACAGTGCTCCTGAAATTTTTCAAATTCCAGATCGATGAAAAGGCCCCGTTTAGGTCACAACATTTGTAATCATACCATACAGCACTTGTGAATCATGCTCCGTCGCTATCCGTGCATCATTCCTTCAAACGCCCCTTGCAACATTATGGCATTCTTACGGGATTCCACATTTTATCTTAAATTGTTTTCTGAGAACGAATCCCTGTCCGCTTGTCATTACGTTTGAACAGAACGGTGTGTTTTACTCAGTATGACCTTCATAAACCCCTAAATTTATGCGTTCACGAATTCAACACAACAGAAATTTCACACACTTCTGATTTCAGTTAATGAGCAATATTATAATATACGAAATGTGTTTAAAAAATAGTTAGCTCGGATAAGTTTTGACTATGTCAAATTCTATACACCACGGAACAGTATGACCCGCTCGTAGTCATCTAATTTCCTCAGGCCGTTTTGTACATCTGCTGGGCGAATCAGGGGGGGGGGGGGGGGGGGGGTCTTCCAAAAAATTCCGGACACAAGGCCGGGGTGGGTGGGTGGTCGGATGGGGGGCCAAAACACTTTTTTTCCTGGAGTTGCAATTTTTTTCCTGGTGTTTTTTTTCAAATTATTTTCACATAACAAGGCTATATTGTTGTTTAGTAGTCTAATAGGCACCTGTTTGTCAGGTAGGGTTAGTGAATAAGGCCCCACTAGGCTGATTAGGGGATTTGTTCTCTTTTTTGTAAATTAAATTAGATGCATTAAAGAATTGTGTACTCCAGTTTGACTAAAAACAATCAGTGGAAATTTATGAATTTTAATTTGGGAATGGTTAACATAATTTTCATAGCTGAATCATCATGGCACAATTTGGATTTTACAATGTGTAGCAATGTGTTTAGCAGAACATCTAAAATAATGTAAAAAAATTACGGAAAATAATCTAAATGCCCAGTTTCTCTGAGTAGAGCTCTTGTAACCTGAAACTAATGAAACTTCTCACTGTGCATCTTTGATACAAAACCCCACTTACTTAATTCAAGCTCATAGTGATAGTACCAGGGTTTTCACAGAGGGTTTGTCTGGCTATCTCGTGAAAACATGAAACAAAAGATACAGTTAATATTTGAATTGAAAACTGACCCTGACTGAGCCAGAGTATATAGATGAGTAGCTGAGTATAATACTATGCAGCAAAAGAAGATTATTTTATTCCTCTATTTGATGTTCACAAAAATAGTCTAATTCTTACATTATATGCTGTTATATGCAGAAATCACTGCTGACATTTTTTCGGAGACGGACCAGGACGGACAGTGAGATTTACAATAGTGTTAGGTGACAGATTTTCAGCTTTCCTACGCTATCTACTATCTTTTGAGTAATGACAATTGGCTGAAACCTCAAGCATAGACACTTAGCCTGTAGTCAGGTCATTAAAATTAAAACTTCTTCACTAAATTTAAACTGTTTCTTCAGTCTCGGAACTTAACACATGGACGATAATTATTATGAAAGCATTGAGGCCAGAACTTTCAGTTCAGCATTTGTAATTCATGCACTTCAATAATATGCCAGTATACACTACGCCATAGTGTATATAGGCATATTATTGAAATGCATGAATTACAAATGCTCAAGTGAAAGTTCTGTCATCAGGTATTAGAACCACCAGAACATAAAGATGTGAAAAAAAAAACAGTTATCAGATCAGGATTCAAATTAAGGCAAGGATTGACAACTGGAAGCTTAGTGCAATAATTTTTCAGTACCCACTGAAAAAATATAGGTGGAGGGGTGGGTGTCCAAGTGGTCAGAGGAAAAAAATATTTATTGTTTTTGCACGTGGGTGGGTGGGTGGTGGTCAAAAGGTGGAAAAAAATATTTTAGGCCTTGTGTCCGGAATTTTTTGGAAGACCCCACCCCCCCCCCCCTCCCTGGGCGAATGGGGAATTTAACTCGCTGCAGTAGGTGACCGGGAAAGGAACATAGTTGCCAACATGTGAACCCCGTAGAACAAAAAGGCGAGCGTTATCTTCCAGACAGCATTTATTTTATCCAAACTCTAACAAGCAGTTACATGAAGTGAACATTATACATTGAAATATTGTAACATTATTTATTTATTTATTACAAAAAGGGGCAGAGGCGGGACGCAGGACCAACGCTCCATCAATGAAAGGAATGATTTCGCGCGCCGAAAGCGCGCAGGGACGGTATGGAGGACAAGCCCCTTTCGACCCTCGTTGACTGTAGGTGATTCGTTCTCACATGTCTAGGCGTGTTGAAGGAGGAACTGCTTCGGGTACTCGGCCGGTGTCACCAGTTGCGTCGTGATGGTCTCTTGGCTGATGTCGGTTGAACCCTTGGGTGAGGACCAGTGTGAGAGGTTGGGTCCTCTCACAAAGGTACTACCTCTCCCCGAGGGTGCAGTCGATCTGGATTTTCGGGCAAATATAGTCTGCCGATTCGAGGATGATTATGAGTGATGGCCATCACTGGCAAGTATAATCTGCCTCAGGCTGTCTCTGTTTGGTTGGACTCTTTGGACGAAAACAACAACGACCCCTTTCGGGGACCACCAAGAAGAAGAAGGCCCGAACTTCCCTGGTTCGGGGACAGGCCTGCATTGTAATCCTATTGGGGTGGGACAAAAAGATGCGCAATGCGCTTACAAAAAGGGGCAGAGGCGGGACGCAGGACCAACGCTCGCCTCCCTTAAAGTGGTTGACCACTTTTAGGGATGGAGCGGAGGATGTTCAGGAACCATGGGTGTGACTGTTTCCATAACGGTTAGACTGTCTGTAGCGGTTATTGGGGTGCTGATCAAAAAACATTTTCTGTGTACCTGCTTAAAAGAAGAAGGTAGAATTAGTTTTCATTAGAATATGTAAACCGTAAAGATAAAAGTAGCACCTCTTTAGTTGCGTGTCCTTGTGGTATCTGCTGTGTGCGTGGGGGAGAGTATGGAATGCACGAATCTTTACATTCTTAAGAGCAGTAACATACTCTCGTGTGGTATTGTGCTGTGTGTGTGCTTGTCGCTATGGGGGAGAGTATGAAATGCACGAATCTTTACATTCGAAAGAGCAGTAACATACTTTCGTGCTTGGGACCCCAATCGTTCCCTATTTATTATTTAGTTTTAAGGTGCCGGGGATCGCGAGCGTTTTAAGTGGGCTGAGCTTCCTAGTTTGCGAGTGAGTTTGCAGCGGGACGGTAACAGGTCTAGCACACTAGACCACACCCGAGGGTGTTTCTTTCCTGTTGTGTCCTTCGCTGGAAGTGGCTTTATTTAGGTTAGTTTAAGTTTATTTGAAGTTGAGGGTGCCGGGGTTCGCGGGTTGAGCTTCCGAGGCTGTCAGCGGGAGGGCAACAGGTCTAGCACACTAGACCACATCCGAGGGTGTTTCTTTCCTGTTGTACCCTTCGCTGGTTGCGGACTTATTTATTTTAATTTAGTTTAGGGGTATTCGGGGGCGTCGGGGATCGCAGATCCCTATTTATTATTAATTTTTATAACAGTGTTTATTCCTGATGTAACTTTTAGTTGAGTCGGTGAAGGCAGCCCTTTCTGGTAGACGGCCACAGTTAAGCTGTTTTTCTGCCTGTTTATTCACATTCTCGATCCCTGTTTATTTAGTTTTTAACAGTATTTAATCCTGATGTAATTTTACTTGAGTCGGTGAGAGCAGCCCTTTCTGGTAGAAGGCCACAGTTAAGCTGTTTTTCTACTTGTTGGTTCACCTTATCATTCCCTAGTTTTTATTCGAGCGGTCTTAGTTTTGGTTACAATTTTTGGGCTTTTGTCGGCTTTCGCAAAGTACTCCAAGTTCGGAGATCAGTTCGCTGTCGGCTAACCGGTCATGATTTTTCGCGGCCAGGGTGGCTAGGCGGTCTTTAATGGTGGGGATATCGGCCCTGTCGTGGAGTGTTTTGATGGGTGTGTCCCATGGGGCGCGGAGGGCAACTCTAAGCGCGTGGTTTTGGACCCTATGGAGTTTACCCATATTAGTTTGGTTGAGATCAGTTAGTATGATTGCACCGTATTCGAGTACTGGGCGCACAAAGGATTTGTATAGTTTGAGGAGGGTGGACTGGTTGGCCCCCCATGAAGTTCCCTTAAGCATTTTCAGTAAGTTAATTCGTTTGGTAGCTTTTTTCGCCATGTCGTCGATATGTTTGTTGAACGACAGTTTTTGATCAGTGGTGATGCCCAGGAATTTCGCTTCTTTGCATTCCGGGAGGGTGTTATCCATAAGTTTTAGGTCAAAATCACGTTTATTTTTCTTGCGAGTAAAGGTGATTCGTTGGGTTTTATTGGCGTTTAGCTTAATTCTCCATTTGGCACACCATTGTTCTAGGTCATCGAGAGCGCGTTGCAGGGGTTTTTGGAGCAGATTGGCCGTATTGTTAGAGTCCCAGAGGCCCTTATCATCCGCGAATTGGGAGACTTGAACACGATCCTCAGAGAAGTTAAGGTAAGGTCATTTACGTAGAAGATGTAAAGGAGGGAGCTTAGGGCGGATCCTTGGGGGTGCCTGCTTCAAGGGGGACACTGTCAGACATTTCATTGTTTACTCTGACTTTAATTTCGCGATCATTTAAGAAAGAGGATAGTAACCTGAGCAATTTCTTGGGGAGTCTCATTTTTGATAATTTGTAGCGCATTCCATTGTGCCAAACGGAGTCAAATGTTTTTTCGACGTCTAACAGGACTGCCGCGCCTATTTGCTGATTCTTGATAGCAGTTTTCATTTGGGTGACTAGTCGGTGGACATGTTCGATGCCTTCTTTACGGTTTCTGTAGGCTCTTTGCCATTTATTGAAAAAATCGTTGCCTTCAAGGTGCCCCCTGAACCGATTGGTAAGGATTCGTTCGAATGTCTTACCAATGCAGCTGAGTAGGCTGATTGGGCGGTAGCTGGCTGGATCGGAGGGGTCCTTGTCCGGTTTTGGTATCATGACACCAATGGCTTTTTTCCAGCATCTGGGAAAGTAGCCATGGGTGAGGCATGCGTTGAACAGTTTGTTTAGTTTTTCGATTAGGGAGAATGGGCTTTGTTTTAGAATTTTGTAGCTTACTTCGTCTTCGCCGGGTGAGGAGGAATTTTTTCATTTTTTTTATGACGTTGATGATTTCCTCATTAGTGATGGGGGTGACGAGGTCATCGTCTTCCCCATCTTCTGGCTCGTTATCGAATTTGGGGTCACGGAAGATATCAGGGTGTTCATTGATGTAGTCATCAATGGCGTTTATGGCGGCGTTTTTCTTAGGAGGTCGGCAAAGGTGTCGGCCTTGTCTTTGTCGGTGCGCGTGAAGGAACCGTCTTCCTTCTTAAGAGGTTTGCCTGCGGCTTTGCGGCTTTTGTTTTTTTGCCCAGTTAGGGTTTTGAAGGAGTCCCAGAATTTTTTGGCATCCTGGACTCCGTTTAGATCGGCTGTTGCCTTTTCCCAGTTTGCTTGTTTTTCAGCTTGGAGGGCTTTCTTGACCTCCCCATGAAGGCGGTTGTATGTTTTTTTGAGGTCAGCTTTCTTACCGGGGTCAGTTTCGGTTTTAAGAGCTCGAAGAGCTTTCCGTTTAGTTTTGATTAGTGAGAGTGTATCGCCCGAGATAGTTTTTCTCCAGGGGCGTACTTCTTCTTTTGGGCATATTTCGTTTAGGGTTGAGTTAATGATTTTCTTTATGCCCTCGCATTGGGTTTCGAGTTCCGCTGCATTGGATGGGGGGTGTTTGTGAGTTTGACATCGAAGATGTCACGATAGAGGTTCCAATTAATTTTTCTAAAATTTCTGCGGAGAGTGGGGGGTACCTGAGTGGGCCATTTCCTAGCAGCAGTGAGGCATGGACTGGGAGGTGATCGCTGCCTAAGTCGTCATCGCCGACCCAGTGGTCATCTATGTGATTTATCAGAGAGTCACTGGCGATAATTAGATCGAGGATCTCGGATGAGAATAATGGGTTATTACTGATATAAGTTGCAGAGCTGTCATTCATAACCACATGAAGGTTATGCTTTTTAGTGATTTCAAGGAGGGCTTCACCGTTAGGGGTGGTTTTGTTACACCATCAATGAAATGAATGATGGACGTATATATACTTTCTGGTCAAACCCAAGCCAACTTGCTCTACAGGTCAAGCCTCTTGGAGAACAATAGCTGAACAATAGCTGTCATTAATTGTTCACCTATTAAGCGTATTAAAGCATGTTCAGTCTGGAGGTGTTACTCACAGCTTTTCAAAAATGGCATAGCACTGAACTGTGTTACCTATTCACATGTGATTAGCACAGTTTGTAAGTTATTTTCCTCTTTCAGAGTAAACTAAAATTATTGTTCTTCGGGACGGAACTAATAAGCTAATATAATGTCGCAGATTTCACCTTTTATGTCTAAAACTACATGAGAGAGAATTATCACAAAGTGCTTTCAGGGCAATTCGATTTGTAACAAAAATACATGTACATTTTGCCTTTGTGATAACAGCAGGCATTGCCACTAATCTGTCCAGTTCCATAAACGTTGAGTGCAGCATGCCGTTAAGCTGTAACATTCCACACCGTGAGAGTAATTATCAAACGACATTCCATCATTTTTCAGGCAGTTTCAAGTTTTATGGTTTTCTGAACAGTACCTATTCAACAAAACCAAGAGTCGCTGTCAAAATGAAACGAGCATGCTTATTGGAAACTATTAAAAGTGCCACCTTGGAGTCAGGGAAGAAGATCTCTTTGGTGATATTCGATAAAGATGGAACATTAATTTGCTTTCATGCGATGTGGTCCCCATGGGCGAGACAAATAGCCTCACGGTATGTCTAAATATTGTTTCAAAACATTATTATATTTACACAATCTGGACGCGTGTGGCACCAAAGTCCTAAGACCATAGATGTAGATCAGCACATAATTAAACACATTCATTGAATGACTTGGTATGAAAGTTATAAAACTTCTTCAGGACCCGGAGAACAGGAAATGTAGGTGGTAAGGATTAACAAGACTCGTATGCATAAATAGGGGGTTTGGGGGAGATATCACTCCATATATTCACATATATTCGCTCAACTCAGTTGAGTTTGGTTAATTTTTTACACAGCTGATTTTGTAGTGGACACGTGTTGGATGAAAATGATGTATCCCCTCTCCCACCCTCTACATTTATGTATGTAAGTCTATATAATCCTCACCGGTCACCAACTACATTTACTGTTCTCCAAGTCCTGAAGGAGGTTTATATCTTTCGTACCAAGTCACTTAACCCTTTACCTAACCTGAAAAGCAGACGACACTTGCAAACAATATTCTTGAATAACTAATTTTTTTCATTTTTTGTCTCAAAAACATAGGTTATGACCCCTCATTGGAACGAGCTCGACGAGCTCGTTCCAATGAGGGGGTCATAACCTATGTTTTTGAGACAACAAATGAAAAACTAATGAAAATTAATTGGCGATTTTTGTGAATGGCGCTTGTCCGTTTTTGCCGTTGCGTTGTCTAAAGGGTTAATGATAGAGATGGACGGTATTGGAACTTTGCTTCGGTTTCGGTATTTTTAGGGGAGTATATCTCGGTATCGTTTCGGTGTTCGGTATCTGCCTTGACTGAGATTTGCTGACAGTACCAAAGAGGCATTAGCACCAGCAAAAACAGTTGTTGTATCATTCTTCCTCAACGCTGTAAATGACACTGCCAATGACCTCAAAAGTAACGTTCCTTTACGACCACAAATCATATCTACAGTAATTTTGTGACTTAATCTAAACGCGCACCTTAATGTTTAATGTCCTATTTCAGGCTTTTGCGATCTCAAAGCATGTGTCCTGGCCATGCTATCTTTAGGAGGTCCTGCTGACAATAAACAAAACATCTGGGCAGTGATTTCTAGTGAATCAGGTCAGATGCCCAGTCCATCGAGTTATAACACTCCACTTCTTTCATGAAAATGAACCTTTCAACTGTTATCAAGCCTCAACGGGGACTTATAAATAGCGAATTAGGAAAATTTGAACATTAAGACGGTTTCGGTATTCAACGATTGGTTGGGTTCGGTTTTCCGGTATCCCAATGATTTCGGTATCATTTCGGGTTTTCGGTATATTGCCCATCTCTGCTTAATGAATGTGTTTAATTACGTGTTGGTTTTAACCCTACGTATGTAATATACTAAAAAAAATAGACCATTTTTCTTCCAGAATCTTCTTCGCTTTTGTGGGGGTATTTACACCAGAAAGTGTTTTTCCAAGTAGTAGTGCACCGATTATAGACGATAACGTTTACGTTTCAGACGTCCAAGTCCTTTATGTCTGTGAAATTAAGGAAAAACTGATGTTTTCTATACTAAGATAAGCGTGACGTCACAAGGGAATATCGAACATCCCAGTGTGTAATGGTCACACCGCATATTTAAATAGAACGATTGACAGATAGCATAGTAGGCTCCGAATCGTGTGATCATTGTGTTTTCGAAGTATGAGAATGATGTCACGCGATGAAATAAAGTTAGCAGTATTTAACTGTTTGCGAGCTGCTGGCGGATATTCCTGCCCAGCACAGGGTTTCTCTTGTCTCTGAAATAAGTGTATTTTGTGCATAATTTTATTTAATCATATTGCCAATCGGTAAATGGAATGGATTTTTTCAGCAATGATTTCTTGTGTTACCTTAGATTAATTTTTCATCAAATCTAGTCATGGCTGCTTTAAAGCAGCCATGACTAGATTTGATGAAAAATATCAAGAAAATACTCAGCGGGTTAAGAGTTAATGACAGAAAGCAGATCATCATATGTGTGTTCGAAATGGGTAGAAAATGCCACAAACTTTCAAGTTTCAAGACCAATCAAAAAGGAGTTTAGTGAGTTTTTTTCCAACTTGATAAAAGTTGGTTATTATTTATAGATGGAGTATTTATTTATTTATTTATTTATTTATTTATTTATTTATTTATTTATTTATTTATTTATTTATTTATTTATTTATTTATTGGGGTTTAACGACACGTTCTACAGTCAGGGTCACCTGGTGTCGGATAGATAGCTTTACGGGTGGAGGAAGCCGTAGTACCCGGAGAGACCACCGGGCGGCGGCAACAACTACTAGACAACCTAACGTACTAACTCCACATAAACAGGGTTAGCATTGTTTGAAGACAAGTGCACCATCGACGTGCAGTACGGTTAATGAGAATGGTATAGACTGGATGGGGATGCTTGGCCACTTGACACCTTTCCAAACATGGTGCATTGAAAGAAATAAGTCAGGTGAATGACACCTGATAGGAAACGTCAAAATGACATTAAAAAGCTGTATATATCCTGTTTTACACATTTATGTATGTGTACTTATTCCATTAGATGTTTGACAGGAGGGAACAATAAATGTTTATAACTTTCAAGTGATATGGATTCGCGTGTTCTTGAAGTTACCAAGCATAGTAAATTAGACACGCGTCCTTCTCGAACCATGCTTTAGGTGGGGTTTTCGTCCAACCCAACTGTTGCGTGCCTCCTTCAACTCTTTCAACCCGAAAGCCCATTTTATTGGGTTCTGGGTTGTGATACGTCCTAATTGCATAAAATACTGAGACAGACCACAACGAGAGTGAAGTAAGGGATATTGGAATCAACGACCCGAGGTGAAGTTTTTCCTGTATTTCACGAGCACAGAAGGCGTGCGTGATGCAGGAAAAACTCCACCAAGGGTAGTTGATTCCTGTGTCCCGAACTCTGCCCGAGTTGTGCGCTGTATTTATAGCACAATTACACTTGAATTGAGTGAGTAAACAGGGGCGGCGGAACGATTTTCAAAGTGTGTGTGTGTGTGTGGGGGGGGGGGGGGGGGGGTTGCTGGATCGGATGATGGATGGTCGGCGGTGTGACGGGCCGACCATGGTTCCGCCCGCCGTACGAAACTGTTAAATTCCAGGGTACCAAAACCCCCATTTCCATGTATCTGAGCGGATATTTTGACATTTTTCAGGAGGTGTATTTGAAAGAGCAGACGAGCAGCTGCCAGCTCCCCAACATCGTAACTCCGCACTGCAGCACAGGCTGGGTTAGATTGGTTGAAGACATGCGCGCCATCGACATGCAGTACGCCTTAGTGCACGGCGTCATAGTGCCCCCATGTGGACAATCGGGGTTACCGCAACGCCACCGCGCCTCCGTATCGGGATCGAACTCGGGACCTCTAGCACAGAAGTCCAACAGTCTACAACCAATCCACCAAGCCCCCTTAAATTGTTACAACAATTTGGCCTCGTCAATGTATTTTATATTAAATTGTTATAACAAATTACATAAATTATGTTTATAGTTTGACTGAATTGTTATAACAATTTAGCTAAATTGTTATAACAGTTTGGGTAAACTGTTATAACAATTTAACATTTAACACAGACTACATCAACGGTGCTAAATTGTTATAACAATTGAACATAAAATACGACGACCAGGATAATACGCTGACGTACATTTTAGGTTCTGTTTACGGTTTCCGTTGAGCGAATGCATACTTTTGAACTTCTGTCTAAACATCTACAGGAGATCGAAGGGGGAATATACACCTGAAACTTAATTAAGCACCCCCTGTTTTCTTCGCAGTGGTGTTAATTACTTTCATGCTATCCTTCAGATGGCCAAAAGTGAATGTTCGCGAAAAGAATGGTCTACTGGCAAATGAAAGACAACATAATGACGAAAAAATGCAGCATTTTAATGGCACTAATTACATTGTCACTAATGTTTTTGATGGAAAAATGTTCTCTCGACAAGTATGGTGCTGGAACGGTCCATGATGAAACAATGCCGATAATTACTGACAAAAAATGTATCTTGTGATCTCCGCAACACAATAGCAGTGTCTGACGCCAGAAGCGAGTGTATCCACCACGTGCCCGGATGACAGACTGAACCCTCCTCCTAATGCTACCAGTGAGCCTTCTGATATGGTCCAGAGGCAACAGCTGCCAGTCCTCATACAATGCAGCTTCCCAATCGGCCACATTCTGAAGAGGCGGATCCCTTGCTTGCACACGACGCCCACGAAAGTCCCAGATGTGTTGTAAGGGATTTAAATCGGGGCTCATTGCAGGCCAAGGTAGTGTTGTAATAGCGTTACTCTGAGGAAATGTTCTCACAGCATGGGAACGATGTGGCCTTGCATTATCATCCATGAACACAGGGCGAGTAGGCAACGGGTGGATGTCAAAATGAGACACGACAACCGGATTGAGAATGTCCTGGATGTACTGATGACCATTGGCATTCCCACGTTCAGTCGCCATATCAAGTTTACAATCACGAGAGAGGCACCCCCAAATCATATTACTGATCCTCTACCATAAGGAAAGTAGGTCTGATGTCCCTGAGCACGTAAGCAGTATTTCAGTGCCTCCACACTCTCATGTGACCATATGTGACGTAAAGCAGGAACCTACTCTCGTCTGACCAATGGACACTCCCCAACGTCCGGAGATTCCAATGGTGTCGTGCCATACACTACTCCAAACATCGTCTTTGATACTAATAGGACAGAGCTGGACGCTTGGTGGCCCTTCTAGGACTCATATCCAGTGCATTGAGACGGTTTCGGACAGTTCTGTTGCACGAACGCCTGTTTGGGAGCCAAATGCGTTTGAAAACCCACTTGTAGCAAAGGGTTTACGCCTAACGACGAGCTCGTTCCAATGAGGGGTCATAACCTATGTTTTTGAGACAAAAAATGATAAACTAATGAAAATTAATTGGCGATTTTTGTGAATAGCGCTTGTCCGTTTTTTCCGTTACGTTGTCTAAAGAGTTAATGATAGAGATGGGCGGTATTAGAATTTTGCGTCGGTTTCGGTATTTTTAGGGGAGTGTATCTCGGTATCGTTTCGGTGTTCGGTATCTGCCTTGACTGAGATTTGCTGATAGTACCAAAGAGGCATTAGCACCAGCAAAAACAGTTGTTGTATCATTCTTCCTCAACGCTGTAAATGACACTGGCAATGACCTCAAAAGTAACATTCTTTTACGACCACAAATCATATCTACAGTAATTTTGTGGCTTGTTCTAAACGCGCACCTTAATGTTTAATGTCCTATTTCAGGCTTTTGCGATCTCAAAGCATGTGTCCTGGCCATGCTATCTTTAGGAGGTCCTGCTGACAATAAACAAAACATCTGGGCAGTGATTTCTAGTGAATCAGGTCAGTTGCCTAGTCCATCGAGTTATAACACTCCACTTCTTTCAAGAAAATGAACCTTTCAACTGTTATCAAGCCTCAACGGGGACTTATAAATAGCGAATTAGGAAAATTTGAACATTAAGACGGTTTCGGTATTCAACGATTGGTTGGGTTCGGTTTTCCAGTATCCCAATGATTTCGGTATCCTTTCGGGTTTTCGGTATATTGCCCTTCTCTGCTTAATGAATGTGTTTAATTACGTGTTGGTTTTAACCCTAGGTATGTAATATACTAAAAAAAATAGACCATTTTTCTTCTAGAATCTTATTCGCTTTTGTGGGGTATTTACACCAGAAAGTGTTTTTCCAAGTGGTAGTGCGCCGATTACAGACGGTAACGTTTAATTTTCTGACGTCCAAGTCCTTTATGTCTGTGAAATTAAGGAAAAACTGATGTTTTCTATACTAAGATAAGCGTGACGTCACAAGGGAATATCGAACATCCCGGTATGTCATGGTCACACCGCATATTTAAATAGAACGATTGACAGATAGCATAGTAGGCTCCGAATCGTGTGATCATTGTGTTTTCGAAGTATGAGAATGATGTCACGCGATGAAATAAAGTCAGCAGTATTTAACTCCTTGAAGCTGCTGGCGGATATTCCTGCCCAGCACAGGGTTTCTCTTGTCTCTGAAATAAGTGTATTTTGTGCATAATTTTATTTAATCATATTGCCAATCGGTAAATGGAATGGGTTTTTTCAGCAATGATTTCTTGTGTTACCTTTAGATTCATTTTCATCAAATCTAGTCATGGCTGCTTTAAAGCAGCCATGACTAGATTTGAAGAAAAATATCAAGAAAATACTCAGCGGGTTAAGAGTTAATAACAGAAAGCAGATCATCATATGTGTGTTCGAAATGGGTAGAAAATGCCACAAACTTTCAAGTTTCAAAACCAATCAAAAAGGAGTTTAGTGAGTTTTTTTCCAACTTGATAAAAGTAGGTTATTATTTATAGATGGAGTATTTATTTATTTATTTATTTATTTATTTATTTATTTATTTATTTATTTATTTACTTATTTATTGGGGTTTAACGACACGTTCTACAGTCAGGGTCACCTGGTGTCGGATAGATAGCTTTACGGGTGGAGGAAGCCGTAGTACCCGGAGAGACCACCGGGCGGCGACAAGCAACTACTAGACAACCTAACGTACGAACTCCACATAAACAGGGTTAGCATTGTTTGAAGACAAGTGCACCATCGACGTGCAGCACGGTTAATGAGAATGGTATAGACTGGATGGGGATGCTTAGCCACTTGACACCTTTCCAAACATGTTGCATTGAAAGAAACAAGTCAGGTGAATGACACCTGATAAGAAACGGCAAAATGACATTAAAAAGCTGTATATATCCTATGTTACACATTTAAGTATGTGTATTTATTCCATTATATGTCTGACAGGAGGGGGCAATAAATGTTTATAACTTTCAAGTGATATGGATTTGCGTGTTCTTGAAGTTACCAAGCATAGGAAATTAGACACGCGTCCTTCTCGAATCATGCTTTAGGTGGGGTTTTCGTCCAACCCAACTGATGCATGCCTCCTTCAACTCTTTCAACCCGAAAACCCATTTTATTGGGTTCTAGGTTGTGATACGTCCTAATTGCATAAAATAATGAGACAGACCACAACGAGGGTGAAGTAAGGGATACTGGAATCAACGACCTGTATTCCTGTATTTCACGAGCACAGAAGGCGCTCGTGATGCAGGAAAAACTTCACCAGGGGTAGTTGATTCCTGTGTCCCCGTACTCTGCCCGAGTTGTGCGCTGCATTTATAGCACAATTACACTTGAATTGAGTGAGTAAACAGGGGCGGCGGAACGATTTCCAAAGTGTGTGGGGGGGGGGGGGGGGGGAGGGGGGGCTGGATCGGATGATGGATGGTCGGCGGTGTGACGGGCCGACCATGGTTCCGCCCCCCGTACGAAAATGTTAAATTCCAGGGTACCAAAAACCCCCATTTCCATGCATCTGAGCGGATATTTTGACATTTTTCAGGAGATGTATTTGAAAGATTTAACACTTTGAGAACCGTTAAAAACGTCGGTAAAGCATACAGGTGAGGTCTATTTATCAGCTTTGGTCGTAATGACCAAAGCTGATAAATAGACCTCACCTGTATGCTTTACCAGGCGTTAACAGCAATTATACTGTCTGTGGATTATCTTGTCTGGTGTGGACTTGGTATTTGTATGTCTGTAAGATTACAATCTACTTTAATTAACCGATTTTTTAACAGACTGTATACATTTTAGCGTTTGCTGCCACATACTGCAAAAAATGATCCGAAATCCATCGAAACTGATCC
Source organism: Pictodentalium vernedei (assembly GCA_031216915.1). Classification (NCBI taxonomy): domain Eukaryota; kingdom Metazoa; phylum Mollusca; class Scaphopoda; order Dentaliida; family Dentaliidae; genus Pictodentalium; species Pictodentalium vernedei. The sequence goes on from CM062295.1 coordinate 252,156,025, forward strand.
AGAACAAGAGACATAGCTGGCGAAAATATGGGGGAGGCTCTTGATCCGCCCCTTGTTTCACCAGTCATTGGTTGTGTTAAGATATATGCATATAAAAAACATGGCCCGGCAAACAAAGTGTGGGGTGGGGGGGGGGGGGGTGGCTGAAGCCTCCCCAGCCCCCACCCGTTCTGCCGGCCCTGGTAAAGCTGATATTTTTCGGCGGTCTATTTACTTTCTTGCTTGCCACATTTTTTTAAACAGTACTTTATTTCCTCATTGAAATGGGGTTTGGCGAACAAACGGCGCAGATATTAACGCCGTACGCCATACCCTGCTGAAACACACATTATCATGGTGCAAGTGCAACTGCATATATAAAGCAGAAACTGATCCAATGAATTAGAAAGAAGTATCACAATATATCCCGTCATTTCTTAAATATCTATTACCTATCGGGTATAGAGGCATTCTGGCATACATGTGAAAGTATGATAGGCCCACTGTACCCGTGAGCGGGGTAGGGGTGCACTATCAAACATCATGGGTTTACTACTTGAGGAAAACACCAAATCTCCAAGTGCAAAACACAAAAATCATCCATAGGTCCTCAGTCCACAGACCCCTGCCACCATACACCCAGGGGTCAACCACCACCGCGACACTGTTTTGGGTCGACGCATTTTATTCACGTCATAACGTCACCCATACGCGTAACGTCCAATCAAATGTGTATTTACATGATTTTCTTATGTGAAATCAGGATTCCACTCGTACTGTAGGTAGTACATGAACTACCTTAGTCTCGCGGAGAAAATGAAAACCCATTGGCATAATTGAACGCATGGTTTGTAATAAGAGGTGGACACTCAGCAGTTCTCAAATATCGATTCTTTCAGCGGACATGTCGCACAAATGCGCCACGTAACACATTTCCATAATGCCACACTAAAATGTGACCAGTTTCGTCGCCGTCTGTTTAAACTCTTCCGGGTTGGCCAAGTCGATTACATCGCGGCGATATTCGCCACCACATTGTCATGATGGCAGCCGCACATTGGAAGGTTTTTGTGGCCACCGGCGGGCGTAGAGTCGCCTATCGCCACAATATAGCCAACGTTCGTGGCAATATGTCGTAGTGACGTGCTGATTCGACAATTTTCGAAACATTATGATGAGCGTGCCGAGAAAACTCGTCAATACACATCGAGCAAAAAATCATATTCTCGTCTTTGGCAGTGAAACTATTGCTGCATTTTTTGTGATTGACTTTCAAACAGAATTAAAAATGTGAATACAATTATACTAATTTTGTTTGCATTTGGTATGTCATCAGCTAGAATGTCTCCTTCAACATTTTTTTTCAGATGAGGTACTGCTCACCGACTGATTAACCGTGATAGACAGACAGTAAGAAGCCAATAAAAGATTTATATCTAATCCCATCGGCGTAAACTGTTAAATTATTTATTGGAATTTTACGACACTTTCGACAGCCAGGTTAATCTCGTGGCGGACAGTTTTACGGGTGGAGAAAGCAGAACCACCGAGCAACGGCGAGCAACCGCCAGACTCCCCTGTGTACTAACTCCACACAAGCAGGGTTAGCTTTGGTTAAAGACAAGTGCTACATCGGCGTGCAGTACGCCTTAGTACACATCGCCACCGTGCCCCCACGCGGGCAATCGGAATGAAGTGCCTTGCCCAAGGCCACAAATCAGTTACCCCTAGTATGGAGATCGAAGTGTAAACTGTTAGAGCTGTGTGTGTTCAACATGTTGGTTTGATTGGTGTTCTGTATCGGTTGGTGTGTCGGTTTGTTATTCCTTTATCTTGCCCAGCAAAAAAAGGACACTTGCACAACTATTTTTTAAAAATAACTCAACATTTTTTTGTGTCAAAAACATAGCTTATGCCACATCAATGAAACGAGCTCAAGAAGAAATATTATGTTTTTGAGCCAAGAGTAGAGAAATAATTGAATGGCAATGTTTGTAACTTGCGCTGGGTATATATTGTCAAGACGTTGAATGTGTACGGCAGCGTATTAGCCTAGTCGATGTATTGTATGTTAAAAAGACAAACGTCAGGGTATTTTTTCATTTATTAAGGTTTAACGACACATTAACAGCCAAGGTCAGACCGCGTCGGTGACGGATGAAGGAAGCCGGAGTACCTGGAGAGGCCCACCAAGCAAGACGAGCAGCTTCCAGCTCCCCAACATCGTAACTCCGCACTGCAGCACAGGCTGGGTTAGATTGGTTGAAGACATACGCACCATCGACACGTAGTACGCCTTAGTGCACGGCGCCATCGTGCCCCCATGTGGACAATCCGGGTTACCGCAACGCCACCGCGCCTCCGCATCGGGATCGAACTCGGGACCTCTAGCACAGAAGTCCAACAGTCTACAACCAAGCCACCGCGCCCCTTAAATTGTTACAACAATTTGGCCTCGTCAATGTATTTTATATTAAATTGTTATAACAAATTACAAAAATTATTTTTATAGTTTGACTGAATTGTTATAAGAATTTAGCTAAATTGTTATAACAATTTGGGTAAACTGTTATAACAATTTAACATTTAACATAGACTACATCAACGGTGCTAAATTGTTATAACAATTTAACATAAAATACGACGACCAGGATAATACGCTGACGTACATTTGAGGTTTTGTTTACGGTTTCCGTTGAGCGAATGCATAATTTTGAACTTCTGTCTAAACATCTACAGGAGATCGAAGGGGGAATATACACCTGAAACTTAATTAAGCACCCCCTGTTTTCTTCGCAGCGGTGTTAATTACTTTCATGCTATCTTTCAGATGGCCAAAAGTGATTGTTCGCGAAACGAATGGTTTACTGGCAAATGAAAGACAACATAATGACGAAAAAGTGCAGCATTTTAATGGCGCTAATTACATTGTCACTAACGTTTTTGATGGAAAAATGTTCTCTCGACAAGTATGGTGCTGGAACGGTCCATGATGAAACAGTGCCGGTAATTACTGACAAAAAATGTAACTTGTGATCTCCGCAACACAATAGCAGTGTCTGACGTCAGAAGCGAGTGAATCCACCACGTGCCCGGATGACAGACTGAACCCTCCTCCTAATGCTACCAGTGAGCCTTCTGATATGGTCCAGAGGCAACTGCTGCCAGTCCTCATACAATGCAGCTTCCCAATCGGCCACATTCTGAAGAGGCGGATCCCTTGCTTGCACACGACGCCCACGAAAGTCCTAGATGTGTTGTAAGAGATTTAAATCGGGGCTCATTGCAGGCCAAGGTAGTGTTGTAATAGCATTGCTCTGAGGGAATGTTCTCACAGCATGGGAAAGATGTGGCCTTGCATTATCATCCATGAACACAGGGCGAGTAGGCAACGGGTGGATGTCAAAATGAGACACGACAACCGGATTGAGAATGTCCCGGATGTACTGATGACCATTGGGATTCCCACGTTCAGTCGCCATATCAAGTTTACAATCACGAGAGAGGCACCCCCTCCCCCCCCCCCCAGATCATATCACTGATCCTCTACCATAAGGAAAGTAGGTCTGATGGCTCTGAGCACGTAAGGAGTGTTTCAATACCTCCACACTCTCATGTGACCATATGTGACGTAAGGCAGGAACCTACTCTCGTCTGACCAATGGACACTCCTAAACGTCCGGAGATTCCAATGGTGTCGTGCCATACACTTCTCCAAACATCGTCTTTGATACTGATAGGACAGAGCTGGACGCTTGATGACCCTTCTGGGGCTCATATCCAGTGCATTGAGACAGTTTCGGACAGTTCTGTTGCACGAACGCCTGTTTGGGAGCCAAATGCGTTTGAAAACCCACTTGATGCAAAGGGGTCACGCCTAACGAGGCGCGCCAGTCTTCCCGAGGAGAGGTCTTTTGGGGTTGTCCAGGTTCTGGTCGGTCCTTAACATCGTTGGTCTGTTGATGTTTGCGGACAAGTCTGCTGATGAAAGAGTGACTATAGCCAAGTTGCCTTCCAATAGCTTTTAATGACATGCCTGTTGCATGCATGCCAACGATTTGCCATCCTAGTGTCACTGACAGTCTCCCTCTGGCCATGTCGACATTTATTGATAAAAGAAGTGACAAATTTTCTTGTTTTATTCCCCGATATTGCATGTGGATGATAGTGTTTTTTGTGACATTCGTGGGAAGCATGCTTCACGTGGACGAGAGGATGTGTTTGGGGTACGCTATCAACCAGAAACACCACGTTTCACTAGATGAAATGTACTGCAAGCAATAATTAAAACATAATAATTAGTAACAGCAACTTCACTTTCATGAAACATTTCGGGGGAAGCTTTCGGATCACACTCTCAGGCCACCAGTCTAATTCTGTTTGGAATTTAGCGCTGTTATGGGCTGTTTGTTTACCCATTTTTATGGAAACTTGCGCGCAGACGACCAGTGACACAGTGTGATGTCACTTTACTTACAAAGATATACGGGTATTGTTTTCTATCTCAGTCATAGATATTCGAGTGAATAAGTATTTAACCCCTTTGAAAATATCAAGATATTAAAATAATTTGTGGAGCTACCCGGCGTAATCATAAAATCACGGCTGTGGTGAGTCTTCGTTTCTGATTATAATGTCATCAAAATGTCGATCAAATCAAGTCTCAATTGAGCAACATTTAGTATCTTTGATTCACAGAAAATGAATCTTCCTAACATTTTTCTGATCCAATCGTCCGGAAAATATCAATTGGTTACAAATAGAGAACCGTATATTCTGAAATATTCCAGCCCAGTGAATTTGAACAAAAAGCCGATGACCAACTGGAGAGTTAGACTGGCTCCAGGCCATAACAGCTTTGAAGTTCTTATAGAATTAGACTGGTGGTCTGAAAGCTTGCTAGTGGGTCTCATGCCAACCGTAGGCATCGACATCACTATGACACAAACAATCAACAACTGGCCAGAAACTGTCGTGACTTCCACTAACATTCTTGAACGCGTGGGTGATTACAAAAGTGAGGTAATCAAAACAATGCCGACACGCGCAGGAACTTACGCTGACATCCATCAACACATGTAAAATTGCCAAAGGGAGCTAATCAAAACAAATAATGCCAACAGTCGCCAGAATATCTCTGAGGTCTAGTTTTCTATTAAAAGGTCATTTCCGAGGTTATTGGATACAGAATGAGACAGGAACATATTAAAATTGTATTAGAGTCAATAGACAATACATCCATATTTCGGAGTTTGTTGTGGTGCGTTTTGAATGCAAGCATCCAAATAAGCTACAAAATAAGCAGCATAAGGAGGGGTTAACTGACGAAGCACATCTGGAATATACACATTAGCCGAAACGCCCGAATAGTATAATGTAATTCTGCACTGTTTTGAATATGAGACAATTTTCAGTACTCGTCAGGCTGGTACTACAATTCATGAGAGTGTCAAGATCTATAGGGAAAGATAAAGAGTACTAAAGAGTCTAAAGTAACTCTCCTTATCTGTTGATAATACGGCCGGTAGAACAGAAAGTGTTCGGTTTCTAAGTTACCGCAGTGACAAAACTGAGAAAGGTGAAGGTGATTATTATATAATTAAACTTTTTTCGGTTCATGCGTTTTCAGATAAAACGATTGGCTCACACGATTCTGTTTTTTTCTTTTCATAACTTAATGAACCGAAAAAAACACAATTAGGTCCGTAAACAGCCACGCCCCTAAAATACCAGTCTTCGGAGTTGCAACATGGTGTCAAATCAATAGAAGTTAGAACACTGGCACGTTCTAAATGTGAAAAATAAAAATAAATTTATATTACTAATTTATCACCATGAAATTATTTATAAAATATTTAAATGACCGTGGTGGGTCAATTTTTCTTTTTCTTCACAACTGTATTTATTTGACATTTCAATTTTTACGCACTTTGGGTGATCGTCTGCGTTCATCGTTTTACCCAAATCGATTGTAAACAATTGCTGGTCACGACGAATACGGCAATTTTGACATTGCAAATTTGAATACGGCAATGTCATCTGGCTTTATATCTAACTCCACTTTTACAAACTGTGTTTTTCAGTTCTCCGGAAACGGTCAAAACCAAAATACAATGAAATACTGATGGCCTACTTCCACCTACCACGGAACGTAACTTTTACGTGAAGTGAAAAGTTGAATGAAATTTGAGGGGGGCGTGGCTTATGACGTTTTCTTTGCATTACGTAATTCATTGGTCAATAAAAAAATTAATGACATAAGTGCATTTGACTTGGAAAGTGTGTCAATTGCTACCTGCATTTCAATAATATGCGCCCTCTTTTATGCCAGAAAAATAATATGTCTACCAGTTTTAGTTTTTAAGTCTTTGTTCGCTGAAGTAGAGGACAACTAACACTATTCATTTATTTGGGTCGCGAACGTTTAATTATAAGGAATGATCGTTTTTTTTTTTTTGTCTCTTTCTTGAGTTATGAACCCCAAAAAACAAAGTCCAAACATCGCGTAAATGGGCTACGCCGATTTACACAGTTTGGACTTTGTTTTTTGGGGTTCATAACTCAAGAAATAGACAAAAAGAAACGATCATTCCTTAAATAAATCGACATTAACCCTTTGAGACTTTAATTATCCTGACGTTCAAGCGTCACTGGGAATTCAGTTTCTTCAACGTTTTTCAAAATGCGACGTCAAACGTCGGAAAGTACAAATAACAAGGTATTTTTCACATTGCTGATTATCCGGTTGAGGGCTAGATTATTTTGGGTGGTCTGGATTTGCTATTCAAAACTTGGTTTTATTACAAATTATTGGAGAGTGCCCACAGGCACTATCCAATAATTTGTAATAAAACAAATTTATATAAACAAAATATTATTTGTTTTTGACTGAATGTGAAATATAAGCAAGGGAAGTATTGACTTTTGCTCTGGTATCCTCATTTTTTGAAAGCTCTGACAGTGGCTTCTTGCACTCGACCAGTTAAGAAGTCTTGACAGCAGGATTATATTAGTATTTTAAGCTGCGCCTCAACGGTTGTCACTGAGCACTATTCGGAAGAAAATAGGAATTAAGGTTAAAACTTAAAAAAATCGAAAAATAATAACAAAACAAAGGACCACAAAGTATAAAGGCGCTGTTTGATTTCGTACGTCATAACATGAACAAAAGTATCAACGTGCTGTTTGATATCGTACGTCATAAGACGTACAAAAGTATCAAAGGATTAAAGTAAATAATAGCCATTTACAATATTGGCAGTCACCTTGGACCCATTCTTGGACTTAACACATTTAGACTCCCTGCGTTTGTCTTCAGTGATACTAAAGTCAACACTCTAACTGGAAACGTATGTAAACGTTTACCAAGAATATAGGGAACGGCAGCTTCCCATCGATCTGTGATGGGAATCTCTATTTTTCCAGGTGGCCATTTTAAACTCCATTTTGAACAGCAAAACTTGGTAACTAAACTCAGTTTGCTCAGGATTCTGCATATTTTTTATCAAGCTGTCAAATTGCATTCACAGCTGTTAGATAAACCAGCCAAACATTATTTCTAGGCCTTTGATTGACACTTTTGTGAAGTAAAATTGCAACTGGCATGGTCATATTGATAGAGTCATCTTTACCTAACGTAACGGCCAAAACCGGCCAGCGCTATTCTCAAAAATCGCCAATTAATTTTCATTATTGTTTTCATTTTTTGTCTCAAAAACATAGCTTATGACCCCTCGTTGGAACGAGCTCGTCGAGCTCGTTCCAACGAGGGGTCATAACCTATGTTTTTGAGACAAAAAATGAAAAAATCAATTATTCAAGAATTATTTTTGCAAGTGTCGTCTGCTTTTCAGGTTAGGTAAAGGGTTAAAAAACTCATCAACATACAAAATATCAAAATTCGGTCTCACATAGCCAGAAGAACACCGAAGAGTGTTTAATTTTTTTTGTTTACAGGTATCAGACATTGATATATGACCTTTTGTGGACAAAACGTCAGTTTTGGGGTGCCCATTTTTTGGTGGCTATCTTGGATTTTTGTTAACTGGTAGAGTGCTGAAAGCCCATATTTGGGCTTTATTCTGAAATGCAGGTGCCACAACTTAATGGCTTCATAGTCTGTGGATATTCTACATATTACTTTTGAATTGAAATTATTTAGTCTGTGACGATTTGCCTTGTTATAATTTATGGGAGAGTGCCACTGGGCACTCTCCCATAAATTGTAACAAAGCAAAGAGATGCAGACAAATTTGGATGACCATAAATAATTTAGCACTCTACCAGTTAAAGGACTACTCTTTTATACTGTTAACATTCTGAAAGAGTTTTACTCCGCAAGCTTTCGGGCTCATAACCTGAACTTATCGTAATACCTGCTGCAGAAATTGCATATTTGTGTGCTGAAAAAAGTTGTGTCACTCACTATATACTAGACTTGTTTCCTTATTTAATTTAGCCCTTTGAATCCTGGTGGTAGCTTCCATATCAGTTTAATGACAGTAATTGGAAGAATCCTTATTCATTTTTTGGGGGTAGAACGATCAATATTTTCAACGTGAATATGAAGCCTTTGAATTGCAATACCTACAGTTCGTGTTTAGAGGAATGCTTTATTTTTTCAAATTATAAATGAATTTATTTTTGTAAATATGCACTTTCTATATTTTTGTGTGCAAAAAGACAGCCGAAGTCCCCTCCACCATGTGTGCTCACTTTTAGCAAAAGAAAAATAAAAAATAAAATCCTCCCTCCCTCACAGATTTGAAGAAAAAAATTGCTTGAGAATCAATTAATTTATTTTGTGTGGCCTAAAGAAAAGTATTGTCAATTCCTGTGACATAGGAGTTTGCATAGTTGAGTTATATGCAAGGAAATAAGTGACACATGAAGCGATCGACGGTAACACCATACTTGCCTCCCTATTTCTCTCCACACGTGTTTAATGTTTTTTAAACAAATGTGGCGTGTACCAACCCTGACCCAACATGGAGAATGCTGATAATGTCTATAAATAAGGTGTTTCTAATCAAGTTTTTCCTATAAAAGTTCGTTTGTTTGTTTATTGGAGTTTTCAACAGCCAGGGTCATATCGTGTTGAATAGTTACGGGTGGATGAAGCCGGAGTAACCGGAGAGAACAACCGAGAAACGGCGCGTAACTGTCGGACTGTTAAACTCACCTCTTAGATGAACAGGGCTAGCTTCGGTTGAAGACAAATGGACAGCTGCGGTGCTCTATGACTGACTGGATTCACAGCGCCACCATGCTCTCACATAGGCTACCGAGATGAAGTGTCATGCCGAAGGATACAAGACAGATGATGGGGATCAGGATCAAACCTTCGATCTTTCGATCTCAAGGCCAGTGCTCTGAACAATGAGCCAACGCGATTCCTCAACGTTCTGACCAAAGACTTCATAAGTTAACCCTAAATTTCTTTATCAAAGCCAGTCATGGCTGCTTTACAGCAGCCATGGCTGAATTTGATGAAAATTATTTTAAAATACTAAACAATACTTAGCTTGGAACGTTATTTTTTTTTTTGACATGACTGCTCACATGTGGTTGAGCACTATATTAATACCTAACCACCTCTAAAACACGTAGCCCACTGTTATTATGTACGGATCAACCTTGTGGTCGGTGAACTACATATTGGTTTGTATTTTCTCCCAATGGACTGGCGAATAGATGCCTGTAAACCCACTGAATAGACAAGAATGAAATACCCGTGTGCTGTCGGTGAACAGCTACCTTGTCACTCTTGGAGGCTAATCAACTTCAGCTGATAACGTCAGATCCCGTTGACATTAATGGGGAATATCCTGGTTGAATTATGAGATCTAGGGCATGTTTCCACTTTCTGTAGATGTACAAAAAATATCATAGCGCGAATACATGTTTTAGCTATTTCACTGTTAGGATCCGTTCAAGAATAGTTGCATTAGCGTTATGTTCATTTATATTTATGTTGATGGAATATTGTCAGGTGATACAATACAGTGTTGGAAACACTTCCATCAAATCCTTCTAACAGTGTGTTACAGAAGAACATATCGTGAACTTCACCCTTCGTCTACGTTAACCATATCCGGCCAGTGGTATTCTCTAACACTGCTATTCAGTTTTTTTGCCTTCTAAACAGAAATTACGTACCCTCCCCCTTCCCCCCCCCCCCCCCCCCCATCATTGGTACGAATTCAGCGGGTAGCCATGTCTTTGTTTTTGAGGCCAAAATGAGAATATTAAATTAATAAAATATTTGTTTTGGAAGTGCCGTCTTTTGATCGTGTAAGGTGAAGTGTTATTAAATAGGCCATTCCGGAAACAAACTACGATATTCTCGGGATACTGGCGGGCTTCAACACCTGGGTGGTTAAATCATTACTTCACATGTCTGTGTTAGTAATAATCACATTGTTAATGTTCCCCACAACACGATCTTCAGAATAAATTATTGTGAACAACTTTAAAGTTTCAAGCAGCAAACAGCGACGTAGGCTCAGCGGGTTTAGGAGAAGAGAAGGTTTGGATCTCTTTGTTCGCAATTACCAATTTACGATGTACGCTCAAGATTTTGTCCACACCCTTTATCTAACGTAAACGGCCAAATCGGGCAGCACTTTTCTCAAAACTCACCCTTCAAATGTTATGTTTTACATTTTCTGGCTCAAAACTAAGGCTTTGATGTGTCATTGGAACGAGTTCATTGAGCTCGTTCCAATGATGGGTCATAAGCTTCGTTTTTAGGAAAATTAAACCTCCTAGTTGTTTAAACAAGATTGTTGCAAATGCCAAATGCCGTCCTTTAGTCGTATTGGGAAAAGGGGATTAAATTTGGACGAGCGACAGTTTCTGCGGGCCTTTATGTGGTCAAAAACGCAACATCAAGTTTGACTAACCTGCAACTCGCCAGATGAAATTTGTTGTTGTAGGGAGTAAGCTTCTGGAATGACTGAGCTGTTCAAGTTCATGCATCAGCTCGCAGTAGTGCCAATGCATCTTGTTCTGTAATAGAACTCAATACCATTGTGTTGATTTCAGAAATTACACCCTTCTGTTGGCCACGCTAAGAGTTTCAAACATAAAATCAAAGTACACGAATGTGTGACCCCGGTTCGTCAAACATTACGACCACTACCCCTCTGAATTTAGAAAAGAAATTTCTGATATTTTAACTCTTGGAAACCGGGAGTCGAGTTTTCGTGCCTGTGATGTAATACGACATGTAATCTGGCTGTGACGGTTCGGCTATCTTTGGTCTGGGGGAGAAGTAAACACTGAGCAGGTACTTCTAGTCAAGTGTCGTCTGCCTGACGACCCTTGACTAGAAGCACCTGCTTTACTGTAAGTTTTTCGCGGTATGTCATGTTCAGTAAATTCATTCTCATTCCCCGGCTTCTAAGAGTTAAGGGGAGGCTACAACTGGAGAAAATCATTGGGAGATTGGATGCCTCCGAGTCTATTCACCCTTTACATGCCCGACCGGAAGAAAGGGGTTAGCTTCTAGTTTGTGTTGAGCCCATTAAAGCCCAAGTTTCTGACGGGTTTCCACCCCAAGAATCTGTAAGGTAATATCCGCAGCAGGTATTCAAACATATTCACATGACTTGATTCGGAAAGTGCTTCCAACTCGCGTGCTCTACAAGAATTCTTCTGTTCGTTTCAGTTGAGAGTCTCATTTGGCCATCTACACCATCCTTTTAAAAGTTATGTCAATAATTTTGAGAGATTTTCCCTGTGCCCAGTGTTCCCTGGATGGTGTGGTTCAGAGGCGGACTGGCCATATTGTTCACCGGGAAAATTCCCGATGGGCCCTCCTGTTGTGTCCCCCCCCCCCGGAGGGGCCCTAAATTGACGTGGCCCAAAACGTGTTGGTGCATGAAATTTTGTGAAAATGACCAACAGGAGAAATGGATCTGATTGTATAGACTGTCGGTATACCGAAATGCTCTCCATGAGGACTGCCAATAGAGACTTTTCGATAAACCAGCAGTCTAGTCTGCGTTTGGTCGCCCAGATGCAGGGAAACCGCGTTCTGTCAGTTTGAAAAATCCAAATTTTCTTTCATTTGGTCGAACTATGGTCTGCTCGGTGGGTCGAAGCCCTCCTCCCTGCTACTCCCACCTCCCATGCAACCATTATTTTCCGAATGAGCGACGAAGATGATATAAATATGCCATCGAAATGCCCACTATGTGGACTGCAATTGATTGCTCAGGTGCAGGGAAGTAGCGTTCTTTCATTTCGAAAAATCACAATTTTTTCCGGGTCCACCCCAACCCCCACACCCCGTGTATTTTCCGGTAACTTTTCTAAGCCCAGTCCGCCCTGATGTGGTTGTACATGGAAGTTTAGTTGCTGAACTCGAGAAATGTCTCTAACAATTACTGCACCGAAACAATTTAGGGGTTAAAACTTAATCTTGAAAAATAATTCAGAACTGTGTACACGCAACTGGTAAAATCTAGATCAGTTTAGCTATTGAGAGAGCTACCGTAAGTCGGTTATCATGGCGTTTTTATGGCGCAGTCAGTCGAACGAATTATAAATTTTATTATGTGACGTGAACAAAGTTGTCAATACTTATTTCGATATTTGCATATTAACGGGGGCCAACATGTCAGCTTTTAAAACCTCCTCTCAAATATAAATCCACGTATCAACTGGTTTGTAAGTTAATACCGATGTCACGGCGAGATCGGAGGAAGTCGGATTTCAGTCAGTGTGACCCGAGTTTAACTCTTTGCACGCCAAGAATTCTCCTGAAATGTCATATAAAATCAAAGCTCTCAGACCAGTTTTAAAGAGAGCGAACACCTGATTGTATTCGTCAATGATTTCTGGATGAGAAAACGAAACAAGCTATGTACGAGCTATGTCAAAAACTCGGGATGGAAATGTTGAAATGAGTTTTTGTATGTAGCTTCCTGGTGGGTAGTTACAGACCAAGTCTGGGGGCGCGGTGGCTCCGTAGGCAGAGGTGCAGGCTGCAAGCCGAGAGGTCCTCGGTTCGAATGAATCCCACTTGCGGCAACCGCGTTGTGTCCTTGGGCAAGACACTTCACCTCCATTGCCCACGTGGGGGCGCGTTGGCGTTGTGTACTAAGGCGTAGTGCACGTCGATGGTGCACTGTCTTCAACCAATGTTAACCCTGCTTGTGTGGAGTTGGTATGTTGGGGAGCTGACAGTTGCTCGCCGTTGCTCGGTGGTTCTCTCCGGGTACTCCGGCTTCCTCCACCCGTAAAACTGTCGAGGTCATGATTAGCCATTGTGCAGATATATGTGACCTTAAACACCAATAAATAAATAAAAAATAGTGCATTAAATACAGACCAAGTTTTCAATTCCATCATACCTCATGATACTTGTGTGGTTTATTACGGAGTTATTGACCTTGCACTTTGAAATGTGTCAGTTATAACTGTCCATACTTTTCTCCATTAATGCTAGCGATACATGAATGTTTTTGATAAGCGTCTTCCGTGTGGCAAATTACAGATGGCGTTCTGTTTTTGCCCCCTTCACTCAATTTGTCACGCAGTTACAGAGTTTTTGCCCTTGAACTTGGAAATGTGATAGTTAAGACAGGTTTTCCACATTTTTTTTTCAGTTATGGATGGAAATATTGAAATAATTTGTTGTATGTAGCTTCCTGGTGGGTATCTCCAAAGCAAGTTTTAATTCCATTCCAATCCTTTCGTTTATCGAAGAGTGACTGACATTGAACTTAGAAATGTCATATATCAGCTGCGGTGAAAGCCACTCATCCACCACACAGACTGCTGTTGTTGGAAATTTGACTATAAAACAAGCGTTTTCATTATAAATATCTCTTTTATATAAAAAATATAATGATAACATGCTTACCCCGGATCCTGGAACCGAAAACAGCTATCCGTTACATCGTTTCACTCGCCTCTCAAGATAGGTGGTGGTCTCTCAAGGAAGGTTTTACTGTACTTATACTGTTGTAATTGCAAACCGTTTTAACCCTTTACCTAACATGAAAAGCAGACGACAATTGCAAAAATAATTCTTGAATAACTAATTTTTTTCATTTTTTGTCTCAAAAACATAGGTTATGACCCCTCGTTGGAACGAGCTCGACGAGCTCGTTCCAACGAGGGGTCATAACCTATGTTTTTGAGACAAAAAATGAAAAAATAATGAAAATTAATTGTCGATTTTTGAGAATAACGCTGGCCGGTTTTGGCCGTTACGTTGGGTAAAGGGTTAAATGCGGGGCCAACAGTGATGGCTCCCATCACTTTACATCTAGTTATTATTATTTTAAAGAATTCGGATAGATATGGTCAGCTGCCTCCCCCCCCACCCCCTCATAGCTACGGACCTGTTTGTCGAAAATTTATTGATTTTAATAAAGTTGCATCCAGAGGCGGGCTGGCCATATGGTTTACCGGGAAAATTCCCGGTGGGCCCCTCCTATTGTGGAACCCCCTGGGGTCTCACAATTGATGCAGCCCACAACGTGTTGCGGCATGACATTTTGTGAAAATGACCATCAGGCGAAATGGATCTGATTGCATAGACTATCGGTGTACCGAAATGCCCTCAATGTGGACTGCCATTGAAAAATCAAAGTTTTGTTCCATTGGGTCGAACTATGGACTGCTCGAGAGGTCGAAGCCCCCCGCCCCCTCCCCTCGCCCCAATGCAACCAGTTTATTCTTTCGAATGAGCGACGAAGATGATATAAATATGCCTCGAATTGCCTCTATGTGGCCTGCCAAAAGTTTTTCCTGGTCCCCCTGATGTATTTCCCGGTCACTTTTCTTGGCCAAGTCCGTCTGTGGTTGTAACAATTATTAAATTGTTGATACAGGAACGATTTGTCTTTTTAACCCTTTAACTAGCACGAAAAGCAGACAACACTTGTAAATAAAATTCTTGAAGCACTATTTGTTTTAATTTTTGCGTCAAAAACATAGCTTATGACCCCTCATTGGAACGATCTCATTGAGCTCGTTCCAATGAGGGGTCATATGCTATGTTTTTGTGACAGAAAATGAAAAAGTAATAAAAATTAAATGGTGAATTTTGTTGCGTTGACCGGTTTTTGCCGTTATGTTGGGTAAGGGGTTAACCAAAAAATTGGACACGATGTGGTACCAACTGTACTCTCCTCGCCGTGAAAAAAACGAAATAAACATTAATTTGCACTGAAAGAAAACAGCGTTTGCAAGTGCAGGTGGAAGTGGGTATTTCTGAAGAGAAATTTTTCGAGGGTTCATTTAAGGTCAACTCTGTGTCATCGTCTTCGACAAAATCCTTGGTTTGCCTATTTGACTTTGGAGGTTTACAGATAGCATTAGTTCACCCATCTTTAGCGACGCAGTCTGCCGGCGGGGTGAATAAATAAAGTTTTATACACAGTGAACTTGTATTTGTATGCCATTCACTGAGTTGCAGTATACATGTAGATTTATTCCATTATGGTATATCGGCAGGTGTATATGCATCAGCAAATACATCACAATAACATTTTGGACATTAATCTTCCTGGGGAAGTATACCTCGGACTGCCCGGAGTCCGCCCCTGACTTTATCTCCTCTGAGCTGGAAGAGTGGGGAGAACAGTCCAGGCGCGGACTCTTGACTGTTCTCTTGTCTGTTAGCGACGATGGTACTGTTCATTAATAGAGTCATAGACTACACTCATGTGATCGCTTCTGGTATGTAATACTCCTTTCAACTTGGTTTCATCTGCAGATTATTATGCGTCTTTTTTCCATTAGTCTGTTTGTTTTTCCTTTCTTGATTTTTTTTTTCTTTTTTGTTCTTTTAATTTTTTTTCTTCTTCTCTTGTGCTTTTCTTGTTGTTTCTTCATTTTTCCCTCTTTTTTCCCCAGTTTTGACACTTTTCTCTTTCTATCCAACAACGACAATGAGTTCAAACAATATTTTACTCAGTTTTAGCAACCACCTATATACTTTGCTATTTTAGAAATGTTCCAGGAGACGGCTTATATATAGGGCTGTCACGATTTTTTAATTTAGGAATCGATTAATCGTCGCAAATAATCGACGATTAATCGTACCTAAATGACCCCCCCCCCCCCCCCTCATCTCCCTCTCTTTGAAGTCGATAAAAATGAAGTTCAAGTCAGTTGACCTACCTCAAGGAAACAACGAAGACGATCCTTTTTAGGTGCATTCAAAGCTTTGATGTTCTGAACTTCTGAACCGTCAGTGTAATAATCAAGACCGGTCGGCAGTTGCGAACTTCGCAACTGCCGACCGGTCTTGATTATTACACTGACGGTTCAAAAGTTCAGAACATCAAAGCTTTGATGAATGTACCTGGAAGACTATTGCTTCCAACAGCGTCTTGGGGGTTTAACATCGATGTTCTTAACTCTTTACCTTTAGAAACAATAGTTTTTTCATCAAATTTTCTTTTAATTATTAAACGTCTAGAACGGGATACAATTTACCGATTATTCGACAACGAAAAATACTAATCGATTTCGCTGTGACCGATCAACAGTCGATCAATAGATTAATCGTGACAGCCCTACTTATATAAGCTAAGTGCTTTCTGCCGAATCCTCTCATTTGATATTGTCAGCTATTTCTACATGTCTTGCTGTACTTCATACCTTTTATTATAAATTCTGTACAGTTAATGTAACATTATCAATCTTTTGTATGTATTATATCATGTTCAATTCTGAATAAAAATATTGTTTAAACTAATAAGAAGCAAGAAAAGACTGATTATCATTTTGACGCAACGATTCATTGCATAAAAATGATAATCAATGATTACAGGCTATGTTTCAGGTTGTCCATTGGACATAAGTGATTAATTGCAATTTTTGACTTTGTTCTACAGCAGGACGGAATCGGGGAATGACCAACATAAACAATGTTCTGAAGCCTCTTTACACTCTTGCCGAAAATCGCCTCCACATTTTTCCACCACAACGTGGATAAGCGTCTCAACCGAGTGATTTGTAGTTCCCCAGACAATCGCTAATATGAAATTGAAATTTGTAATGTTTTTCTTTGTTATTAAAGAAATGCTTTATCGTACTGAAACATAAAAAAATATCATTCTGTTCTCCAAGAATAAGAATACGATCAAGTTAATTTGTATTTTTTTTCGCTGTACTTTAAACGATAATGTTCTGGGAAAATGTGTGTAGTTGTTATTGCTTGCCCAAACCACACTAAGAATAACCTCAAAGAAGTGAAGCTGTTAAACCATTTACCCTACGTAACTGCCAAAACCGGCCCGCGCGATTCACGAAAATCACCATTCAATTTTTATTATTTTTTCATTTCTTGTCTCCAAAAAATTACTTACGACCCCTCATTGGAACGAGCTCGTTCCAATGAGGTGTCTCAATTTATGTTTTTGACGCAAAAATAAGAAAATAGGTATTCAAGAATTCTGTATGCAAATGTCGCCTGTTTATCGTGTTAACTAAAGGGTTAACCATTTACCAAAAGAGACTACAAGGCTGCTGCAAAAATATTTATGGAATACCGTTTTTCTCTTTCAGTTTTACTCCCAAACATATCTTATGACTCCCCATTGGAAGGATATCTTTCCAATGAAGGGTCGTAAGCTATGCTTTGGAAGAAGGATTGTGCAAAACATAATGAAAATTGAATGGCGATGTTTGTTAATAGCAAGGGTCGAATATTTAGTTATTTATTAGAGTTTAACGACACTTTCGACAGCCACGGTCATCTCGCGTCGGGTAGCTATTCTGGTGGAGGGAGCCGGAGTATCAGGAGATAACCATCAAGCAGCGGCGAGTAATGTCAGACTCCTCAACATACAAACTCCGCGCAACTAGGGTTTGCATTGGTTGAAGGCAAGTGCATCATCGACGTGCAGTACGCCTTAGTACAGAGCGCCGCCGTGGACCACGCGTGAGCAATGGGGATTAAGTGCCTTGCTCAAGGACACAACGCAGTTGCCCCTGGTGGGGATCGAATCGTGAACCTTTCAGTTTGAAGTCCAATGCCGTAACCACCGAGCCACCGCTCTCCCACCGGTCGAATATAAGCCTTTACTTTCGGTATAAAGTCAAACACAAAGACATTCCCATAACATGGCGTTCCACTTTTCTGAAGTCGCGGGATGTTTGGTGACTATCGAACAAAAACCCATGGTCTGATCTTTGATCCAAAACAGGTGGTTTCGGGAGAAAGCATTGTCAAATTAGACCCTTTATGCACACATGGGGAAGTATATGCAGAACCCAAAGAAATTTGTTTTGTTCTTCATAAAAACAGTCCGCCTGAATATCACAATGTGTATAGTCACTGTAAAAGCTTGAAAATATTCATCCCCAAAATTGCATTGCAAGGTGGGTTTCCAAACTGGAAACTTCGTGACTTTATTACGAAACTTATTTACACAATTTCTTGGAATTGAAAAATATATGATTAATTTACTGGGTGTGTGCGTTATACAACCAAATGTAGTGATGTTACCGGGCTGTGCAGGGTAGCATCACCAAATTCACCCCTGTGGACCTCATTCGGCAGATGACGGACTTGATCTCACCATGAAAATAACTGTTAATATAACCTATAATTTCTTTTGAAAGAAGAGGAAAACATGACAGGGCATAATCGTATCACTGCTAGGCCTCAACAACATGCTCTCTGAAGATTCGAGACTTTTCTGTCCAATGTGATGAGCGTTAATCGGGAAATAAATTCGTTATAAAGCCCCAGAATGTAGATCTTCTCTTTCTCAGGCCATTTTTGTAAAATTGCATGTGGGTGGGTGTTTTTTTATTTTATTTATTTTTTTTTGTAATTATTTCTTTGCCACCAAAAGTTCATGTTGTTAGTTTTAGTTAATTATGTTTCATGCCTCATAATCTACAGACTAGCATGGGCAATGGTGTATTTTGAGTGCAAGATTGCTAAAGCATTGCAAAGCCTTGTTGCTCTCAAGGGACAAATTTATCAATTTATTAACTTGGGTAAAATATCAAACCATAAACCATTTAATTTTTATTTTTTTAAAGTTTGCATTGGTTATAAAAAGATGGCATGCGGCAGCCAAAAAGACTGAGGGAGGGCCTGAGAAACAGATTTTTAAATTTTTAGGTCTAATATGTGCATTATATCTCACTTGACTTTCCTCCGATTGGCTGAGAGGTACAATACGATTTCGGATTATTTTATCAGTCGAAGGTTCTAATACTAACCGTGACGTATTTCCATGCAATATGCTCTTAAAAATACCCGTGGAATATTTTAGGACGTTCAGCGGACGGTACACAACCTCGCCCTTTTGAGAGATTTTTCGCGGAATCTCGTTGCGTTATTTCAGTTCAAGAATGAAAGTGCTTGTCTTGAGCAAGGTCCTTGATAATAGAGAGTGTACTTAGGATTGGATGTGTTGGGGTTCTAGCAGGATTTTGTTCGGTCTGTTCGATATAATATTATAATTAGTGCGCCGCATGTCGTTGACTATGCCAAAATAATGGCCCTCGAGGAAGAATAGTCCACACGCCTCCGACACGTGACTTATTCACCACCGAGAACTACTATTTTCGCATAGTCAACTCTAAACAGTGCAATATTCATAGTATATTGCAGAGTGTTCGAAAACTTACATTAGTTTAAAAACTGATTTAATATTCTGCTACACCCGGATGTTTTAGTTTTCATAACTTTTCAAACCAGTGTAATTTTTTAGATTCCAAACACCAATTAAAGGAATAATCGTCAAAAATTCAATTCATGAAGCACCGGCGCTTCATTAATTAAAATTTTGCTGCTGCTGATTTTTATTAACTGGTAAACGCATGCGTGAACATCACTGCCCACGCGTGAATTACATCCAATCCACGGCGGTTATTCTGTATTGGTGCAAACAACATTTATGAACCTCGCTGTATTAAAATGTAATAAAATTGTGTGGGGAATCAATTGCCATTCTTATACAGTCTTTCAAAAGCTCTTCTTTACTTCACAGACTGTCATCTGAAAGTGGTATGAACATCGAGGAAAAAGTATTCAAAACCCTGGGTTTCTGCTCATCGGACCAAACATTTGAGCCCGGCTTGTTGGCTGAAGGTACAGCCGATATGGTGAAAAACGAGCTGATCCAAGTTTTCCAAAGAGAAGGGAAATCTGTCGAGGAAGCCAACAGATTAATCCACAGTTGCTGGGAAGAAGGTTACACAAAGAACCCCGAGATGCTGAAACCTTTAACTGATTTGAAAACCTTGTTCAGGGTACTTAAGAATAATGACATTAAGATTGCAGTTTGTACCTCAGACACCCGGAAATCAACAGAAGCGTCCATGAAAAAACTTGAACTGGACAGATATATTGACGTATTGATGTGTGGAGACGATCCGAACACCATCCCCAAACCTGCGCCACATAACGCCCTTCAGATTTGCTTGCAGCTGAACATACCTCCAGAGGAGGCGCTGATGGTGGGCGATACAAAAGCTGATGTCGGAATGGCAAAAGCAGCCAATCTTGGAGGAAGTATCGGTGTTCTGAGTGGGGTTGGTGACACACATCACTTATTACCCGATGCCGATCATGTGATCCATAATGTGAAGGACATACTTCCTGTAGTCCTACCGTTTGAAAAGTGGAAGGAATGCTATGTGTATTCACCAAATGAGAGATTACTTGTCGAGCCACACACGTTGGATGAATCGTTTGAAAAGGAGAACAGTCCACACAAAGAACTGTATTCCCCGAGCTGCCAGTTGGTTATTTTTGATCTTCATGGAACTTTGATGCCGACAGAAGCCAGAGTTCAATGGTTGGAACAGATTGTGATGAGGTTTTTAGTTTATATAATAATTTTCCATTTCTCCCAACCTCTCACACAGGGGCGGCGGAGCCGGGAGGGGGGAGGGGGGGGGGGGCACAGTGCGCACATCCCTCTCACTTTTTCACCAATTATAGGTACCCGACCGGCATTTTCCGACATAACATACACAACGCCTATGGTCACTACACATCACCTATACATATAGAGCAATTGCTCGGTCGAGTGACTTGCACATACTGCTCGAGCGACTCGAAGCCCATCGAGCAAATGAGCCATAGCGCAATTGCTTGTTCGAGTGACTCGCAGATACTGCTCTTCGACTCATTTCGGTATTTGAAGATACTTATGGCCTGGGGTGGCCTTCTAGGCCACCCCAGGACATACCTATCCCAAATTCCCCCTATAAACCATCGAGCAGTTACTGAAAAGTCACTAGACCGAGCACTTGCTCTAAAGCTCATTTGCTCAGTGGGCTTCAAGTCGTTCGAGCAATGACTTTTCAGTAACTGCTCGACTGTTTATAGGGGAATTTGGGATAGGTATGTCATGGGGTGGCCTAGAAGGCCATCCCCATGCCATAGGTATCTCAATATACCTAAATGAGTCGAAGAGCAGTATCTGCGATTCACTCGGCTGAGAAATTGCGCTATGGCTCATTTGCTCGATGGGCTTCGAGTCGTTCGAGCAGTATGTGAGAGTCACTCGACCGAGCAATGGCTCTAAAGCTCATTTGCTCGATGGGCTTCGAGACGGTCGAGCAATGAATTTCAGTAACTACTCAATGGCTTACGGGGGTAATTTGGGATAGGTATGCCCTGGGGTGGCCTAGAAGGCTGGGCCAAACAAGTAATTGTATCCTTATATAAGTATCCAATAAACGGTATCCTCAAATAATAATACAATACCAGGTCATAGGTATCCTCATATATCGAAATGAGTCGAAGAGGAGTATCTGCGAGTCACTCGAACGAGCAATTGCTGTATGGTTCATTTGCTCGATGGGCTTCTAGTCGTTCGAGCAGTATTCGCGAGTCATTCGACCGAGCAATTGCTCTAAAGCTCATTTGCTCGATGGGCTTCGAGTCGTTTCAGTAACTGCTCGATAGATTCTTGGCTTTGGGAATGACATAGGCCTTTGTTGTACACATGGGAGATAACTCTGCATACAAGTTACGGAAAATGAAGCACTTGTGATTATAAGACTTGATCGAGAGAATCAGAGATAGTTTGTACTGGATGGACTGTTAGTGTTCAAGTAGCATCTGCAATAGGCATAAAAATGGGGTTCTGGTAAAATCAGGTCTAGTAGCCCTATTAAATAGAACATACCCCCAGGGGATATCTCGGTCCTATAGCATTACGTTTATTTTTATAAGATCCCAAAATAGGGGTTCAACAGCCCGTTTTGGTGGTTTGTGTAGATTTTGGTGGTTTGTCAGGTCTATTTGGGTAATTATACTAAATATACAAGCCAGAAAAATACTCCTATTCAATCGACCCCCCCCCCCCCCCATCCACAGGAGAGGATCACTCGGTACCACAGCACTACACGTTAAGCCGATAAAATGAGGAATCTTTAGTAAATAAAGTCGTTTTTGGTGATTTGGAGGGATTGTCGGGTTGTTTGTGGTAATTCTACGAATCGGGAAATTACTCTTGTTCAAAGGAACATACCGTCCGAACACACCCGTATCTTGTTGTAAGCCTTTGGGTCACATAGCAACCACGTTGCTGGCATAGAAACCAAGATGGCGGCCTCCAGTATACAAAATGGACGACGGAAACACGTATCACCCTAACAACACGAGCTGCGCATTCGCACTAGCACCACGTATCACTATGGAGATGACGTCACAAGATGGCCGCTGACGCGGGTTACCGTGACAACCAAACATAGGGTCACGTAACATGACGTCACTTCCTAGGTCCCCCAATGGGGGGCGGTCGGGTACATGATCTCCTACTAACGATACTTAAAATGCATAACGTTGTCTAAAATCGTTTTGCACAATTGCTCGGTTGATAGGATGTGTCAGCTCGCCAACTTTGAAAAGCGACGGGGCGCCAAGCAGGGACGGTTGTAGATTATTATGCAGAGCGACCATCCATTGTTCTCAAATGGCCGAAGAAAGCAATGGTGTGCTGGTCATGGTGTCAGCGTGACATACACATCCCGGTATCCGAAACAACGGTCATTGAATTTGACAACTGTCCGGCACGTTTCAGTCCAAATATTAGGTGCGGAGAGGTGACGGGAAACGATGTGCCGTTGAATAATTCCACTGAAACGTTTAAAACAAGAGCAAAGTTTGATTGAAAATGTCAGGAGATAACGTCATTCGACACCTTTCGCATAACGTGCGACGATTGATAAAAACCACGAATGGTTAATAGTAGACTAAATAAACTTTTTTTCGCAGAACTGAGTACAGTACGTGGAGAGTGGATTGTAACTAAATCACCCGCGGAGTGGAGTTATCACCCATGCTATAACTTTCAATTTTTGTACATATCGACAAAAAACACAAGCAATGTTTCAGCCAATGGACTTCCGGGTTTAACCCGGAGGTCCATTGGCTGAAACTTTGCTTGTGCTGGTTATGCTTTGCAACAAATTTGCAATTATTGCTTGGGTGGAATCTCCACTCTGCGGGTGATTTAGTGATAATACACTCTCCACGTACTGTACGTTTGTGTTTCGCAATTGTCTCGTGTTGCGACGATGATTTGATTGCTAGTAAGAGATGGAAATTTAGGTCACGTGGCGATTACAGTTTAAGGACATAATCTTGGAGTGAACCCCAACATTAAGTGGCGAAGAAACGCTCTCAAACTTTTTACAGTGTGATATACTTGCATGCTTTAATGAGAAGTCGTAATTCTAACTTTGAATAAGGGAAAACGACAGCTGATGGGAAGAACACAAATTCCAGTGACGTAGTACCCCATTCGTAGTTCTCATCAGGCGTTGCCATTCATTGTGCGAAAGGTCTCGATTATTCTAAACGCATCGCGTCTCGGTTGGACATAAGCTCCGAGTCGCAAACCTCGGACCATGCTACCGTCAATTCATCACAATAACGTATATGTTCCAATAAGACACACCCATAGCCCAAAACCTACACCGCGAAACACGAGAGGTTTATTTACTAAACTTGTGATCGTTAAAAAGTTACCTTGTTCAAGGCAACCTTTAACGATCACTGGTTTAGTAAATAAACCTCTCGCGTACCCACGACGGCACTGGATAAATAATCAGTATACCAGATAAACTCATTCCATCTTAGTTCGAATCGTATATCGGTTTGTAATTTAAACAACACTTTATCCGGAACACCGTCTGCTGCGTGTGTGGGAAATCTAGAAAAATGTAGCGGCATGCTTGTCACTCTGTTGATGAAACAATTACGAAACGGGCGAGGTCATTTCAAATATTTCGCGTTGTGATGTCAGACGGTAACATTTGCTACTGGAGCCGTAAACATAAAAGAAACTACGCCAGCTCTTATCCAGTCAGAGGGCGAGGAGTTTACTGTTATTGGAACATAGACTGTTGTGTACCTGTAAAGGAAGAGTCTTTTACGATGGCGGCGTGTCAACAAAGAAAAAGGTAGATCTATACTTCAAACAGTAAATTCAATGTCTTTCATCTGTACAGTTGATATTGTATATATCCCTTTCGATGAAGGCATGATTTATCTTTATCGCACATCTCTTCATCTTCAGTGACAGTCTTAAAGCTTCCTGAAAATCACACGTGAAAACGATCGAAAGTTTGACTGTCAAAGCGGAAATAGTATATACTAGAGAAACAGAATTTACTGCACCCAGTAAATTCAAGTCTGTGTGAAAAGGGTTAAAGAATCAGGAATAAACTATACAGAAAGAGAATTTATGGATGCTTATTTTCAGGAGTTAAATATTTTTAAACAAATCAGAAATGGGTTTTCGTTAACAGTATTTACAGATATTCATACTGGAATCAGAACTATTATTTATAAGAAACCAGAAAAGGCATATATGTGACCAGCATTCAAAGGGTTCGATACTCGAATCAGAAATGGACATTTTTGGCTCTGCCCAGTAATTTGAGTGATGAAATACGTTCATAAACTTTAGAAATGCATTAAGGTGTAATAAAATTCATTTCCCCATATTTCTGAATAATACGCACTTGATGACTTTGGTGACCTCTTTCAGGCAGACCCCTAGGTGACCTCCATGACCTTGACCCATATTTTGAATTTCCATCATTTGGTGTTAGTTCCAGGTCCATTCATCATACCAAGATTGAGATATGAGTATGACCCACTTTCAAAAATGTTGGCTACGCCCACTTTTTTAACATAAAAATGCATTATGGACCTCAGGAATGCTTTGGGGGGGGGGGGGGGGGGGGGGTCAAAAAATGTGATTTCCAGCAATTATGAAAAATGCACTTAATGACCCCAAGGTGGCCTTGACCCTGACCCATATTTTGAATCTCCATAAAGTGTCGACTCATTCGGTGTTGGTCCCAGGTCCGTAGGTCATACCACGCTTGAGATATGGGCGTGACCCACTTTCAAACATTTTGGCCACGCCCACTTTTTTTACGTCAAAATGCATGTGTGTACGTCAGGAATGCTTTAGGGATCAAAAAATGTGATTTCCAGCAATTCTGAAAAATGCACTGAATGACCCCTAGGTGTCAAAATGCATGTGTGTATGTCAGGAATACTTTAGGGATCAAAAAATGTGATTTCCAGCAATTCTGAAAAATACACTCAATGACCCCTAGGTGTCCTCCATGACCTTGACCCATATTTTGAGTCTGCCTCAAGTGCCGACTTATTGGATATTGGTCCCAGGTCTATACGTCATACCATGCCTGAGATATGGGCGTGACCCACTTTCAAAAATTTGGCCATGCCCACTTTTTTACCTCAAAATGCATGTGTGTCTATCAGGAATACCTTAGGGGATTAAAAAATGTGATTTCCAGCAATTCTGAAAAATGCACTAAATGACCCCTAGTTGACCTCCGCGACCTTGACCCATATTTTGAACCTCCATCGAGTATCGACTCATTTGGTGTTGGTCCCAGGTCTGTAGGTCATACCACACCTGAGGTATGGGTGTGACCCATTTTCAAAAATTTTGGCCACGCCCACTTTTTTTTACGTAAGAATGCATGTGTGTACGTCAGGAATACTTCAGGGGGTCAAAAAATGTGATACCATGCCTGAGATATGGGCGTGACCCACTTTCAAAAATTTGGCCATGCCCACTTTTTTACGTCAAAATGCATGTGTGTCTATCAGGAATACCTTAGGGGATTAAAAAATGTGATTTCCAGCAATTCTGAAAAATGCACTCAATGACCCCTAGGTGACCTCCGTGACCTTGACCCATATTTTGAATCTCCATCAAGTGTCGACTCATTTGGTGTTGGTCCCAGGTCAGTAGGTCATACCACGCCTGAGGTATGGGCGTGACCCACTTTCAAAACATTTTTGGCCACGTCCACTTTTTTATGTCAAAATGCATGTGTGTACGTCAGGAATACTTTAGGGGTAAAAAAATGTGATTTCCAGCAATTCTGAAAAAATGCACTCAATGACCCCTAGGTGACCTCTGTGACCTTGACCCATATTTTGAATCTCCATCCAGTGTCGACTCATTTGGTGTTGGTCCCAGGTCCATACGTCATTCCACGCCTGAGATATGGGCGTGACCCACTTTCAAAAAATTTGGCCACGCCGACTTTTTTTTACGTCAAAATGCATGTGTGTACGTCAGAAATAGTTTAGAGGTCAAAAAATGTGATTTCCAGCAATTCTGAAAAATGCACTCAATGACCCCCAGTTGACCTCCGTGACCTTGACCTATATTTTGAATCTCCACCAAGTGTCGACTCATTTCGTGTTGGTCCCAGGTCCATATTTCATACCACGCCTGAGATATGGGCGTGACCCACTTTCAAAAATTTTGGCCACGTCCACTTTTTTATGTCAAAATACATGTATGTACCTCAGGAATACTTTAAGGGGTCAAAAAATGTGATTTCCAGCAATTCTGAAAAATGCACTCAATGACCCCTAAGTGACCTCTGTGACCTTAACCCATATTTTGAATCTCCATCAAGTGTCGCCTCATTTAGTGTTGATCCCAGGTCCATGCGCCATACCACACCTGAGATATGGGCATGACCCACTTTCAAAATTTTTGGCCACGCCCACTTTTTTTACGTCAAAATGCATGTGTGTACATCAGGAATACTTTAGGGGGTCAAAAAAATGTGATTTCCAGCAATTCTGAAAAATGCACTCAATGATCCCTAGGTGACCTCCGTGACCTTGACCCATATTTTGAATCTCCACCAAGTGTCGACTCATTTCGTGTTGGTCCCAGGTCCATATGTCATACCACGCCTGAGATATGGGCGTGACCCACTTTCAAAAATTTTGGCCACGCCCACTTTTTTTACGTCAAAATGCATGTGTGTACATCAGGAATACTTTAGGGGGGTCAAAAAATGTGATTTCCAGCAATTCTGAAAAATGCACTCAATGACCCCTAGGTGACCTCCGTGTGTGTTTGGTTTCACACAGACTAATAACTCATTTGAGCACTGTCAACACGTTTCGTGAGTCAAATGTACACTATCGTGTACACAGAACGGCATTCGCGTTGGAACTGTCATTTTTGTACCTTACGAGAGCGATTTGGTCGGAGGGATAATATTGAACTACAAACCCATGCACTTCGAGTTCAGTATTATCCCTCCGCCAAAATCGATCGAGTGCTGTAAAAATGACAGTTCGAACGCGTATGCTGTTCTGTATTTATTAAAATTATTAATCGATTTTGACGGAGGGATAATACTGAACTCGAGGTCTTCGGCTTCTTTATCTATATTAGCCTCCGCCGGAATCGATCTCATGCGGTAAAAAATGACAGTTCCAACGCGTATACTGTTCTGTATTTATTGCATGCCCACAGTTTACTAAAAAAATATTAAAAACACAAATTATTGCCAAAAATAACCAAAAGTTAAAAATAGAAACAGTGAAATAGTCCGCGCACGTGATCCGTATTGTTCAAGGACAATACAGAAACATTTATTGTTCGCTTCGGTTTTGCAGAAAAAAGCGTGTATTTTTTTAAAATAAAAGCATAGGGGTACAAAAAATTATGATAGGGAGTGAGCAATTTCGATAGAAATTAGTATTTCTTCTCCATCCTCATTGAGATTTAGTCTCAATACCATGTTGCTTTTATAAGTGTATCTTGCAAACTCAATACAAATTTTAGGCATGCATCCTTACCTTGACTGATCTCTTGTGGCTTTATGATTTAGCTTGGGCTATATGTACATCGAGTTGTTTTATGTTGGCACATTTTTTTCACATCAAACTCGCGCTTGATTACCCACTCCATTTCTTCAGCTACTGCTGAGTATTGTTATATATAAATGGCTCAACGTAAGGGGATAATCTTGTGTGTTAGCTGAAGCTGCCCAAAGAGTTGTTGCAGTTTACCACAACAGAGCCTAGTGACTCAACCACAACACAGACGTAGAAACTAACCATCAGACAGTACATTTTCCAGCTGAAAGTCCTATCAGGTGAATGAACACTGAAACTGAACATAGACGGATAAAACGGTGATCCACATTTAACCCTTTACCTGACACGAAAGGCAAAAGGCACTTGCAAGCAAAATTCTTGAATAACTATTTTTTTTGGCGTCAAGCATAGCTTATGACCCTCATTGGAACGAGCTCCTTGACCTCGTTCCAACGAGGGGTCAAAAGCAAGAATAAAAGTAAAAAAAATAATAAAAATTGAATGGCGATTTTAGTGAATAGCGCTGGCCGGTTTTGGGCGTTATGTTGGATAAAAGGTTAAGTGTGACCGACATCTGTACGTTCATCGCTAGTGCAAAAACTAGCGCGCTGCCACTATCACTGCAAACAAACACAAACTACTGTACACTCTATTACCACGTACTGCACTGCGTTTGTAAACGTGAGGTAGCTTGGTGTCACGTAAAAGAGGTTAATAACTTCGAGATGTGGGAGATGTACGTTTTCGCTAGTAGCACATTCGACACCCAGAAGATTTCGTCTGGACCCCGGTTCGAAAGTAAATCTCTTCACTTTATCAACGCCCTGTCTGTTTGGGTCTGTTCGTGCTCATGCGGGGTGGGGGGTGGGGGGGGGGGGGGGGTGAGGCAATGACTTGAATATTTAACACATTCATCGGCACTCAAAAGATAATTTACGTACATGCAGAGAGGAGTTCATTGTTCAATTTATTTACAAATTCATTAACAGTCCGAGAATATATAAGTAGTAGTAGTATTAGGGTCACTATAGATTCATTTTTGAATTTCGAGCCATTGGGGCCATGACCTATTTTAGGGCTTCCACCAATGGCGTGCCTTTGTGGCATCATGAGCTACACCCACTTGACCTTTAGTCACGTGACAGTTTGGCACATTTGATCTTTGCGATGACCTCTTTAACCACGTCCTTTAACCCCTGATCTTTCCCTATGCCTCTCACTTATGGCCTTATAGCACGCGATTGTCGTGTGCGTCCGTTTATGAGGATAATGTAGAGAGGGTGCTAACATTTGTTTTAGGAAGGTGAGCATGTGATACATGACATGAAAGACCTTGACGCGTACAATCGAAAACGAGGTGATCGCCCCTCCCCGGTGCATGTGGCTGAGGGGAAAGGGCGTCAAAATGTAAGTTTTAGGAATGTAGGCATGTGATACATGAAATGAAAAGTCTTGATGTGTAGAGTTCGAAAATGAGTTGATCGCCCCCTCCCACCGGGGGTGAGGTCATGGAGCAAGGGCGTCAAAATATAATTTTTGGAAGGTAAGCATGTGATACACCAAATGAAAGATCTCGACACATAGAGTTCGAAAACGAGTAACGACACTTTTCGATGGAGTGGGTTTGGGTCGAGTGCGGCAAAACGTAAGTTTTCGAAAGGTAGTCATGTCAGGTATCAAATGAAAAGTTTCAATGCATAGACTTCGAAAAATAGTGATCAGCCCTCCCCGAGGTGAGGAATCACAATGGCCCAAATAATAGCCTGCATAGAAAAAAATCAACATTTGAAATTGCGAATGCCGACATGTTTGGCCATGACATCTCACGTTTACATTTAGGAAGAGGAGTAAGGGGGAGGGAGGAGGGAGGCGAAGTGATGAGGAGGTGGAGTGAGGAGAAGGCATTTGTGGTGATAGTAGTAGTAGTAGTAGTAGTGGTGGTGGTTTGGTGGTGGTGGTGGTTTGGTAGTGGAGGCGGTGGTCTAATTGCAGTAATCCACCTAAAGGAGGCTTTAGCATATTTTAAATTCATTTTCATTTTTGTGTGAGTTGTAGAGGTTTTTATAATTTTACGCCAATCCGTGAGGCTGACCCTGCGAGCACTGACAAAAGAAACAGCAACTGATCTGGCCAAATATGTCGGCATTCACAATTTCAAAAGTAGATTTTTTCCTATGCGGGCTATTATTTGGGCCATTGAGATCCCTCACACCTCGGCGAGGGATAATCACTATTTTTCGACGTCCACGCGATGGGACCTTTCATTTGATACGTGACATGACTACCTTTTGAAAACGTACGTCTTGACGCCCTCATCCCCACCTCCTCGGGAAGAGTCGGTAACTCGTTTTCGACCTCTACGCCACAAGATCTTTTATTTGAAGGCAGACGACAAAAAATTCTTGAATATTTTCATTTTTGAGTCAAAAACATAGCTTATGACCCCTCATTGAAACGAGCTCGTTCCTAAGAGGGGTCATAATCTATATTTTTGAGACAAAAAATTTAAAAATAATGAAAATTGAATTGCGATTTTTGTAAATAGCGCTGGCTTGTTTTGACCGTTACGTTGGGTGAAGGGTTAAGCTATTCAGCAATTATAACTAGCGCTCATGGACCCTCCGTGGTTCATCATGACGATGATATGATTTATTTTCTAACTTATTTCCATTTTCATGGAGTGAAGTTACAATGGTACGAAGAAAAAACAGGTACATAGTGTACAGCACATGTCCGTGACAAAATAGGACGATAAGTAATTATTCCACACTCTCTCTCTCTCTCTTTCTCTCGCCCCTCCCCATTTCTCTCTCTCTCCCTCTTCCGCTCTCTCCCGTTTATGTCTCCTGATTGAGAGCCAGCTTGCCTGAGTTTTGGTCATGTCATGACACTCCCCAACATGCACCGGGGAGATACCTGGGACAAAATTGAATTATACAGCACATACACATACATACACATTACACACATATATCTATATGCACAAGTACAAATATATGTGTATATATATACATATACATATATATATCTATATACTTTTGTAAACAGCCTTTAAACCAGACATCATCGCGGTGAGGAGTTGGGGAAAGAGAAGATAGATGAACTGGCCTACAGTTGCAAGAAATATATGGCTGTTCACAGATCTGAGTGGAGCCCACATGGCCTACGAGTTCCGTGGGACTTGAGAGATTGGCTACCCCTCTGTATTCCCAGTTTGAAATAAATCAATTTTAGTCGGAATTGTTCTTTTTAAAATCCAGCACTTCGGCCAATATAAACAGGTTTAAAACGAAGTTTCTTTTTTGAGAATACTTAGACAGAGTCTTGACATTTTGAGGGGTCCTGGTTGTGAACGCTATTTCTAACACTCCAATATTGGCTATTTTTCTCCATTATTCATTGAAAATGGGAGAATAAACAAAATTTTATTACACATCCATTAAACTTTAAACCGTTGTATTTCACGGAATGGCTGCTATGACATAAATGTTTCTGTATTCAACTGGTGATGTACAAGCCGGAACTTTTTTCCCAACACCGCTTATACTAGTTCCATTCCCGTCGAGTCATTAGTTACGCTTCGAAAAGTTTCCAAATTTCGTTATACAATTATCGATCGTCTGTCGTGTAGTTTGAAGATGAAAACGTCCAAAGCAAAATAAAGTCGGTTCACAAAAAATTAGTTAACCAAAAATGAGATAATGTTAAAAAAAACAATCATTTTCAACCACAACATTAACCCAGTCCCGTAGCTGTCTCGTCTGCCGATCCCATTATATCTAAATGGGTCAGCTTTATTTTGGTAAATCTTTGAACATCCGGACATGCTTCGAACTTCTTTTAAAAAAGTTCTCCAAGCTGTTTTGCAAATCTGCCCCAATTTGTACTTATATTTTTACTAACAGTAATAGCCACCAAATGGTTAGACGTGAATGGACACTAGCCGAAGAGAAACAGCGATAGGAATTTTAGAATGGTTCCCAAAAGGTTTTTTTTGATTTTTTATCGATCCATTTGGTCAGTACAGCTTCAGACAAAACAAACGGAGTCTTCACCTTTCGGCTTAAACATCGGAATTAAAATTTGTTTTTTTAAATGAATTTTAATGCATGGGATATGTAATAAACACAGAACGCGATGTGTGTTTGAATCGGTGGGTGTTTTACATAACGAGTTGGGATGGCGTATTCATATTTCTCGAGAGCCGTAGGCTCTCGCGAAATATGACTACGCCATTCCAACGAATTATTCAAACACACATCTAGTTCTGTCTTTTTATCCCAAGATATTAACAGAAACATAAAATTTTTGTTTTGACGTATCTCAAGTCTTTGACATTTCGATTTCGGTAAGAGAACAGTCTGCTGTTAGGTGGGAGAGATTGTGTGTTGAGTCTACACGAATGCTGTCTCAGTTCTAACGGGGAGTCCCAAAACGGCTCCTTGTAACTGGCTGGAAAGAGTTAGGAGGGCTGAACCGTTACAACAGGTTTACTTTCCTTTTCGGTGGACAACGTACTTCATCTGCCCTTTATGTCACAGACAGCTCAGTTGAGGAGAAATCACAGTTTGAAGAATCAATCACGAAACTAAAATTATCAGAAATGTCACGTGATTTCACCTTTGTCCAATGAAATATATTGTTTTGGAAACCCGGTCGTTCGTAACGTTGTAGCGTTAAATATATTTGGTAAGTGAAAGTAAACAAACGATCCTTCATCTTTCCAAGTATCGATTGACATGACTGGGAAAAAGAAGTACTATCTTTTGTATTTTCTGAATTATGCGAATGACAAGCAAGGGTACATTTCGAGAAAAGAAATTTTGAAATCACGTAAAAACGTCAAAAATGACGTTGAATAAAAAAAATCCAAAGACAGATATGTTTTGTATTTTTCGAGCTCTACAACATACTAAACTTTTTTCATAAATCGGACAAACTTTAATTTTTGCGACGTTGATGTCCTATCCTCACCCAAATGGCAGCCCCAGACGAATTGTTCGTCGGCTAAAAACTGATTGCATTTTTAAAGATGGTTTAATAGGAGAATACATTTCCGGCATTCGGGAGTGAGCGTTCAACCAGCGTGTCGATATTAAACGTTCATAAAAAGCGTCAAATTGACGTAATTGTTGATAAATGTTTAATTTTGAAATTTTGACGAATGCATTGAATAGAGCCACCATGAAGTTAGAAGTGTGTGAAAATTTATAGCTGTGTGTGTTATTTATAGAAAATTTGAAATGACGGAAAATGTAAAAAAGGTCGATAAAGAAAAATCCAAAAACAGCTATCTCCTATTTGTGAACTCTCCGACATATTAAAATTAAAAAACAAATCCGACGCATTTTAATTTTTGACCGTATGACCCCCCCCCCCCCCCTTGCTTTTTTGGCAGAAGGGTTGATTTATCTGTATTTAGATTTTGTTGCATTTAATACTAGTTGATTCGCACAACACCATTCAAATACTCTTTCAAGCTCTTTATTTATGAGTTGGGCTAATTGATTTGGGTCGGGACCCGAAGAAAGTCAGGTAGTGTCGTCAGCAAAAGATAGGAGATTTAGGCATGTAGCATGATAGATGCTTTTGGAAGATCCAAAAATAACGCAAATGTGCTGTTTTTACTTATTTTATTATTTTCATCTGATATAGTTTTCAGCAATTGCATGACAGGATGTACCGTACAATGATTTTTCCTAAAACCGTACTGATTTGGATGTAAGATACTAAAACGATTTAAGTATTTTGAAAGTCTTACTGACATAAGTTTTTCTAGCACTTTTGAGAATGTCGGAAGTATGCTAATGGGTCTGTAATTTGTAAAATTATGTTGGTCACCTGCTTTAAATATGGGAATAACTTTTGCAATTTTCATTTTGTCTGGAACAGTGCCACATGAAAACGAACAATTGAAGATGTGTGTTAATGGGTTAATGATGTTTCCAATAGTTTGTTTAAGTAGATTTGAACTAATATCATCACAATCTTTGGTTTCTTTTGACTTTATGGGTTTTACAATATTCATAGCTTCAAAATCACATGTAGGGCTTAAGTAACATTTATTAGTAGAATTTGCCTCCATGAAGTCGTGAAACGACTTGTTGGTGCCAGGTATTTTATCACTCGTACGTTTTCCTATACTTGCAAAGTAAGTATTGAATTCTCTAGCTATTTCTGTTGGGTTATTTATTTCTTTATCATTAAGAATAAAAAACTGAGGTAAGTTGTTTGTTCCATTGGACTTTTTGATGGCTTCATTCAGTATTTGCCATGTTTTACGCATGTTAAGTTGGTGTTCGTTTAGAATATTTTTAAAATAAGTTGCTTTGCATTGCTTTTTCACTTTATTAAATATTTTACAGTAGTTTTTATAGTTTTTTACATTAATTTCAGTTGGGTGTTTTAACTTTTTATTATAAAATTTGCTTTATTATTTGATGAGATTACTAACCCTCTTGTGATCCAGGGTTGCCTCTTTATGAATTTTTGATGAGTACATACGCGTATTCGGGGGAAAGCCGCATCAAATAATCCTAGATATATATGTAAAAAATTGTTGTAAGCCGTGTTTGGATTATCTGAACCCATAACTGAGGAAAAATCACATTGTGATAGAAGTAATTTGAAATTTGCAATAGTTTCGCCATTCACCTTTCGAATCCATGAATGTGATTCTGTCTTTGTTTTGGGAGACACGGTTTCTGCGTGAAAAGTACCAAAGTGGTCGGAGACATAAGTTATTATTATCCCAGATATTGAAGTGGATAAAATATTGTTAGAAAATATGTGGTCAATGAGTGTGGCTGAATGTGTAGTTAAACGGGAGGGTTTTGTAATGACAGGTAAATATCCTTGGCTGAACATTAGGTTAATATAACTATATGTTTTGGCGTGGGAATCATGTTTAAGAAGATCAATATTAATCTCACCCATTTATTGGAAGATACATTTTCCTGATTTAACTTGTCAGTTATTTCGTTTAGTTTGTTTAAGAAGATATCAATGTCCGCTTTCGGTGGTGAATGTGGTCTGTAAATTACCCCAATGACTCTCCGAGCTTCATTAACATTAATTTCGATAAAAAGAGATTCTATAATGTGAGGGATGAAAGTCGACAGGTCATGTCTAATTTTAAAATCAATGTTGTCTTTAATAAAGAACCCGACTCCACCCCTACCGTCATCACCGTCGGGGCGGTTGTTTTTTATAAGATTATGATAGCCGTCGAGGCAGTATGATATATTTGATGGGACATTGAAAATTTCTCTTAGGCCAATGATGTCAAACTTATTTTCGGTTCCTTGCAGGTTAAACAGGAGATCGTGCAAAGATTCCCAGAGGGCATTAATACTTTGGCAGTTAATATGAAAAAAGCGAGAAAGATTGGGTTTCGTTATTGATAGTCGATCGAAAATTTTCTGGCAGATAATACGTACATTTGAGTTTATGACCGTGGAATGGAGAATCCTCAACATCGTCGGACGAGAGAGAGTAGAATATTTTATTTAAGTGTCACGTTTCGATACACATGGAATATATTACACATAGAATGTTAACAGAATATTTGTATGAAACCCAGCCTCTGAAGGCTTATGAGACACATTTTGATCAATGATTGGTCGTTATACATTGAGCATCACCCCATCCCCACCCACCCCTAGAAAAGAATTGTATATACACCCGTGCAGACATTTTCACGTGCTTCTGCATATACCCACGTACATATACAACCACATATTTGAATCAATTTTACAAGTCCGAAAAGCTGAAAAGTATTTACAAATATACAAAGAGCAAAAAATATACATAAAGCCTTTGAGAGGTCGATAAAGGAACATGTACATACCGAAGTCAAATCCTCCCATTTTGGGGGTTCAGGATTTCCTTCGACATGCAAATGTTCCTTCGTCGGCCTTTCAAAACAAATTAAATTAAAATCGATCACCAAGCCTGGTATTTATGTTTAAAGTTCAACTAGGTAATCAGCATATATCTAAAGTTTGCGTTGTTTACGTTATACGCCTCACTTGTAATCACGATAGGATGTATTGTTATAGTAAGATACGAAGTCGTATTCCAAGTCAGTCTGGACCTCGTCTAAAGTTATGTTACCCGCCATACCGATTGGCAGCACTAGTTACACCAGCTTCAGCGTGTGTGTTAAACAGTAGCGTTAAGCTATTTGAAATGTGTTCTATTGCCCGATTACATGTGCTCATATAAAGATGGATGGAAGAAAAAGGAATTAAGAACAAGGAAAAGGTGATTGAGAGAAATGCGAGATAAAAAAATAGTTTCATTTTTGTGTGCATTAATGATTGAGGAAGGGTTCGCGAGTGTTGGTGTATGATTTGAGAGGATAAGTGAAGAATATTAATTATTAATTAATTGGAACGATCTCAACGAGCTCAATCCAATGAAGGGTCACATGCCAAAAGAAACAAAATGAGACAAAAAGGGAACAACAAAAATTGAATGGTGATTTTGTGAATAACGCTGACCGGTTTGGGCTGAAAGCTGAGAAGCATTTTCTAAAATGGGATCTTCGGATTATTTCCGGTAGATAACATTCTGCACCAGCAAACACCAAGAGACCCTTAAGAAACTTCTTGAATAACCAAAAATTATCACTTCTTGCCGCAAAAACAGAGCACATAACCACTCATCGGAACGACCCCAACGAGCTCATTCCAATGAGGGGTCACAAACCATGTCCCTGAGACAAAAAAAGGAAACAATAAGATTTGAATGGTGATTTTGTGAATGACGCTGACCGGTTCGGGCTGAAGGCCGGAAGAAACATATTCTAGTGTGAGATATTTATTTTTATTTCCAGCCCACGAGGCAAAAATGGAAACAATTAAGAAATAACTGTTGTTTTTCTTCGGTTTATGAGATATAAACCGAAAATTTTCAGCACAAGCTTCATAACTCGCGTAGCGAGTTATGATTAAGCTTGTGCTGAAAATTTTCGGTTTATATTGCATAAACCGAAGGAAAACAACAGTTATTTCTTATAATTTAATCCGGCTGTAATATTAAAATATAAAAACTATGTGCACGTGAACGAATAAGTTTTAATTTTCGCAAAAGACAACAGTCAGACTCAGGAAAGTGTGTCACAAACAGGTCACGTCAAGCAAGTCACGTAACAATAGCATCAAAAACATTTTTTAAGTTCCCCCAAAGACATGTTTGGATGTATGATCTTTTTATTCGTCTCCCACTTCGGTATATTTTATTAAATTCAATTGTTCCCGAGAAATTATCATTATATTCTCGGTGAATGGAGGCGATGAAAACTCGATCATTGATCTTTGTTTACAAGCTTGTTATCCATCTATCAGTCTGCCGTCACGCCCTCACGGTGACAGTTTGAGTTGTGTGGGCGGGGCTTCCAGAGTCTTCAAAGTTGGATCGGATGTGTGCGAACGTGTGTCCATTCCAAATCATTACGTGATTTGGTTTATACGATTTTGACAACTTTCACTCTGTATGCTTTCAACCAATCAAACACAGAGGCGGGGCAAATGATTAAATTATTAAATTCTGAATAGTGATTTTGTGAATAACGCTGACCGGTCCCGGCCGAAAGCCTGAAAAAAACATTTTCAGGCCCCCAGCCCAAACCGGCCAGCGCAATTCACACAAAAATTATCATTTCTT
Organism: Pictodentalium vernedei; assembly: GCA_031216915.1. Classification (NCBI taxonomy): domain Eukaryota; kingdom Metazoa; phylum Mollusca; class Scaphopoda; order Dentaliida; family Dentaliidae; genus Pictodentalium; species Pictodentalium vernedei. The sequence goes on from CM062295.1 coordinate 252,193,805, forward strand.
GCCACAAAAACACAGCTCATGATCGCTCATTGGAACGACCTCAACGAGCTCATTCCAGCGAGGGGTCATAAGCAATGCCCCCGATACAAAAGTGGAAACAATAAAATTTGAGTGGTGATTTTCTGAATAACCTTGGCTGGTTTGGGCTTAAGATCATTATAAAGTGAGATATTCGGATTTATTTCTGCAGACGAGACTCTACACTAGTATCGGGATATTCTTACAAAAGGAAATTTCTTAAATAACTAGGCATTTTCATTCCAGTGAGGGGTTACAAGCAGTGCCCACGAGGCCATAAAAATAAAAGCAATGAAATTTGATGGGCGATTTTGTGAGACCCGCTGTCCGATTTTGGCTGAAGAACATTTTGTAAAATGAAATATTAGGATTTTTTCCTGGCCGATAAGATTCAGCACCAGTGGACAGCACTTAAACACTTACAAAAGAATATTTCTTGAATGACTAAAAATTTTAATCCATTGTCCCAGAAACACTGCTCATGACCACTCATTGGAGAGAGTTCAACGAAACGAACTCACTCCAATGATGGGTCATAAGCTAGGCCAGTTTTGGCTGAGGAATATTTTCTAATCAAAATTTGATAATTGAACATTTTCATTCTTCGTCCCAGAAGCATGGCCACTCACCGGAGCGAGCTCGACGAGCAATGAATGAATGAATAAAGGAATGAATGGATGAATGTAAAAATGGATGAATGAATAAAGAAATGCATGAATAAATGTATGAAAATAAAATATGTACGAACAGGCAAGTACTGAATGAATGAGTGAATGAATGAGTAATATTTTTTTTGGGTAACTTTAATTTTTAATTTCTTGTCCCAAAAGCACATCCCATGACCACCCACTGGAACGACATCAACAAGATCGTGCCAATGAGGGGCCACAAGCCATGCACCTGAGACAAAAATGGAAAACAATAAAATTTGAAATTTGAATTGTGCTTTTGTGAGCAAACGTTGACAGGTTTGGGCTGAAAGCCTGAAAAACTTTCTTGAATGAAATAATCGGATTTTTTCCAGCCCAAGAGGCAAAATATGAAAAACAATAAATTTTGAATAGTGATTTTGTGAATAACGCTGACCGGCTTGGAATGAAAGCCTGAAAAACATTTTCTAGAGTGAGATATTCGGATTTCTTTCCAGCAGATGGCATTCTACACCGATAGACAGCAAGAGACACTAGTAGGTAATAAATGCGCATTCAGTATCACTTTTCCAAAAAATGTACAAGTACACGTACATGTGCGTGTACCGCCATAGGGATTCAGTGTTAAATCGTGTACAAGTGTACAACATGGTGATACAGAATCCGCAATTGTTTTGAGGCTCACAGGTCGCACTTTTAACGTTCAAACACCCGTTGGCGAACACGTAGATTCGACACATCGCTCAAAAGTGAAAAAATGTACGAAATTTTAAGAAAATGTAATTTAAAATTTTTTCTCTACGTTCCCATCGCGGATCAGACCATCGATCTATCGTTGATGAACGCGAGCAAAAAACGTTTTGCGGATTCAGTATCAGCATCAAAAAGCGGTTTGCGGATTCTGTATCACCTACGTTCGCCAACGGGTGTTCGAACGTCAAAAGTGCGATCCGATCGGCGAAACCCATTTGCGGATTTTAGATCAGGAAAAATCGACCTCAAAACGTTTTTTTGACGTTCGCCAAAGGTGAAAAGTGAGTGTAAAGTGTAGTTACTCATCGAGGATTTTTTTAAAATTTTGTTTTAAACCGATTTGGGCCTCCGGTACATGGAAAAAAGGCGGTGTGCGGGTTCTGTATCACCTACGTTTGCGGTCGCGTTTGGGACGGTCTAGAGTGCGATCCGATCGGCGAAAACCCGATTTGTCGATTCACCTCGCGAGTTTTGTGAGGTGAATCGCGTTTAATGACGTGGATATAATGGCTAGAGCAATGTATACCAAAAACCAAAAGCTTGAAGAGCTTGAAATAAGTAATCACCCAATCACTTCACGTTCCTAACGCTAATTAACCAATCAGATTGCTTGATTCTCATAACCTAAACTTAATCATACAAAGTTATCTCCCCTCGTCGTGGGGGTGGGGGTCACACCCATCAGAAAATCGAAAGTTTCGAGAAGGGGGTCACTTGACCTACCAAATTGAAGGTCTCTACGAGTGGATTAAGAAGGTCGTAATTTTAACCCTCGCCGTGGGGTGGGGTCACGACCAGTGCCGAAAAACGTCTTCCTTTTTACATATCCAGGCATGTGAGGTATTAATATGAAGGGCTCGATGAATACATTACGAAAATGACATTTTTCATTTTATGTGGGGGTGGGGTTACGACCAGAGCCGAAAAACGTCTTCCTTTTTATATATATATTATTTTTTTTTGTGTTGGACAATTTAGTTGAGGGTTATAATCATAGTTTTCCATAGTAGTATTCAGAGAGAGAACCCCCGTTTCAGTATCATTAGAAAATGAAGTGGAAGTATCTCAACTTGAGCGTTTTATCTCTGGTAAAATCTGTCAGAGTCTCAGAGATTTAGGTCTTATTACTCTACTGTGTAAAAAGATAGGAATAATGTCGAGAATTTGAAATTCTAGGGGGCCCGTACCCCTACCTAATGTAGATTATAAAATCCTTACAAAAAGCAGCATTGTCCTTACGATAGCGCGATGTGTTACAGTATATTGCTCGCCTGGATCGGACCTGGAAATGATCAATGGGTTTTCGAGAGCGAAAGAGGAGAATTCGAAGTTCCTCTGGAGGGTAAAAAAATGATGAAAAAATCGTTCGATCAGTTTACCAAACACATATTCGATTTTCAAGACAGACTGGTCAAAAGCAAACGATTCTTACAACTCGAAGCTGCGTTTGATATCGTGTTTCGCGTCTTATCAAGGAGAAAATCTAAAAGACGTTACTAGGTTCAACAAACTCTTAGTCATTATTTTTATATAAAAAATTAAGCAAACAGCAAGAGAAATGTATATTTCGTGAAGTTATAAACCGTTTCCAAATCTCGATGAGGTTAACACCTCTTGAATTGAATTAAAAAAAGAAGTCTTCACGCAAAGGGACTCGAGTGAGGGAATGGAATAGAGCTGTCCACCTTGATGTACTCGTAATAAAAACCCTAACCTATCAGTCATAACAACAACACTACTATCAGTTAAAAACTGATTTTTAAAAAAAAATATTGATGTATTATTAATTACATTAGACGAGAAAAAAGAACCTCTATGTTTTTCAGGCCCGCGCACATGGTCATTTTTGCTGCGCATGCAACCTTTTTATGACATCAAAAAATCTTTAAAAAAAACATGAGATATTGTGCTCATTTCGGTAAATCGATATCGATGAGTTGACGAATTCTTTTTTTTAAATTAACACTTCAAGCTTTTTCTACATCATACTTTAATAAAGTGGGTGGGTTTCAGCAATATTCACGACAGGAAGTGTTTTATTTTGTAAAAGGTAAGTCATAATGAGAGCAAGAAGGAAGGTGTCTTTCAGTCTGACAACAAACAGTCACAAAGGGGAGTGGTTGATTCGCACCACGTTTGATTCGCACCAACCTTCAGAAAAGTCTGCAAAGTCAGGTTCTATGTTGAATGGAACACAGTCTCCTGGCCTTTATTTTAGTAACATTTGTATTGTAAATGACTGTCATTGGGAATTTGTGTCCTGTTATTTGAAACCGTTACGAGTTTCCCAGTTAATTTAAATAAATGCATTTGAGAAGCAGGATAATTGGATAACTAATAGTAACCGTTGCTTGATATAAAAGTAACAGACATAGTTGAAAATAAATCGCATATAGGTAGGTATGTGCGGTCGAATTGGTTAATAAAAACACGCAAACATTCGTTTTGTATTTCATTTTCAGATTTCCAAAATATATGATTTATGGATGAAGTACCCGTTCAAATGGGTTGTGATAATTTTGAATATAATGAGGGAAAAATTGTGATTCACGATTTTATTAGGCAGGTTGTGAAAGGATTTTTTTTTTTATTATTGGTAAAATAAATCTGTGAAAGTTGGCGCTTCGACATTTGATTTGTCCCAGAGACGTTTCATCCTGAGACGTTTTCACCCATGAGGCGTTTCGTCCTGAGTCATAATTTTCACGTTTCACTTAAAAACAAACATTCAAACCTCACTTTATTTCTGACCCAACACCCCTACGGTGAATAACCAATATATTTTGGGAAATTTTGCGTGATCCACCAGGCGTTTGGGTGGGGTCGAATTACCATAAAGAACCTCTCGGGGAGAAAAAAAAAAGACCGCCCGCCCGAATGCTTTTTTTGTAAAAAATGGTTTGAGAAACAGACAATCAATTTTGTATGGTCTTATTAATTTTTTCTATTATCGATTTTTAATATATATAATTTTTCTTTATGGAAAAGGAACAAAAACTGCAACGAATTATACTTTATAATATTTATTTGTTTTGTTCAGAGTTACTTTTTCCTCGAACCTAATCCGTATCGTAACCCCTGATGATCTCATCATAAACCTCGGATGGGTTGTTACACAGAGTTACTTCCCTCGAATCTACCCCGATGACTTCATAATAAACCTTGGTATTACAGAGTTACTTCCCTCGAACCTGTTACTTTGTCCTCGAACCTAACCCGTATCGTAACCCCTGATGACCTCATAATAAACCTGGGATGAGTTATTACTTCTCGAACCTAGCCTGACGACTTCATAGTAAACCTTGGTGCTACAAAGCTACTTCTCTCGAACCTATGGATGATAGAGTTACTTCACTTAAACCTCACCTGTATCATGACTCCTGATGACCTAATAATAACCTAGGTGTTACAGTGTTACTTCCCTTGAACCTACGAATAATAGAGTTACTTCCCTTGAACCTAACCTGTATCATAACCCCTGATGACCTCATAATAAACCTCTACCTATGGCGTTACAGAGTTACTTCCTTGAACCTACAGATGAGTTGTTACTTCCTTGAACCTAACCGGTATCTTACCCCCTGATGGTCTCAACGTGGTCTCTAATGTACTCATCATGACCTTTGCTGTACTCATAATTCACCTCTACCTACGGCGTTACAAAGTTACTTCACTTGAACCGAATTATTTTGACGGATGACAGAGTTACTTCCCTTGAACTTAACCCATATCATGACCTCTGATGACCGCATAATAAACCTCTACCTATGGTGTTACAGAGTTACTTCTCTCGAACCTACGGATGAGTTGTTACAGAGTTACTTCCCTCGAACCTAATCATTTGACAGGTGAGTTGAGAGTTACTTCCCCGAATCTACGGATGGTAGCGTTACTTCCCTTAAACCTCACCTGTATCATGACTCCTGATGACCTAATAATATACCTTGGTGTTATAGTGTTACTTCCTTGAATCTATGGATGACAGAGTTACCTCCCTTGAACTTAACCCGTATCATAACCCCTGATGACCTCATAATAAACCTCGGATGAGTTGTTATACAGAGTTACTTCCCTCGAACCTAACCATCTGAACGTATGAGTTGTTACAGAGTTACTTCCTTGAACATAACCTAAAACCTGGAGGTTTTTTCAAGTTCTTCTTAATATGGTGAATCGAATTTTAATTTTTGTTTGAACGGATGAGTTGTTAGAGTTACTTCCCTCGAACCTTACCTAAAAATGTTTTTTTTTTCAAGCACTTCTTAGTACGGTGCATCGAATTTTAATTTTGTTTGGATGAATGAGTTGCTACATAGTTACTTCCCTTGAACCTAATCATTTGATGAACCTAACCTGTATCATGACTCCTGAGGACCTCATAATAAACCTCTACCTATGGATGAGGTGTTACAGAGTTACACCCCTCGAACATAACCGTTTGACGGATGAGTTGTTACGAAGTTACATCCCTTGAACCTAACCTGTACCATCACCTCTGATATATTCATAATAAACCTCTACTTTGGGATGGGTTGTTACCGAGTTACTTCCCTTGAACCTAACCTGTATCACGACCCTTGATGATCTCATAATAAACCTCTACCTACGGATGAACGGAGTTACTTCCATGAACCAAACCTGTATTATGGCCTCTGATGACCTCATAATAAACCTCTACCTACGGATGACAGAGTTACTTCCTTTGAACCTAGCAGAGTTACTTCCCTTGAACCTAACCATTTGACAAGGTTTTTTTTTTAAACTAAACCCTGAACGCAATCTGTAAAAAATCAGAAATACTGCACAAGCGAATGCAATTTTCAGAGAACAATTCACACGATTTTCTATACTAATTTCTATTATCGACCATTGTTACGGAATGTTAGGGAAAATTTATCGATCAGAGATCGTAAGATCGGACTATAAACGTTGTGATAACTGACAGTTCTGTGAGGGCTCACCAGCTCTGGAATTTTGTGTTTCCTTACCAAACGATATCAGGCTCATTGAATAAACATGAGTCCACTGAATCCTCAAAATAAAACCTCAAGAGCTCGAGCTCTTATCGAGCTTGCGAGCTTAATCAACCCCTATAGGCTCACTTCGCAACACCATTCGGATGACGATTTCAAGTTTATCTAGCAAGGGGATGATGACGATGTCAAATTCGATGCGGTATAGTATAAGTATGGTGATGCGGGAAGGAATTTACGATTTGTGTTGAAGACAATACAAATCGTAAATTTGTAATATTCAAGAGGTAGTGCAGTTCCAATATCGTATTGTATGATTAGTGTGGTGACGTTTAGAATACGGCGACAATCGTAGTTAAAAAATGAGTCGTTTTCGTTCGATATATTTGATCAATTGTTTTGAACGATCCTCCAGTCAACTTTCCGCCAACAACTGTGTCTGATCAAGAAAAAAAAGGGAGTCGTTACCGAGATGTATTTCACCCGTTTTAGCGTTAAACGAGAATTGTTTTGGACAAGTGGTATGTCGACGTAAAAAGCTTAATGTCTTGGCTGCTGTTGGATGACATCAATATCGCGACAACTGATGTAATGCTTCGCTATCAGGTGGTTAGAAAAAGAGCTATTTTCTCATTTCCATTCAGTCATACGCTGACACACTGTAAAAACTGTTTTTTGTTGCTGCTGTATTTATATAACGTCACCTATCTTAAAATATTATAACTCCTGTTGTAAAAAACAAAACAAAACAACTTTTCCACACGTGCGTTTAGACTGTTTACAAATCTTTTCTAACACGTGACAAATGGTTTTATTTGAATTTAGTCAAGGTTATACTAGTTTAGTTTTGTAATGTCTTCTCGACGTGGGCATTTTTTCCTAAAAAGAAATAGTTTGGATTGACCCTTTTTCGGAAATGGTGAAATAGGCTATCCTCAATATGTAGAAACGTTAGAAGATCAACTTATAATTTTTTATTGACAAATCTATGGTTCAGCAAACAGAGTTATTATTGAAGGAAACATCTTAAGCCGTGACTTGTTAACAAGCGAGTGCATCTCTAATTAGCATAACAATCATATATATTGAAAACATACTTCACGTTTTAACACAGATGTCAAAAATGAATGATGCATTAGATTCAACTTGTTGTTTTTTTCAATTTAATATGTTCCATAACTACCTTTTCTTAATACTTTCGATTTCAAGATGGTCCCAACTTCACCGTTATAAGAAGGGAAAGATTATGATTTTCATAATATCCTTGTCGATAGCTTTAATTTGATAGGTCACACGACTATCTTCTCGAAACTTTTGATTTTCTGATCGGTGTTAACCCCATCCCCACGGCGATGGTGGAACATGTCATTTTTGTAATGCATTCATCAAGCCCTTCATATCAGTACCTCACATGCTTGGATTTGTAAAAAGGAAGACGTTTTTCGGCTCTGGTCGTGACCCCACCCCCACATAAAATGAAAAATGTCATTTTCGTAATGTATTCACCGAGCCTTCATATCAGTACCTCACATGCCTGGCTTTGTATAAAGAACGACGTTTTTCGGCTCTGGGCGTGACCCCACCCCACGACGAGGGTTAAAATTACGATCTTCTTAATCCACTCGTCGAGACCTTCAGTTTGATATGTCACGTGACCACCTTCTCGAAACTTTCGATTTTCTGATGGGCGTGACCCCCACCCCCACATAAAATAAAAAACGTCATTTTTGTAATGTATTCATCGAGCCCTTCATATCAATACCTCACATGCCTGGATTTGTAAAAAGAACGACGTTTTTCGGCTCTGGTCGTGACCCCACCCCACGACGAGGGTTAAAATTACGATCCTCTTAATCCACTCGTCGAGACCTTCAGTTTGATATGTCACGTGACCACCTTCTCGAAACTTTCGATTTTCTGATGGGTGTTACCCCCACCCCCACATAAAATAAAAAACGTCATTTTTGTAATGTATTCATCGATCCCTTCATATCAATACCTCACATGCCTGGATTTGTAAAAAGAACGACGTTTTACGGCTCTGGTCGTGACCCCACCCCACGACGAGGGTTAAAATTACGATCTTCTTAATCCACTCGTAGAGACCTTCAATTTGATAGGTCACGTGACCACCTTCTCGAAACTTTCGATTTTCTGATGGGTGTGACCCCCCCCCCCCCCCCACCTCCACCACGAGGGGAGATAACTTTGTATGATTAAGTTTAGGTTATGAGAATCAAGCAATCTGATTGGTTAATTAGCGTTATGAACGTGAAGTGATTGGGTGATTACTTATTTCAAGCTCTTCAAGCTTTTGGTTTTTGGTATACGTTGCTCTAGCCATTATATCCACGTTATTAAACGCGATTCACCTCACAAAACTCGCGAGGTGAATCGACAAATCGGGTTTTCGCCGATCGGATCGCACCCTAGACCGTCCCAAACGCAATCGCGAACGTAGGTGATACAGAACCCGCAAACCGCCTTTTTTCCATGTACCGGAGGCCCAAATCGGTTTAAAACAAAATTTTTAAAAAATCCTCGACGAGTAACTACACTTTACACTCACTTTTCACCTTTGGCGAACGTCGAAAAAACGTTTTGAGGTCGATTTTTCCTGATCGAGAATCCGCAAATGGGTTTCGCCGATCGGATCGCACTTTTGACGTTCGAACACCCATTGGCGAACGTAGGTGATACAGAATCCGCAAACCGCTTTTTGATGCTGATACAGAATCCGCAAAAAGTTTTTTGCTCGCGTTCACCAACGATAGATCGATGGTCCGATCCGCGATGGGAACGTAGAGAAAAATTTTTAAATTACATTTTCTTAAAATTTCGTACATTTTTTCACTTTTGAGCGATGTGTCGAATCTACGCGTTCGCCAACGGGTGTTTGAACGTTAAAAGTGCGATCTGTGAGCCTCAAACCAATTGCGGATTCTGTATCACCATGAAAAAACGACATTTTGTTCACTTGTACACGATTTAAAGCTGAATCCCTATGGCGGTAGACGCAGATGTACGTGTATTTGTACATTTTTTGGAAAAGTGATACTGAATCCGCATTTATTACCTACTGACACTTACAAAGAAACTTTTTTGAACAACTGAAGATTATCATTTCTTTCCACAAAAACAAAAACTAAAACAAGGTCCATGACCACTCGTTGGAATGGCCTCAACAAGCTCATTCCAAAGAAGGGCCATAAGCCATGCCCACGAGGCAAAACAATGAAATTTGAACGGTGATTTTATGAATAACGCTAACCGGATTGTGCTGAAAAACATTTGTGTGAAGTGAAATATTCGGATTTTATATCCCGCAGATGAGATTCTACACCGGTAGACGGCAGGAGAAACTTACAAGAGAAAATTTCTTGTATCACTAAAAATTATCATTTCTTGCCACAAAAACACAAGCCACGACCACTCACAGGAACGACATCAACGAGCTCATTCCAATGAGGTGTCATAAGCCATGCCCACGAGGCAAAAAATGAAAACAATACAATTTGAACCGTGATTTTTGTGAATAACGCTGACCGGTTTGGGTTGAAAAAATATTTATAAAATGAAATATTTTGATTTTACAACCCCCAGATGAGATTCTACACTGGTATAGACGGCAGGAAAAACTTACAAAAGAAAATTTCTTGAATTACGAAAAATTTTCATTCCTTGTCACAAAAAAACACAGTTCATAATCACTCATTGGAACGACCTCAACGAGCTCATTCCAGTGAGGGGTCATAAGCAATGCCCACGATACAAACGTGCAGACAATAAAATTCGAATGATTTTCTGAATAACGTTGGCTGGTTTGGCCTTAAGATCATTTATAAAATGAGATATTCGGATTTGTTTCTGCAAACGAAATTCTGCACCAGTGGGCAGCGGGATATCCTTACAAATGGATTTTTGTTTCCTTTTTCTTTGTTTTTTTTTTTAATAACTAGGCATTTTCATTCCAGCGAGGGGTTACAATCAATGACTGCGAGGCCATTCAAATGAAAACAATGAAATTTGATAGGTGATTTAGTGCAAAACCCTGTCTGGTTTTAGCTGAAGAACATTTCCTAAAATGAAATATTAGGATTTTTTCCTAGCCGATAGTTCAGCACCAGTGGACAGCTGGAAACACTTACAAAAGAATATTTCTTGAATAACTAAAAAATTTAATCCATTGTCCCAGAAATACAGCTCATAACCTCAACGAGCTCATTCCAATGAGGGGTCATAACCCATGTCTCCGATGCAAAAGTGGAAACAATAAAATTTGAATGGAGTTTTCGGGAATAACTTTGGTTGATTTAGGCCTAAGATCATTTAAAAAATGAGATATTCGGATTTATTTCTGTAAACAATAGTCTACTCCAGTAGACAGCAGGATATTCTTCTAATAGGTATCATTTTTTCCCCGAAAAACATAGCCCATGACCACTCACCGGAACGACCTCGACGAGCTCATTCCAGTGAGGGGTCATAAGCAATGCCTCCGATACAAAAGTGCAGTGGCGGCGCCAGAAATTTTTTTGTGGGGGGGGGGGGCAACTAGGGGGGGGGCAGACTCCCATGAAGGGGGGCAAATACGTAAAGGATCATATCATTACTTTGTTATGAGGTAGTCCAAACTTGGACCCAAAGTCCGTAATATACTTTTTTGGTTTGGTACGTCCTGTGGACGTATCAAACCAAAAAATTATATTACGGACTTTGGGTCCAAGTTTCGACTAAATGTAATGGTAATTAGCGGTCCTCCTTTCAAAAAATCCTGGATCCGCGTCTGGTAGGTCTGTGCGTGAGAGAGAGAGAGAGAGAGAGAGAGAGAGAGAGAGAGAGAGAGAGAGAGAGAGAGAGAGAGAGAGAGAGAGACTCATAATGCCCGTCTGTCATAATGCGAAATCCATGAATTTTTTTAGACAAGGGATATGGATGGACATGCCTTTGTTGGCTCATAACTTAATTATAACTTATAAGTATCTGCATCCTAGTCTTTAAATCTCTACTGCATGGATGTGTTCATCAGCTAGCCTGAGGCTTTGGGCTAAGTGTGTATGGGAAATTATTGAGAATAAAAAAGAGAGGTGTGTGTGTGTGGGTGAGAGAGAGTGACTGAATGTGTTTGTGTTTGAGGGTGGATGGAAATGCATGCGAGATGGTTGGGGGGGGGGGGGGGGGGGGGGGGCAAAGCCGCTACTGGACAGGAATAATTAAGTGAAGAAATAATTAAGTGAAGAAGGATGAGATACCAGAGAGGAGACAACAATGCCATTCGTGATTTTTTGCAACTTTTTTTTACAAATGATCTTATTTCCGATATTGATAAAAAACGACTGGTTTAACGCTCTGAAAATCGGTGGTATCTTCTATACCAGTTCAGTGACAGTAAAAGGAAGACTCCATATTCATTTTTGTTTGAAGGAAAACCGATTAAGATTTTCAACTTGCAGTCTCGGGGCTGCGCGTTGAAAACATCGATGGGTCTATCCCTCACATTCAATAAACAGCCATCCTACTTTATTAAAATTAATTAAAGCGGCCCACAGTTCAATGGGTAAAGGCGCCATGCAGAGAGGTTTTCATGGCATCTCTTTGTCACATGTGCTCAAATTGAGTTTGCCAGTAAAACGCATTCCGAGTAGACAGTGTCTTATTCGACATTGTCTACAAAGCTTGCTTTTTTTAGTCAAACCGTGTCTTGACCTTTAAAGCTCACAAATATGTTGCAGTCTTTTTAGTGCTTCGAAATTACGAGCGAAACATTGCAAAATCAGCGATGAAGTCCATAAATACCACATGTCGTTGGCACAATTAACGTAGATTAGGCATAATGTTTACAGTCGCGAATTCAGGTGGCTTCAGAGTTCAGGGTCGTGTGAATGTTAGCTTCGCTTTGCACTTCGCAAAGTTACTGACGCAGGCTACGACGGGAACGTCCTCACAAATCAGCCCGCACGGGAGCTTGTATTTCAACACGTCAGATAAGTTTTTGTTAGTACTTTTGTTGCTTCTTTTGGTAATTACAGTGCATTTCGCCACTGTTCGGAAGCCTCTTTAGGCATTTACAGTGCATTTTGCTACTGTTCTATAGCCTCCTCGGGCTGTTACGGTGCTAATTGCTCCATTTTGTTGCATCTTTGGCAATTCTGCTTCCGTTTTTTGTTTTTTTTTTCTCCCTCTTTGGGCATTTACAGTGCTTTTCGCTACTGTTTTTTTTAATTTTTTTTACTTTTTGTTTTCTGGTTTTTTTTTTCCCTTTTTGGACATTTACAGTGCTTTTTGCTACTGTTTTTTTTTAATTTTTTTAATTTTTTGTTTACTGTTTTTTTCCCCTTTTTGGGCATTTACAGTGCTTTTCGCTACTGTTTTTTTTAATTTTTTAATTTTTTGTTTTACTGTTTTTTTTCGTCTTTTTGGACATTTACAGTGCTTTTCGCTACTGTTTTTTTATTTTTTTTTATTTTTTGTTTACTGTTTTTTTTCTCCCTTTTTGGGCATTTACAGTGCTTTTCGCTACTGTTTTTTTTATTTTTTGTTTACTGTTTTTTTTTCTCCCTTTTTGGGCATTTACAGTGCTTTTCGATACTGTTTTTTTTATTTTTTTATTTTTTTGTTTACTGTTTTTTCCCTTTTTGGGCATTTACAGTGCTTTTCGCTACTGTTTTTTTAGTTTTTTTAATTTTTTGTTTACTGTTTTTTTTTCTCCCTTTTTGGGCATTTACAGTGCTTTTCGCTACTGTTTTTTTTTATTTTTTGTTTACTGTTTTTTTTCTTCCTTTTTGGGCATTTACAGTGCTTTTCGCTACTGTTTTTTTTTTTTATTTTTTTGTTTACTGTTTTTTCCCTTTTTGTGCATTTACAGTGCTTTTCGCTACTGTTTTTTTAATTTTTTGTTTACTGTTTTTTTTTCCCTTTTTGGACATTTACAGTGCTTTTCGCTACTGTTTTTTTTTATTTTTTTTTATTTTTTGTTTACTGTTTTTTTCCTCCCTTTTGGGGCATTTACAGTGCTTTTCGCTACTGTTTTTTTTCATTTTTTTTTTATTTTTTGTTTGCTGTTTTTTTTTCTCCCTTTTTGGGCATTTACAGTGCTTTTCGCTGCTGTTTTTTTTTTTGTTTTTTTTGTTTACTGTTTGCCTTTAGGCATTTACAATATATATTATAATATAAAAGCCTCTCTTGGCTTTTACAGTGCATTTCGCATCCGTCTTTTTAAGTACATTGTATAGTATTCATATTTAGATTTATTTATGTATTGAAATTAAACATTTATGTCCATAAAATCTATGAATTTTTAAATCAAAAATTTAAATTAAAAATTTATACATGTCCATAAAATCTATGAATTTTTAAATCAAAAATTAAATCTTGAAATTTGTACATGTCCATAAATTCAGTCACTGTCAGCTTTTTACAACTGAAGTGATGATATTTAAATTATGCGTATATATATATATATATATATATATATATATATATATATATATATAGATAGATAAAAAAAATAAATTTTCAATATTTTATATTTTCGTATTAAATAAAAGTTATTTTTTAGAAGTATTTAAATTATTTAAAAGTTATTTTATACCGAAATTTTATTTTTTGAAGTAATACTAATAATAATAATTTAAGGATATTCTGTTCTTTATTTCGAGGAATGTTAACCAGACATTTGGATGTCCCACATTACTTGATTAAAGTCTCTTTCCAAACTATGGTCGACACTAGAAGACTGTGATGAGGACCGATTTATCATGTTTTCAAAAAGGTGTCCTCTACAGTAGGGACACGTGGAATGTTCTAATAACCACTTCAACATACAACTTTTGTGACACATTTGCCGACAATATGAGCAACGCCATTGAAGTATCAAAGGTTCGAGAATATCTTCTAAACAAAAGCAACAGCTTGAATTTGCCATCGAAAAATCACTTACCGTTGTTGTTGAAATACAGGCTCCAAATGTCCTTATCCTGTTGTAGGCCTACTTAAATACGATCCATAAATATATATTTCGCAATATATATTTATAGATGGACATTGAATAGTCATTTCGTGTGCGCTTTATACAGAAACAAGATTGGACAAATGAATTTGTACGAGTAGTTGATAAGGAAACAGACACCCCGGAAATAGAAAAAGGAGCAAGTGTATTCTATTTTCAACAGCGCGGTTACTAAATACGAAAGAGTTTTCCTGTGTACGAAACATTTTTTTTACCCATGTCCCAAATACGCTTCGGCAGTGGCGGCAGAGTTGGGGGCGGGGGAAGGGGGGGGGGGCACAGGGGGCACGTGCCTCCCTTTTTTCACCAATTATAGGTACCCGAACGGCATTTTCATACGCAAACCCCTATGATCACTTTACATCACCTATACATATATGACCACATTGATTTTCAAGATTTTATTGAATAGAAATAGAAAGCCCCAAATGGAGTGTAATATTTCAAAGGACGGTTTCAAAGTTATAATTAGCCCTTTGAACCCGAGAGGCCGCTTTTCCGGCCCATGAACATGATACTTTATAAATTCATTAAGTATGATAGCTGGTAAGTAAATATGTGGGGAAGACCAATCAATATTTTCAACGCGCAGCCTTGAGGCTGCACTTTGAAAATATTAATTGATCTGTCCACAAATAATTAATACGGCCTCTTCCAATTGCTGCCATTGAATTGGTATGGAAGATACCACCAGAGTTTAAGGGCTGAGTAAAAACAACATAAAATAAATACGCTGAGGTTAGTATTTTAAATAGAGTGGGTTCAAGGGTGAGGGGTAGCGTATATAAATCTATCTATTTTGCATGAATACACCGCCACACCACCATTGACACCCCACCCCGAAGAAAAATTATTTTCCACCCTACGCCCTTGCGGTACCCAGAAAGGTGTGACACCTCCACCCTCCCCCCCCCCCCCCACCAACAATTTTTTTTAAGCTTCCGCCACCTCTGCGTTTCGGTACTTTTTGGGCCGTGAACTGAGAAAAGGGACCTTAGGGGTTGTTACAACCAGTAGTGTATAAATTTACCAGTAATGTCGAAATCGACCAGTAATGTCGAAAAAATTAACCAGTAATGTCGAAAAAATCGACCAGTAATGTAAAAATCCGTAATGTCGAAAAATTAACCAGTAGTGTCAAAAAATGACGACCAAAATGACAATTTTTCGCAAAAATTTCAATACTTTTTCGGGTTGCTCAAATTGTACTTTTGCCTATATTTATCGACTTTTAACCATTTTCGCGCAAGTTTAAACACATTTACCCCAGTAAATATGGAATTTTATGTTTAACAATTATTTCCCTCTTTCATATGCACAACACATCCCATCCTATTTGCTCTCTCTCTCTCTCTCTCCCTCTCTCTCTCTCCCTCCTCACCCTCTCTCTCTCTGGATAGATAATGAATTGATACGACGCTAAAATATTTAGTCTAGTATTTAGCGCTCGCACAGACAGACAAACAGTCACACATGTAGGCTGGCAAGTGTGTAGGCAGGCAGGTTAGCAGCATCCAGTCAGACGGACAGAAATCCAGACAGATAGATAGCAATGTGGCGTGTGAAAAATAACCCCTAGACGTGGATAGACAACTGAATGACGGAAAGATAGGCAGACCTACATACAAAGATTGACTGGTTGGTTGATTGATTGATTGATTTCGTTTACGGACACTTAGGTTAAAGCACGCGCACCATACACGTGTCATTTCGGCATGTGGCGTGGCACACGAAGTCAACGTGCACCTGGGATAAAGTGTCATTCCCAAGGACACAATTAATTGACCTCGTCAGGTATAGAACCCGGATATTCATCAAATTGAATTGCGAGGCAATTTCTCGATTGAGCTAATAGTGCTCCCCACGTACATGCGGGTACATGCGGGTACATGCGGGTGACGCAGACTGACTGATTGATGGATGTAGGTAAAATGACAGGTAGCAAATTGGTAGAACTAGATGATAGACATGTAGCAAATATCGGGTAGTGACTGACATTATAATAGTCAGTCATTAAAGCACACGACCAGGGTGTCATCGGGGGGGGGGGGGGGGGTGGCTATACCCCCGTCGGCAAGTGTTAGTGCTCCTCATTTTGGTCGTCACTTTTTGACACTACTGGTTAATTTTTCGACATTACGGATTTTTACATTACTGGTCGATTTTTTCGACATTACTGGTTGATTTCGACATTACTGGTTAATTTTTTCGACATTACTGGTCGATTTCGACATTACTGGTAAATTTATACACTACTGGTTGTAACAGGGGTCTAAAAATGAAGTTTGAGTTAATTTCACACCTATAATCTCCGGAAAACAACCTTTTCAACAAAGTTTATTTCAGGATCATCTGACAATTAGAAATGGGTCAAAATGGGGTCTAAAGTGGGGTGTCAAAGGGCTCAATAAGTTAGATTGGCCGTCTGACGTTTCAGCGTATTACCCGTGAAATGCGTATGTTCGACGTTATCGATCTTGAAAATGAAAACAAGAACCAACACCCAAATACAGACTATTGACGTTTACAGGACAGTACCAAGTTATTTCTTTTAGACAAGTAAAGTATTATAAGTGAACACAGATCACCATATGAGCTTTCACTGTGAATACATTTTCATGACGTGAGATGAGTAATCTCGAATGGAATTGGAAAAGAATTTGTTTTAAAATTTTCATCAGTAGAGAAATATTTCACTACGCTCTTTACAGACACCACCATAAAATGTACTGAAAAGGGAATAAGATAATTAATAAATTAAAAAACTCACTCGTCTAGTGTTTTTGTCAGATTTCCAAATAAAACTACTAACTGATGGTTTCCTTGTTCTGTGTCTTGATATATTGACGTTTCAGAAAATTATGGATTAAAAAACTCATATGGCAGCAGTAGAAACTTAATGAAATATTTTGTAGGAATTTAAAAAAAAACAAAACAACCCCCCCCCCCCCCCAAAAAAAAAAAAACAACAAAAAAAACCCAGGTACACCATACCCACCACTACCACCAAGACTCTTTTGAGATATAGGCACAGGGTGGGGAAGGAGGTTGTTGGGGGTGGGGGATCTCCTATCTCAACCTTTCGTTGAGATTTGGTATCCAAACATAGTTCTGATGAAATAGGGGTGTTACCGCTAGCTGGTATCCAAACTAGAGCTGAAACGGTTAAAGGGTTTTCTTGATCGATTAATCACATGGATTAACCTTGGTTAACCGATTAATCACTTGCCCTAAAAGGTAGCTGAATAACTGTCGTACCGTTGATGATTTATAGAATTAACCCTTTACCCAACGCAAAGGACAAAATCGGCCAGCTCTGCATGCACAAATCTCCATTCACACTTTATTATGTTTTCAATTTTTGCCTCAAAAACATAGCTTATGATCCCTCATTGGAACGAGCTCGTTGAGCTCGTTCCAGTGAGGGATCATAAGCTATGGTTTTGAGATAAAAATAGTAATTCAAGAATCTATTTTGTAAGTGTCGTTTGCTACCCGCATTGGGTAAAGGTTAACTTAAGAATGACCAGTTCCAGCTGCTGATACAGTATAACGATGATGCAAGTGAACAAGTATGTCAGCAAGTAACTTGCATGCTTTGCTCTGTCTCATATAATTGATGTGAGTCAGTGTGACAATGTTTGCCTGTTTTGGAGCATGTTTGTTCCTTTGTTAACCCAGAAAATACAGTAGTTCAAAAGTAACGGTTAATCGATCAATTACTTTTTTGATCGATCAAGACGTTAATCATTAATTAATCGATTAACCGGTTAACCGTTTAAACTCTGATCCAAACCCATATACTAAGGGAGAAATGAATGTTTGATGGAAAATTTAATGACTGAAGATGCATGAATTTTACAATGAGAGATTTGTAATCTTCACAAAAGCAAAGCTTTCCCTGGAGCTGAGGGGAAAAATTGGGAAAAACAGTGAAAAGGCGTGCCAGATGTGTAATTTGGGCGTGGTGGAGACCCTGGATCACTTTCTTCTAGAATGCCCCAAAATACCAGTCTAAAAGAATAAGATTCACTGGGAGTATAACGGGGAAGTTGGATGGGAGAATGAATGGCATGTGGTTAATGAGAGACTCAAAGGAGAGAGTTAATATGCTAATCGGAGAGATTAAGAAGAATGGGGCAAGGGATGTATATAGTATATTTGGTAAACTGGACTGAAAATAGAACTTCGAGTTTAAAAGTGAAGAAATGTAACTCGGATTAATAAGTTAAATTACACTAATAAGTAAAGCTGACACTCATAAAAACTCCGGTCAATCGGTAATTTCATTATAAAAAAATGGCCCCGAACTGCCTACACTTAATAACTACAATGGCAATACAGCTGTTATAATCGATGAAATACAACACGGAAATTGTAAATACACAGCCAGAACGCGATGTGTGTTTGAATCTGTGGGTGTTTTACATAACGAGTTGGAATGGCGTAGTCATATTTCGCGAGAGCCGTATGCCATTCCAACGAGTTATGTAAAACACTCACAGATTCAAACACACATCGCGTTCTGTGTTTATTACAGATCCCCGGGCATTAAAATACACTTAAATAAACATTTTTTAATCCCGATGAATAAACCCAAAGGTGAAGAGTCCGTTAGTTTTGTTTGAAGCGGCACTGATTAAATAGATCGATAAAAAATCAAAACAAGCTTTTGGGAACAAGTCTAAATAACATTCGTTATTTTTTCTCTTGGGCTTGTTTCGGCAGGTGTCCATTCAAGCCTACCATTTCTTGGCTATTAGTGATAGTAAAAACATAAGTAAAATTCGGGCGGATTTGCAAAACAGCTGGAAGACACTTTTTTAAAAGAAGTTCGAAGCCTGTGAGGATGTATGAAGATTTACCGAAATAAAGTTGACCAATTCAGATATAACGGGATCCGAAAACGATACGGCCACGGAAAGGGGTTAATGTTGTGGTTGGAAATGAACTTTTTAAAAATATTATCTCATTTTTTAACTTATTTTTCTGTGAACCGACTTTAGTTTGCTTTGGATGTTTTCGTTTTCACACAGTGCGACAGACGATCGATAATTGTATAACGAAACTTGGAAACTTTTCGAAGCGTAACTAAGGTTTCGCTCCAGAGTTTTCCAGGCATTTCCTAAAATAACATGCCAAATATTCAAATGCAAATATTCTGTAACTTAGTTATCTAACCCATAACATGTATTACATTTCCCAAATCCACGAAAAACATATAACACTATCTGACTAAGTAGAAATAAATAATCTGAATGTGGGTGAAATAATTTATTGTCAAAGGCAAGACTTCAACCTGCAAAATAGCATTAAAAATGCCAATACCAGTCATTTTCAGCCATCCAGCAGCCTCAAAAGCAAAATTTTCACACTATCCCCATTCACCTAAGCCTGGAGCATATAACCCCCGTTTCTAAAATGTGAAAAAAATTCCATGTTTCCGTCTCATTTTTTGTTACATGCCTGGTGACAAACCTGTGTAAAAATTACATTTTAAAAAATAGCCGATTTTTCGAGGCCACTGGTTCCCATAATTCACCTGGTAATTTACCCGTTCGCATCAGACTCCAACTGTAGAATCAAAACTTCAAATTCTCTTGTCCAACAAATAGCCTGATGTAATCATATATCTGATACTAAAAATATTTTTCCAATTTACAGGGAATTAGTTTCAACATTTTCTCTGTGTTTAGAATTTTACCGTGCAATAGTGCGAAACTGTAAAGCAGAAGCTAATGACTCGACAGGAAAGGAACAAGTGGAAACGGTGTGGGAAAGAGGTTCCGGCTTGTATATCACCAGTTGAGTACAGAAACATTTATGTCATAGTGGCGATTCCGTTAAATACAAGGGTTTAAAGTTTAATGGATGGGTAATAAATGCACGTACCGTGAAGGGTTTTTTAACCGAAAGTATGCAGTGAATAAACTATGATGAACAACATCTCTCCGGACACCAACATTAATATCTTGGTGCAGAGCACCAGCGTGCAAAGATTGATTCTCGAGAAAATGTTCTTACGGGTGTACACCATGAAATATCTTCACATCAGAGAACAGCTACTGTTTTTACCTTCTATCTGAGAGAAAGGTCATAACCGATCACAACCGTAGTAATTACGCTCGAAGTGCATTCTACAACATACACATCAAAATCCGTACAACAGTATTTACAACAAGAGTCGGCATCCAACTTGCATGAATTTTTAAATCAGTTTCTGTGCTAAAACATTAATTATGACCCCTCATCGGAACGTGTGCGTTAGGCTCGTTCCAATCAATAACCTGTATTGTTAAGGCAAAAAGTGGCATTTTTAGTCATTCAAGAACTGTTTTTGGAAATATTAGTGTTGGGTAAAATATCTATTATATAAATGGGAAGTATCCTTTCAGTGCACGTCCAGTTAGAAATTCAAGCTTCGATTACCTCCCTTGATATGCAATGCAATCAGAAGTGTTCTGTCGCATGGACGGGATTACTCGTCCTAGGAAATGTCGCCCCGCTAGTTAACCCTTAGAATCCGAGAGGCCGCTTTTCCGGTCCAAAAACATACTTCATGATTTCATTAACTGAGATGGTTGTTAAGTGAATGTACGGGGTATACCAATAAACATTTTCAACGCACTGCCCAAGGCTGAACGTTGAAAATTTTAATTGGTCTACCCCAAATAATTAATATGGGCTCTTCCAATTGCTGCCATTGAACTGACATGGAAGATATCACCGGGGTTCAAAGGGTTAAAATGAATTACATTGCGATAGAATATAAAGATGGAAAATTATGGTACTCACTTTGTCATATATAGCCTACAGATGCGAAAATCGTTCGAAAAGGGAATCGTATTTTTTCATTACGATGCTATGCTTAGAAAAACAAGCCTGTCATTGTCACCGGATCTGATAGACACAATTCACTTTTATGACAGGCACCAGTGCACTTGTGCCTTGTACAATAAGACAAATCACAACAAGGGTGGAGTACAGGAGACTGGAATCAACGGCCCGTGGTGAAGTTTTCCCTGTATTTCACGTGCACCAAAGGCGTGCACCAAGGGTAGTCGATTGGGTAATACATTCTGTAAATCCCCATGGCGACTTTCTTTGTGTTTATATTTCTCACCCCTTGCCCCACAACCCCCACACACCGCAGCCCTTCCCTCGTACTATAGCTAGCGTTTTGCACACTTTCTTATAACTGCCATAAGGAAAATGAACCAAGTAATCATGAGAACGCCAGCTAAAATATTATTCGATTCCGGCCATCAATTTATGGTGCACTATTGTCTAGTGGTTTAGAAGTTGAAGTCTAGATGGGGTTGCCAAGGGTACGATTGCTGGTGGGGGACCAGAAACCAACATTTTAACGTCCCCAAAACATGGTTGTGTCCTTCAAAACACACAAACAGGTCCGTGTCAGTCCTCGTCTGCAGCCAACTACAGCACTTTCGTCGTAATTCAGCCAGCTTGTTTCTCGCGTCTATGGAACTGCGCCAAGGAAATTAAATCACGTAATCATGAGAACTTAGATACCATTCTAGAGTAGCCATCGTTACGGTATGCAGTGGTTTATGGGACGGACTCCTGGTTGCCTGGCGGAGTTGCTAAGTGTTGGATTGCCGGTGGGGGATCAGACACCAACATTCTAAATTCTCACAGAACATGCATGATTGTGTCCTTCAATATACACACACATGCCAGTACCAGTCTTCGCGTATGGCCAACCAAAGCACTGTCGTGACGCCATATTGTAGTCAGCACAGTTAACGCATTTATGGATCTTCCATGAGCAAATGAATTGAACCTCAGTTAAAACATTATATTCCAGCAAAAACAATGACTGTGTCCTACAAAATATTTATATCGATTGGAATCGGTGTTCTATTCACTAAATATCGATGCCCAGTCGAACTGTGCCCAGTGAACTCGATACCTAGTCAAATTATGGAGAATGTTCTCTTAAGGGGAGATAAAACAGCAGGTGGGAATTTGTTTTTCTGAGTCTCCTTTACACTGCCGAACGGCAGCTCACCCAATTCGAGCCCTCGAGATACAAAAGATATCGACTGGAGCTAAGACAATATGCTAGACATTTGCATAAAAAGAAAATAGGATAAGTTGTTTTCTGCTCTGTGTTTTACACCCCGGGAATGGAGAAAAAGGGACAGTTGTGAAGCACCCCCACTATTAACGCACCTCCTAACGTGAAAGAGGTAGGTGGATCAGCATAACAAGGTTAACTAGCAATATGGTATGGATAAGAACGAAATGTTTTGACAAAATATAGCGCCATTGCCCAAGAATTAACTGCGTTTCTACTCTTATATACCACTGGCATCCTTTTCTTATATTATTCCACGACCAATCGCGATAACGTCTTCAACACTTCATTCCTCATTTTGTATAAACGGAGCATCGTATTTGAAGGGTCAGCAGCGTTGAATGCAATCTCAAAAGATTGACTTGAGTGCTCCTTTCCCCGATTCTACAGATTGGAGGAAGCGTTCGATAGCCACGCAGACGCGTTCGTGTGCTTCAGAATATTAGGACTGAAGTGATCACACTTTAGTTAATAGTCCAGTGGTTGAAGGCGAAAAAGGGGACCTACCCGGAATAAATTAGTAACAATCTAAATTTAGTGTCACTGGAAAGAGAAGTATTCCCTGGATAACATACCTAACAGGTTCAATCAACAACTTCTAATCAAATTAAATAGTTAACACTTTACCAAACGAATATGTTTTTTTTTAAATATGAAATTTGATATCGACTGCATAAGGTAGAGGGTTAAATGGTTCAGGATTTAACCGGTGAAGTAGCTGCTTTGAAACAGCAAACGTTTCAACCTCGATCTGAATTCCGCAATTCTCACTGGAAAGAAAGAGAACCTCAAACTTGGAGAGAAAGTAAATCCACAGATTGTGGTTTTCATTTTAATCCAAAGCAAAACGAACAGCAATCTTCAGAATTCAATTCAAGGTTGGGGCGGGGGTACATATTAAAAATCTGGACCAATGGGGCACATTGATGATAGGCGTCGGGTAAGAGCGGATCATTATAAAAAGGTTGTATATATATAGTCTCAACCAGAGCTATGGGAAGGTTTTCGTAGGTTTTCCCGAGCAGAACCCCGGACAAACAAATCCACTCACTCACCTGGTTTGTTAGGTAGACCTGAGGTTGCAATTATTTTATCTGGGTTCCTGCAAAAGCTTTGTTATAATACCGGTTCCACACTGTCCACGGTAACTAAAGAATCATTACCTATTTATTTATTTATTAAGGTTTAACGACACTTTAACAGCCAAGGAAACATCGTGTCGGTGCCAGTTTTACGGGTGGAGAACAGCCGAGCAACGACGAGCAGCTGCCAGCTCCCCAACATCGTAACTCCGCACTGTAGCACAGGCAGGGTTAGATTGGTTGAAGACATGCGCACCATCGACGTGCAGTATGCCTTAGTACACGGCGTCATCGTGTCCCCATGTGGACAATCAGGGTTAAGTGCCTTACTCATGGACACAACGCGGAAGTCCAAATCGATCGCTCAGACGGTCACCCATCCAACGACTAACCGGTCTCGGCGTTGCTTAACTTCGGTGATCTGACGAGAACCGGTTACCGCAACGCCACCGCGCCCCCAAAAAGAATCATTATAAGTCCACGCAAAATGCGGTATAGATGATTTAGACATATCTTCCTCATAGGGCCCTGCGAAGCTTCGATTCAATTTCGAATATCAAGTTGTATTCGGTTCGATTCGAAATCGGCTTCCAGATTCGTTTTCCTTCGAACGCTTTCACTGGAATATAGCCTGGCATCAGTCATATTCGTCGTCTCATAGTTCATATAGAAATTGTACATAAATAATGCTGGAGGTGAAAAGTAAGGGTAATTTCCTCTGTATTAACATAAATATCATCTGAAGCCATGCCACCACACATGCCAATTCCAGTATCACCAGTCACTATCACTGTTGGAAACAGATCTGAAGTTTCAAACCTATCTCGGCGTTGTGCAGTACGTAGTAGTAGGGCTGCACGGTATATCGGTAAACCGATATATACCGGTATTCAAACCAATATCGATTGAATACCGGTGTAATTACTAACTACGGTAGTAGGGCAATTCACTCGTTTCTGTTTTTGAACTGTAACTACCCTTACTGGGTAATATTCCAGCTGCATCATCAAGGCAAGCCTTCGACGAAGGCATGCCTTGATGCTGTAGTTGGGATACTTTATCAGTTGGGACTTGAGCCGTCGGAGGAACAACAAATCGGGTTTATAGCACCCCCTCCCCCAATCAGTCACATTCTAGACACCTCTGATTCGATTCGTGATTCTTTTCGGTTTGGAATAATAGACCTCATTCAGTTCGAGATTCGAATCGAAAATGTGTGATTCACAGAACCTACTTCCTCAACCTCTTCTTGTGCCGAAATTCAAAAAAAGGTCTTAATGTTACAGGTCAGTTCCAAGACGTATTTTCTGAAAAAGAGCAAGACATTGGATTTTCTTCGTTGGTTACACACAGAACAGAACTAACGGACAATCTCCATTCAAACAAAGGCATAGACGAATATCACCACAAAAGTTCGAGGAACTAAGAAATCATTTACATCAGTTTTTAGCATTATAAAACGATCGCATTATGGTTGGTCATGAAATGTAGTTTTAGAACGTAAGAAAAATGATGACTTATGATTATTTATCTAACATTCACACACATTAATATCCCCCCCCCCCCCACACACACACAATAAATAGAAAATGCACAGTTAAATATTACACACTTGTAAATTCAAACGTATCATCATTGGAAGTGACATTGAGAGTGAATAATTTAACAACGCACGCAACTTTGAAAATGTGCGGTGACCGCAGTGCTCATTGTTTGTTAAAGTGCACAACAATATTGTTCCATAAAATTTTGGGTTTTTTAAAAACTTTTTCTCCCCCGACATTATGTCTCAAAACTCCGTTAATAATTGAAGATTCAATCTGTTTAAGTGACAGAATTGTTAGATAAATGAATTATCATGATAAAGTGCACGTCCTGCGATTTGCATCAGATTCTCGGTAGTGTCCAGAATGGGATCACAACTCGCCGGCAAAGCCGACTCGTTGAGATCCCATTCTGGACACCGCCTCGAATCTGATGCAAATCACAGGACATCCACATAATCATGATAATCTGCATGTATCGACTACCGAGAGCTAAATAAAAGAACTATTAACCCTTTAAACCCTGGCAGTCGCTTTGCCGGCCAGGAACATGACACGCCATAACACCATTAAATAGGGTGGCTGTTCAGTAAATGCGTGGAGTAGACCAATAAATATTTTCAACATGCAGCCCCAAGGTTGCACGTTGAAAATATTGATTGGCCTACCCCAAATAATGAATATGGACTCTTCTGACTGCTGTCATTGAACTGGCATGGAAGATACCACTAGAGTTCAAAAGGTTAAGGGCTCTTACGCTCTTCCAAGAATTGAAGACATTCTTGATTGTCTTGACGGAGACAATTATTTTAGCGGAGCCTATATAAAATTAGATATGGCAAGAAATGAGAGCAGAAATATAACTATAGGGCACTTTGTTTCCAGGAAACACTGGAAACAATGAGATTTTTGTTATTTTTTTTCAAACAACCCAGCAAGTACAGTTGGTATTAAAATTTATTTCAGTGTTTACATGATAAGTCATAAATGCTCCAAGTACTAACATTATGAAGACGTTGGAAACGATGGAAACATTTGAAACAGTGGACATTTTGGAAACATTGGAAACGGTGGAAACATTTGTTGTACTGGCGCCTTAAATGGAAGTGGAAACATATAATGTCTGGCATACTTCAATCAGTGGAGATTTCGTCCCCATTATATTGTTGTTCCGGTGCCTTAATTGGAAGTGGTAACATGTTTTGTCTGACGCGCTTCAGTCAGTAGGGATTGGCTCGTTTCTATGCTGCTGTGCAGGCGCCTTTGTTGTAAGTGGCAACATGCAATGTCTGATATACTTCAGCCAGGAGGGATTGCGTCTCTATTAGGTTGTTGTGGCGGCGCCTGAATTGGAAGTGGTAACATATAATGTCTGACATACTTCGGTCAGTGGGGATTGCGTCCCTATTGTGATGTTGTTCCGTCTCCTTAATTGGAAGTGGTAACATGTAATGCCTGACACACTTCAGTCAGTGGGGATTGCGTCCCTATTGTGTTGTTGTTCTGGTGCCTTAATTGGAAGTGGTAACATGCACTATCTGACACACTTCAGTCAGTGGGGATTGCGTCCAGTGGGGATTGCGTCCCTATTATTTTGTTGTACCGGCGCCTTAATTGGAAGTGGAAACGTGTAATGTCTGATCCACTTCATTCATTGGGGATTGCTTCCCTATTACGTTGTTGTAACGGCGCCTTAATTGGAAGTGGTAACTTGTAATGTCTGGCGCTATTCTGTCATTGAGGATTGCGTCCCCATTATGCTGTCGTACCGGCACCTTAATTGGAAGTGGTAACATGTAATGTCTGACACCATTCTGTCAGTGATGATTGCGTCCCCATTATGTTGTTGTGCCAGCGCCTTAATTGGAAGTGGTAACATGTATTGTCGGGCGCACTCCTGTCAGTGGGAATTACCTAGCTACTATGTTGTTATGTTGGTGCTATAATTGGAAGTGGTAAAGAGTTAATCAGAATGTCACCTGAACTAAAAGCTAACAGTAAATATACAGAACACTACATACGTTTGAATGGCTTAAGAATTGTCGCACGAGATTGGTTTGGCCCAGGACATCACGAGAGCATTCGGCTCTCGTGATGTCATGGGCCAAAACATTCTCGCGCGATCATTCTTAACCCATTCAAAAGTATGTGCGGTTCTGTATTTATCTCACACCTCCCATGTAACAACCAGTCTACACGAAAATTGAACTAACAGCACTTTTCAACTAGATAATTACTGCCTTTCCTTCGTTGTTACGAGACATCACTGTCAGGTGGCGGAGTACTGACCCTAATTTGCTTTTTAATTTTTACGGCATTCAATTGGTCGAAACCAATTGACGCCGATCAGTGTCACGGTCACAACCATCGAACTTCAAATATTGACTAACCTGCAGGGAATAACACAACGAAAACATTTTAAATGGCTAAATTTAGCACACTGCATCATTAGATGACCAGTTGTGGAAAGTATTTGTCAATGAACAAGTAGTCAGAATGTTATTTTTATTTTGTTGATTTTTGACTCGAATCTGATTGTTAAAAAATATTCCGGGTAAACAAATCTAAACGAGGAACATAGAATTTCCAAAATCTTGACTCCGGTGAATTCAACCAACGATGACGTGATTTATTTAGACGAGTTCCTTTTCTGTTTAAGTTGGAAAAAAATGGAACGTGTTTTGTATCACCAAATTTGCGATACAACTTTATTTTTATCGTACAGGCAGAACAGTCGAAATCCCGTGTTTTAGATTAATAGGTGTGTGATAAATATATAAGATTGTTTGCTGTGGTAGCAATTGCGCTTTTAATGACTTCGGTAGAGAAGTATGTTATTTTTGTAACAACGGCTGAGGTGTCACGGGTAGTCACCCACCGCCACTTCGACTCAGTGAGTGCATTATTAAGCCCCTTTAAAACTTTGAATACTTATTCATTCTCAAATCCTTCTTTGGAGTGAAAAGTTGCTGAGGAATTTTTGGTCTTTTAGTGAAAGAAAACTCTCATTGAAGACACTTTCATCTTATATATTCGAGCGTAGTACATATATTCAAACATACTTGTAAAATAACCCTGGAGTGAAGTTAGGAAAGATGAAAATTGTTTTTTTTTTCGTTTTTTTTATCAAGACCCAACCTGTTATTCGAGAAGGAACCGAATCTTTTAATGTATAACTCTACATACTTAGAGGATATTACTTGGTTAAGTTCATATCGGCCGAAGTATCAGAACGAGGTAAGTTCATGTCAAACTGAGACCGAAGGTTCAATGCTGATGTGAAGTTACCTAGGGCAGATATGAAACTAACCATGGGACATAGAATATTCTAGCACTCAGGCGACGATATAATAACCTCTTTACTTATTAAATCGGAAAAAAATAAGTATAAAATGTTCTCAGATCTGTTAATCAATGCTAGGAGTGGGATATAAAATTAATTGTACTAAAGAATTGATGTCGCGAGTGGGATAAAGCTATATATTGTTATTTTCCTTTTTCCATAACTGCTTTACCTCTGGCTCATGACTATAACAATGCACTTTAAAAAGTTTTAAACTTCTTGTTTGTTTTTTTTATTTTAAAATAGGCATGTATTGGGTCCATTATACAAATTATGTATCCCGCAACGGCAATATACAAGCGCGTGCTTAGTTACGATTTGTTTACGTTACTATTTAAAGAACATTGCAAGCTTTCGAAAATGCATTTGCCAGAAACCGCATTCGTTTCTATATATTAAAGGAGAAAAACACTTCTCAAAAATATAATTAGTAAATTATGAAAGATATTGATTTTATGTTTCTGTATCTGAATTCATTACAGGTATTCAATGTGTAATGACATACAGTTACATTTGAAGCGCATAGTATTCTCGGAATGAAGGTTCCATTAATTCAAATAAATATACACAAAATATAACCCCAAAACAGTGGCGGCGCCAGAATTTTTTTTTTGTGGGGGGGGGGGGGGGGGCAACTAGGGGGGCAGACTCCCATGAAGGGGGGCAAATACGTAAAGGATCATATCATTACTTTGTTATGAGGTAGTCCAAACTTGGACCCAAAGTCCGTAATATACTTTTTTGGTTTGGTACGTCCTGTGGACGTACCAAACCAAAAAAATTATATTACGTACTTTGGGTCCAAGTTTCGACTAAATGTAATGGTAATTAGCGGTCCTCCTTTCAAAAAATCCTGGATCCGCGTCTGGTGGGTCTGTGCGT
The DNA here is from genome assembly GCA_031216915.1 of Pictodentalium vernedei. Classification (NCBI taxonomy): domain Eukaryota; kingdom Metazoa; phylum Mollusca; class Scaphopoda; order Dentaliida; family Dentaliidae; genus Pictodentalium; species Pictodentalium vernedei. The sequence continues at coordinate 252,223,159 of CM062295.1, forward strand.
GAGAGAGAGAGAGAGAGAGAGAGAGAGAGAGAGAGACTTCAAATAATTGAACAGTGCAAGGGAGATAATGCCCGTCTGTCATAATGCGAAATCCATGAATTTTTTTAGACAAGGGATATGGATAGACATGCCTTTGTTGGCTCATAACTTAATTATAACTTATAAGTATCTGCATCCGAGTCTTTAAATCTCTACTGCCTGGATGTGTTCATCAGCTAGCCTGAGGCTTTGGGCTAAGTGTGTATGGGAAATTATTGGGAATAAAAAAAGAGAGGGGTGTGTGTGTGTGAGAGAGAGAGTGACTGAATGTGTTTGTGTGTGAGGGTGGATGGAAATGCATGCGAGATGGTTGGGGGGGGGGGGGGCAACTGGGGGGGGGGGGGGGGGGTGGGGGCAAAGCCTTCGTTTGGGTGGGATTTCGAAACAAATTAAAAAATGATATTTAAATTAATAAAATTTGATATCGTTTGCGTTGGGTAAAGGGTTTTAACCAGTAAAATAGAAGCCGATAACCAATACCTGGGGTCGAAGTCCTCTAAAATGGGCAACATGGGTATAAACGACTTATGAAATTTGACTTGATATCCATGTTGCAAATTCGATTAGCCAGTGCGCAGACATACGTGACCATAAACATCAATAAATAAAACCTATGGAGCAGGCATGTCAAAGTACCGCCGGTATCAACATAGCCGGTACCGGGGTGGGACAGAGCCTGTCCAGCCGAAAACGGTACCGGTACCGGGACAAATCAACAATTGGGTGACATATCACAATCAGATTGGAGAAATTCGAATTTAAACCGACCCAGTCCCCAAGATCGCAAAGACAAACATGGCACCGTACAATTATTCTGTGGCGACATCAAAGTAATTATAAAACTCGAAAATCGTGCTTTGTGATTACTTTGATGTCTCCACAGAATAATTTCTTTGAAGTAACCGATGACGGCGCTTTCATTGTCTTTGATGCCACGTTTGAACAGTTAAAATGGTCGACCTTATCGAGGTCGCTGTGCAGGCAGAACATGCACTTTTAAAGTGTTTTGATATGTTTATTAACAAATAGGTTGGAAGTATGTCGTGCAAGTGTGCCATACAGTATTATCAGTCTGTTTACTCTCGTTCAATTAGGAATTTCCGCCTAAAATAATTGTGTCCCGGTACCGGCGAGACAAAAGCCTTAGTACCGATATCGGTTGGGGCATGAAGGAACCGACGGGACCTGTACCGGTACAGGTACCGGTTGTCATGCCTGCTATGGAGACAATTTATTGCCCAAGTTCGGAATAGAAACAAAATATCCCAGACCCGTATTAACTCAATAAATGTCTATTTATGGAATAGAATATAACTTATTTTAACACTCCATACATTTATTCTATATTTAATTTCAGGTTGGAACAAGTTACTGGAGTCAAAACTGCTGACAAAATCTACGAGAGTCTTGGGTTCTGCAAGGACTCACAGAAGATAATGAAGGGAATAATATCGGATGGTACGTACAAACAAGCTAAAGACAAACTTGTGAAAATTCTGAGAAATGAGGGTTATTACTTTGAAGAAGCCATAGTGATTGTCAATCAAGTGTGGTTGGAATGCGAGGCAAAACTTGCACCACCTAAACCAGAGTTGATCAATTCTTTCATAAAACCTGCTTTGAAGACTCTCAAACGCGCCGGAGTTAAATTAGCAGTGAGTACTTGTAACACCCGGGGTAATTCCGTGGATGACTTGATGAAAATGGACATCACGAAATATATCGACATGCTGGTATGTGGCGATGATCCTTTTACGGAACCTAAACCTGCTCCTGATAACGTTCACCTTATTTGTGAGGAACTTAACGTTCCTGAGTCAGAGACGTTTATTATCGGTGATTCAATCGACGATATTAGTATGGGGAAAAATGCCGAAGTGAAGGCCACATTTGGAGTTCTTTCTGGGATTGGGAGTAAGGAAGAGCTGCAAGAAAAAGCAGATGTGATTTTGTCATGCGCAGACGAAATTATAAACTATGTATTGGAAAAGAAGGAAACCTAGACGAGCGAGGGTGGCTGTCTGTTGAACAGTAACATTGATCACAACCTGTCCTATTTGCACGTCAAACTATTGCAGACAATCGACTGCACAATTGTGATGCTCTGCAATATTGGTATATAATGCCTGCATTGGAAATCCTCTAATATTCACAGGGACGTAGTGACGGGAGGGATTATAGGGTTCGCCCAATCCCGATCAATATTTTCAATAATTACAAATTCTAAACCTCAAATCACCAGAAGCTGGAAATTTCTTGATCGATGGTAATAGATTTCGCGACGTTTTATCTATGGCTGAGACCGTTTCGAAGATATTTATTGATTTTTAAACCATGTTTCTTGGGATTTCTGACTGGAGTCAATATTTCGCCCCTTAAGCGCAACAGGGCGCCATGTGCAATGTTAAAGCCTTGCAGATGGTGCCTTGTTGCACACAAAATACGAGTACCAAATCTGGAACGCAAACGTCATGATAATATATTTCGAACTCGGGGGAGGGGGACGGTGCTACATTCGGATTCATTCAGCAGTTGGAAATTCTCACTCAAATGTGTGGTGGGAGGGGGCAGAGGGAGATCATAGGTTGAATGTTTGGCAGGCGGCAGGGGGTTACAGTTGGAAATTCAGAAGGGGGAGGGGGCATACCACCTCCCAGAACCAAAACCTCAAGCCACGTCACTGAATATGCAGTTTCAATGGATCAGCTTCTAAACAGATTTTTAAATGTGTATTTTGATTTGAAAATGGAATGCGACCATAGCACGACTAGAAGACATTTGGAAAAAAGTAAAATAAATTGTTTATAAAGAAAAAATATAAATTTCTGGATCAAAATCGGGGATTATGACCGATCATTGTAACGAAACTCATCGAGCTTGTTCCAGTGAGGAGCCATAAACTATATTTTTAAGGCAACATTGAAAAAAATAATAAAATTTAAAGGGCGATGTTTGGATAACGCTGGCCAGAACAGATAAGGTCACATAAAGGGTAAAGTAATTGATTGGGATGATGTGCAATGAAAAAGATTGACTTTCTTTGAATGGGCGAACATAAATTGTAAGTAAAGGTAGTGGGTGTGTGTGTGTGTGTGTGTGTGTGCTTTTGTCTTACCAACTTGACGAGGTAACTAGACAAAAGAGTTTGCGTGTTTCGCCTTACCGAGGTACAAAAGACAAAAGAAACCCTTTACCTCGGTTGTTTTCCCAGAACTGTACCGGCAAAACGAGGTTGAAACCGTTAGTCCACACAAAGGACAGACAATGGGGTACCTCGGTATGTAGGGAAAACAAGACTCTGTGTGTGTGTGTGTGTTTGAGGTTAAAAAATCGCACTGGCACAGACATTTCCTACTGAAACGTTTTTTTCTTTTAATATGCCGCCGAAAAATTGTTTTTATTTACTGAACCCTGATGGGTTTCAAACATGACAAAAAATTACATAAAATTGATTTAAACTAAGTGATGAGCTTAGGAACTGGTTAAACTGACTGGCAAAAATTGATGTTATTCATTGATGGGCTCTAATTTAGTCCTTACAAGGATGTTACGCAAGCTTTTGTTTTTCTTATAGGCGATGACAGGTCGAAGATTCAAAGGTTCATTTAATTTAGCATTGGTAAAATTGAATTCATCGTTTAACATTTTTGCTATTTCGATATTCATTCTGTTGTACGTTAAAGTGAAAGGAATGATGGACCTCCTTTCGCATTCGCCCTCTGATATGTTCATACCAAATGGCCAGAGGGTTTGAAGCGTATTGATCCAAAAAGCTTCACGTTTTTTTCTAAATTCATCCGTTTCTTCTAATGTGTCTTTAATTGGTGGTTGTTCAATAGGATGGATTTCGAAATCGTCCAAAGAATGGCCAGGAAGGTTAAAATGTTGTGCTACTGGGGCATCAGCATTATGTTTTATATCCTGTTTGTGTCTAGTAGCACGTTCTCGAAAAGGATTTTGACTTTGACCAACATACTGTTTCCGACATCGCTTACAAGTGATAAGGTAAATAATGTTTGGTGAATCACAATGGAGGGGGTTACGGATCTGATAATGATTTTTCGTTTGTTCGGAGGAAAATTCCTCTTTCTGATCAAGCATAAAAGTATGCAGTCTACAACGAGGCTTTTTGCAATTAAATACCGCGCCACTACCTTTCTGCAACGGTCTGTTGTGTTCAATCTTCAGTGGTTCGAAATCGGTAGTTTCAGCTGGACTTTCGAGCTTTTTCAGGGTTTGGGATTTCAGGCTACGCAAGAGGCGCAGCGAGTACCCTCTCGATCTGAGGGCGCCAAATAGAGTAGAACAAGCCTCATTGAAATTTACCTTATCACTTGAATTGCGGTGGAAACGAATGAGTTGTGATTTGATGATACCTTTAAATGTATGTTGAGGATGAAATGATTTGGTGTGCAACAATTGATGCGAATCAGTTGGTTTAAAATACACTTTATAATCTAAATGACCGGATGCCTGACATTGCTTGCCTTTATACACGGTCACATCGAGAAAATCAACAGAATTTTCACTGATAGTAGCTTTCAATTTAATATTTGGATCGTGATTGTTCAAAATTTCTAAAAATTCATCAAAATCTTCTTTTGAATGTTCCCAAATAATAAAAATGTCATCTAAATACCTGAGATATACGAGAGGATGCTTTGCACATTTGCTTAAGGCATTTTCCTCCCATTCCGCTACATAAATGCTTGCAAAATTAGGACTGAATCTTTTGCCCATAGGACAACCCATTATTTGTAGAAAATATTCTCCATTGAATTGAAAGTCATTACCTTTTAAGCTCAGCTCTAAAAGATCCAAAATTTGTTCATCCGGGCGTTTCGCATCCGGATATTTTTCAAATGCATTTTTAACTGATTTAACACCTTTATCAATATCAATGTTCGTATACATACTGTCGATATCCAAAGTAGCCAGAATTGCATTTTTCGATATTTTCAATTTCGAAATTTTTGACAGGAAATCCTGTGTATTTTTTAGATAGCTCGGATGTCTATTTGCTATAGGTTTCAGATGATAATCAATTAATTCCGAGATTGCATAAGATTCCGAATTACAATCTGATACAATTGGCCTCCCGGGTGGAGTTAAGTCATCCGTCCATGAAGAACGGTCCTTGTGGATCTTTGGTAGGATATAAAATTGTCTTGTTTGAGCACTGAGCTTAGCTGTTAAATATTTCAATTGTTTTTTGGTAATGTGACCTTCGTCGAGGAGAAATTTTAAGATCTTATTGAATTTTTCGATATTACTAGGCCAAATAAGTGAATCTATTTTCTTATAATGTTTAGTATTGCTGAGTTGTCTCATGGCTTCCTTTATATAATTATCCCGAGATAGAACAACTACCGACCCACCTTTGTCGGCTGGTTTAATTACTAATTTCTTATTTTTTCGAAGTTTCGTGAGGGCTCTCCGTTCACCAGCTGTTAAATTGTCTTTATCGGAGAGTATGTTCATGCTGAACACCTTTTGGATGATTCGTTTGCTAGCCTCAATAATTTCGGGATCTACTTCACTATCTGGAGGTGACCAACCAGATGATTCTGTAAAAGGAAGTTTCCGACCGCTGGAGTTTCTAAAGCGGTCTGCTAATTTCATTTGCCTAAGAAAATTACAGTTGTATGATGGTAAATTTGTTTGGTTATCAGTTTTAGGCTTTGGTGCTGGTACAAAAGTTAAACCGCGATCTAAAAGAGATTTCTCTTGGGTTGTTAGGTCATTGGTGCCAGACAGGTTAACCACATTAGTTCCTAATCCCACATCTGTTAGGCGGCTGTTACCTTTGCCTTTACTTAGTTTAAATTTAGGTGGTTCAACCAGTGATCGTACATAATATTGGCGGTTCTCGTGGTCCAATGGATTAAATCCTGAGCAACATCAAACTTCGCGTCATCAATTTTAGGTATAACGTTAACGTCCTTCACTTTCCGAATGGTTTCGTTGATGATGCTCAGGGTTCTCCTCTCAGCCTGAGGGAGTTTTTGCGAAAAGTTTAGTTCAGCGAAATAAATTTTTGCTGATCTAAACTTGACCCTGATATCGCTAAGCATATTCCGCAACTGCTTAACTACGAGATCAGAATTATCGTTTCGAGAATTCACGCCAATATTTAATAATATTTTTTGGGGACTGGACTGGCCCCTGTGCCCTTTAAACATAGAGCGCAGATGATTGAATTTGGCGCCGGGGTAACACTCCACCTGGATGTCCGGATGGGGATTTCGATCAATGCGTCCTAAATTTGAACTTCCAATCATAAGGATGTTTTTACAAACATCGGGGAGGCGCCAATTCCTTTTGTCAAAATTAACTCCGCTTTTATGCCGAAACTGGGAGAATTTAGAATCAAAAGAGCGGCCCGAGTTGCGGCTCGGTGATTTGACTTTCTCTGAGTACGATATACCCGGTTGAACCACACTAGAGGCAGGAGGAGGGGGAGAGGAAACAGAAGCAGGAGAGGAAACAGAAGCAGGAGAGGACACAGAAGCAGGAGAAGAAACAGAAGGAGGAGTTCTAGTAAGAGCAGTAGGAGAACCAGAGAAGAAAGGCTGAGGAGGAGTAGGAGGTAGAGGAGCAAGACGAGGCGAGACAGCGTTACTCAATTTGCGAGCATCTTCAGTCACAATATGGACCGGAGATGTTTGCAAATTGAGGCGCTTACTCTGAGAGAAAGAAGTAGAAGGAAAAGAAGAGGGAGAAGTGCTTTGCCTTGATCTTTTCTTATTTTGCTTTTCGCGTTGGGGTAGAGGGACAACACGGGCCGGAGTTTGCTTGCTCCCTCCCGTATTGTTCCTTACTCCAGACGCTGGGCGAAGTTCCGAAATGTAAGACTCATAGGCCGAAATCGTCTTATCTGTCAACTTATTTTTAAAGTTTTTTTGAGCCCAGATCAAGGCACGCGCCGAAGCGCTGTTGAAGTCTATTTTTTCGAGTCCAGGAGGTGGTCGCATAGCCAAAGTTATCTTAGACTTCAACTGGTTTAAATTTATCTTGTAATGCTCAACTAAAGCATTTAACGTTTGGTTGGCCCATCCCACACTAATCTGTCGAAAAACAGAAAAAATGTGTGGGGTGGGAAGAGCCGGCTTTAGAAAGCCACCTAACTCATCTACTTTCTTCTCCAACTGTTTCGGGAAATCCCGGTTGGCCAAATGCTGCTCTAAGAGCCCAATATGGTGCATACACTGAATCACCTGGAAAAGGGCCTTGACCAATCTAGAATAGGCCTGGAACGATTGTTCCTGGCCTCTTCCAGACTGGGCAACTCTCTTTCCCTGATGCTTCTGTCTTTTTTGAGCCATTTGAAGAATAGGTAGATGAATTTAAAATGAAGAAATGAAATAAATTAAAATGAAATCTAGATATTACCTATTAGAGAAGATACCTGGATTGGTTGTAGTCTTCAACAAAGGTAGAAAATAATCCGTCTGTCTCGACGCGTTTCGCTTGGTTTGGCTTTTTCAAAGAGACTTTGAGGAAAATGATTCCAACTTTGGGAGGGCATGCATGGTATATATCCATATGTGGGCTGGGGGTGTTTTTCACAGCTCAGTATATAATTAAACTCGGTAACAAGCTGACAAATGTCACTCATCTAATTAATTCTTTTCAATCTGAGATGTCCCAAGTTTGTTTTTCACAACTCAGTTTGTGTCGTCCAAACAAATTAGATGAAGCCCTATTGATTGGCTTCCATTGAATTTTAATCAGTCAGTGAGTGGTTTGCTTTACTGACCCCATGAAGCCCTATTGGTTGGCTTTGATTTAAGTAAAACCAATCGGGAGCGGTTTGCTTTACTGGCTTCAGAAGTATGTGAAAATAATATGAAATAATGGTTTGATAAAATATATTGAGACTAAAGAAATAAATGAAAAAATAGATCATGATGCCTCACGAATGTTATCAGTTGGAATGAATATCCCCCGACGGAGGTTTATGACGGAAAATATTTTACACCACGTAGAAATTGTGTGTTTTACCTTCTGAACCTCTACATTGTGTGAAAGGTATGAAAAATTAAAAATAAAAATAAAAATAATAATTTAAATAAATGAATCAACCAAATAAATAAATAAATAAATAAATAAATAAATAAAAAAAAAAATAATAAAAAATTAAAAATAATCAATAAATAAATATATAAATAAATAAATAATAATTTTATTTAGGAAATACATACACATGATTGAAATTGGAACCTATTTTGTTTTTGGGCATATATGAACTCTGGCACTCGCCTGTGTGTGTTTGAGGTTAAAAAATCGCACTGGCACAGACATTTCCTACTGAAACGTTTTTTTCTTTTAATATGCCGCCGAAAAATTGTTTTTATTTACTGAACCCTGATGGGTTTCAAACATGACAAAAAATTACATAAAATTGATTTAAACTAAGTGATGAGCTTAGGAACTGGTTAAACTGACTGGCAAAAATTGATGTTATTCATTGATGGGCTCTAATTTAGTCCTTACAAGGATGTTACGCAAGCTTTTGTTTTTCTTATAGGCGATGACAGGTCGAAGATTCAAAGGTTCATTTAATTTAGCATTGGTAAAATTGAATTCATCTTTTAACATTTTTGCTATTTCGATATTCATTCTGTTGTACGTTAAAGTGAAAGGAATGATGGACCTCCTTTCGCATTCGCCCTCTGATATGTTCATACCAAATGGCCAGAGGGTTTGAAGCGTATTGATCCAAAAAGCTTCACGTTTTTTTCTAAATTCATCCGTTTCTTCTAATGTGTCTTTAATTGGTGGTTGTTCAATAGGATGGATTTCGAAATCGTCCAAAGAATGGCCAGGAAGGTTAAAATGTTGTGCTACTGGGGCATCAGCATTATGTTTGGGGGTGGGGTGGGGGGGGGGGGGTTATAAACTATCCCCAATACATATGTTGTGGGGTGTATCCCCTTCTCTAAGATCTACAGCCATGATTGTGTGACACATTTTAGAAGAATTCAGCAGTTTACCAAACGAATATTATAGTTCAATTAATAAACTTGGCAGCTGTATGTTTAGGCCTTAACATATTACGCGAGCGATCGTTTCGTTCGCCTATTTTTCGCTACCCAGAAATAGGACTACCAGATTTTTGTTCGCATACATAATACGACGTCACTAGAGCTTATACTCATAGCATGACAATTTACTAGAATTTCTGTTAATATATGTATTCATTTGTTAACTTTTCCAGATTCATAGTCTGTTTTAAAATAACGACAAATCATCGTCTTTGAAATGTGATGATGCAGCACACACCTCTTCACTCATTCCAACAGTGTATTACACCACGGCATTCCATCGGCCCAATGAAAGGAGATAAAAAAAATTAGTTGCAGTATTCCATGTTTATCTTTTTTTTACCTTTGCTCAAACACGGACAAACATATGAGTCACTTTGGATAACTATTGTCTAAAATCCAGAAACGGTTACCTGAAAAAAGTTACTTGAAAAAGTCTTAAAACCCCTAAAAGCCTATTTCCAACTTATACATCCTTAGAACATGTGCCCTTAATCGGGCTTTCCGCCAGGAAAAAAATGTTGAGGTCGCTAATGGGGAATCCAAGGATCCGACGGTGTGACCATGGTCGCACCATCGAATCCTTGGGTTCGCCATTACCGGCCTCAAGATTTCATCTGTCTGAAATGCACATCTGAGGAGCCTGAGTGGAGGAACTATGAACTATGCCTTCTGCATGTTAAAATGGCAGTCCCCAGAGTGTACACAAAACTTAACAATGTGGGCCAATGGAACCCAACCCATGTCGTGCGCGCATGCCATCAAACCCATCACCAGATCCTGTCTTTCTTTTGTGAAGGTTATTGCAACTTTGTAAAAAAAAAATCATTGAGTCTGGTTGATTTTTTGTTGTTCCTTGTTCCCTATAATTCTCTACCTTTGATGCGAGCCTTACTGGTGTCTTTGATGAGAGCCTTTCAAGTACCTTTTGGATAGGGGAAAGTCAGCGTGGGGAATGTGGCCGTTGATGGGATCCCATGTCTGAATAGCGGAAACCCTGCCTTAACATACCATCACGAGGAGGTCCGCGAACAATAGACATGTTACCTAGGCAGTGGTTTCTAGTAAAGTCTCGACTGCCTCAGCAGGCAGCCAAGACTTTTCTAGAAATCACTGCTAAGCAACTGTAGGTATAGAGGCTGGGACCGGTGGGAATTCAGGAGGACACTTGTCCAGGCTCTTAACTGGTAGAGTGCTGAAAGCCCATATTTGGGCTTTATTCTGAAGTGCCGTTACCATAGCTTGAAGGTTCACATTCAGTGGACCTGCTTTGCATTATCTTTGAAGTGATATTATTTAGTCTGTGAGGGTTTGCCTTGTTACAATTTATGGAAGAGTGCCCATAGGCACTCTCCCATAAATTGTAACAAGGTAAAGACCTGCGTTGAAATTGTGATGGCCAAAAATAATTTAGCACTCTACCAGTTAAGGGTTTTAAAAAGTTAAGGTAACATTTCTCATATCTCATTTGTTTCTGAATTCTACAGACCTGTGCACAATATACATCGGATCATTCTAGAATGAGCGTGGGTAGGGGGCGTGGGGGCAGGGGGTACTACTCAGTCCCGCTTCGAATATTTCAAACCTTCAACAGGGGCGGACTGGGCCAAGAAAAGTTATCGGGAAATACACCAAGGGCGACACGGACCAGGAGAACATTTTTAATTTTTCGAACTGAAAGAACGCCGCTTTCCAACATCTGTGCGATCAGTAGCAGTCCACATAGAGGGCATTTCGATGGTGTATTTATATCATCTATGTCGCCCATTTGGACAAAATGGTGGCACGGCTTATTCTTAATTCTCAAGACCTCGTATAAATCGACATTACTGTGTAAACAGTTCGGTGGTCTTGAAAACTGTAGGGAAACTACAAGAAATATTTTCAGATAAAAAAATTAAATTTCTTTCTTTCATATTTTGTGCATATTAGTATATTCATCAGCCAACCTCAGTTGACCTATTAGACACACGGATTTGTAGTCTTTTGATGTTGAAAACCCAAAATATCTTACACCTGCCCTCCCATGGTTAGCCTGGTGAGTTCGGTCGGGCTAACCCTGGTCGGGCCAGTGAGTGGGCCACCCCAAGACCCCGAGATCATAAACCGTGGGCCCGTCGATCAATATATCCCGTTAACCTTCTTATATTATCCGCCCCTGTCGGCTACATGCATAGAAAACCACCATTAACAGTTCAATCATTTGTTCATTTTCCACCTGCAACAAAGCTATTCAATGACTCGCGCACGCTGGATTATTTCCAGTCAGGAGCTGGGAGCGCTGTGGCTCAGTGGTAGACTGTTGGACTTCCATGTTAGAGGTCCCGAGTTCGATCCCCACCCGAGGGCAGTTGCTCGACGATGCTCGGTGGTTCTCTCCAGGTACTCCGGCTTCCTCCACCCGCAAAACTATCACGGTCAGGATTAGCCACTGTGCATAAATATGTGACCTTAAACACCAATAAATAAATAAATAAATTAATTAATAAATAGTCAGGAGCTAAAAGCTATTTTTCAACAATTTGGAGTAGGTTTTGATCGTGCGATCTGCAACTTTGCTTACGTAAAGGATTAACCCTTTAAACAAGGGATCGGTGCATGCACCCTGTACTTTACAAATAGGGCAGTTGATTTTTTTAAAATTTGAAAAAAGTCTTCTTATCAGACCCCCTCATTGGAACGAGCTCGTTATAATGAGGGGTCACATCGTAGGGTTCTGTTGATTTTTTTTTTTTTAATTTTTAATTTTAAAAAAATAATTGAAATACACATTTTGATATTGTGTGCGTTGGATGAAGGGTTAAATAATATTTAATCCTTTACCCAACGTAACGGCCAAAACCGCCCAGCGCTATTCTCAAAAACCGCCAATTAAATTTCATTATATTTTCATTTTTTTGTCTCAAAAACATAGGTTATGACCCCTCTTTGGAACGAGCTCGTCGAGCTCGTTTCAATGAGGGGTCATAACCTATGTTTTTGAGACAAAAAATGAAAAAAAAAATTAGTTATTCAAGAATTTTGTTTACAAGTGTCGTCTGCTGTTCATGTTAGGTAAATGGTTAAGAACTTCGCAGTGCCTGAAGTTTTGATTCAGAGGTCCTGACTGATTAATTTTTGGGGTTCATTGAAAACGATACTATTAAACTATTGTGAACTAAACACTTACACCCCATTATTACTTGCAGCTGATAAACTCCATTCTTTCATATTCAAGAAAAAGACTGAGAAAGTCGTTTATATTATAGAGGTTTGCCTAACGAATCAGCAGCATCCGCCCGCGTAATTTACAAAGTTAGCAGAAGAAAAAAAACACAATTTTTCAAAGAAATTTCAACAAAACCATATCACGTGACCCCTCATTGGAACGAGCTCGTTCCAATGAGTGATCGCATGATATAGCTTTGTTGAAATTTTTTGAATAATTAAAAAAAAAATAATATTTAAAATTATAAATTTTGATATTGTCTGCGTTAGTTAAATGGTTAAAGCCCATTTTGACACAAACGTCCCTGACAAGATTCAAGAGAAGAAGGTCATAAAATTTGCGGCACTCGATTTTTAACGCCTCACTTGCAACATCAGGACGATCCGTATCAGACTGTCAGACTACCGGGTTGTCCTCGGTGCATTCGAACACTTGGCTTCTGATTTGTTAGGATGCATCATGTATGTTCCCGGCTTCAATGCAAAAGGGACAGTGCTCTTTCATGGACAATACAGAACACAGCTATAGTGAGGTGTCTACATATCCTTGTAATGTCCGTTGTGGGTTCAGTTAACTGGCACTTCTTGAGAAAAGTCACATTAGCTGTCTGGGCTGTGTCTGGAAGGAGATTGAGGATGCTGAATTTCTGAGACCTAAGGGAGTACCATCGCAATAGTCCTGACTGAAATAAGAAAACCCGAACCCCATCCGCTGTATTATTTTAAATGTATAATAATAATAATAATAATAATAATAATAATAATAATAATAATAATAATAATAATAATAATAATAATTATATAATGATGATTAATAAAATCAACGATGTTATTTCAGTTCTCGGTGAGTTATGACTGCTAACACCTTCAATGCCTTGCTCTCCCACAGTCCCCTTGTATGCAAAAAGTATTTCCCGCCTTATTTGCCTTGTAGTGTCACAACGATGTTTTACATAAACGCCATATTTCATCACCCATCCCTCCCAAACCATGGTACTGTGGTAATCAGTTGATCACGGAACGTGTAAAGTGTGTAAAATGAATAACTGTCTTATAGAATACTATTTTTAAACAGTATCATTTGAATTCTAAACCTTTCAGACTTTCTATATCCTCGCAGATGTATCATGCTGCACATTTACATATTCCATTCACTTGGAATTTGCTTAGGATCACCCCTACGGGGGTGCAATGGCTCAGTAGGTAGAGGTGCAGGCTGAGAGGCTCTCGGTTCGAATCCCACCTGCGGCAACCGCGTTGTATCCTTGGGCAAGACACTTCACCCCATTGCCCACATGGGGGCACGATGGTGTTGTGTACTAAGGCGTACTGCACGTCGATGGTGCACTTGTCTTCAACCAATGCTAACCCTGCTTGTGTGGAGTTAGTATGTTGGGGAACCTGACAATTGCTCGCCGTTGCTCTGTTGTTCTCTCCGGGTACTCCGGCTTCATCCACCCGTAAATCTGTCTGACACGAGGTGACCCTGGCTGTCGAAAGTGCCGTTAAACCCCAATAAATAAATAATAATAAATAGACCATCCCTACTCGAATTTACGCATTTATCTTTTATGTACAGATATGTCGACGAGGAGGAATATATAAAGAGTAGTGTGTATATAAGTCCGTAATAACTAATATATTTGGGGCAAGTAGTGGGGGATAGGGAACGTGACAACCGTTACTTATTCCTAGTTCCTTATTCGACATTCGTTATCAACCTATAAAGAATGTTGAATAAGGAAATGGAAATAAGTAACGGTTGTCGCGTCCGTTCGGGGATAACGAATGATGTCATTGACAGTAGTAGTAATAGTTGGTTTAGATAGTAGTTTACTGTGGTGTGTTACTAAAAGGCAGTTGTAGATGTAATGATATAAGTCGGTATTGTGGGGGGCAGTACAACTTCAGGGTCGGCGAGAAGGCGGGTTCAGTACCCCGGGCCCGAGGATTGGGCGGGCCTAGTCCATGGCTAACATCACAAGCTGAAACTGAATTTACGAAATTTTGAGGCCCCATTGATAGCCAAATCTGTTAACTTAATAATTTCTGACCTGTCGCCCAGCGGAAATGAGTACTTTTGCAGTGGCATTCCGGATATTTTCCGAATTTGGTCTGCAAATGCCGCTGTTGTCCGTCATGGTTTCGATTACACCTTCGCATACTCTGTCTCGCCACTTCGGCTTCGATATTCGAACCATAATGTCCAACAATATGTACTAGATACTATTAAAGGGCCTTGGTGGACCCAAAACAGAATTCACAGACGGGCTCGGAATTCCCCCCCCCCCCCACCCCCACCCCCATCGGCCACAGGTAACTGATAGTGGTAGAAAGTAATGGTGGCATAAGTAGCACTAATGAAGCCTTGGGTCAATACGGTGACGATTCTAGTCATGGACGTCGGCCTGTGACATTCTTGTGTATGTTCACAAATATTCTCACCGGGAGTAGCCCGTTATGACCTTGAGCAAGGCACTTTATCCCGATTGCCAACGTGGGACGGTGGCGCTGTCTACTAAGGCGTACTGCACGTCGATGATGCACTTGTCTTCAACCAATGCCAGTCCCGTTTGTGCGAATTTAGTACGTTGGGGAGGTTGACAGTTGCTTTCCGCTGCTCGGTGATTCTTTCCGTGAACACCGACTTCTTTCACCTGTAAAAATGGCCGGCACAAGGTGATCCAGGCTGTCGAAAGTGTCGAAAAACCCTCAATAAAATAAATCTTCACAAATTGTTGCACAGTACCCATTATCATATGCTGCTATCAGAGAAAGACTTTGCTATGGTAGTACTCAGGATGACCTCAATGTCAGACTATTAGACGAGGGCGGTAACTTTGGTACCAAAGGCGCCATGCGACAAACGAACTGTGTTAGTGCGTTGACATCTTCATGGAATAATACGACAAGAATAGACTAGAAAAGACCTGGATTGTCACGATTATGACAAAATCACCTACAATGGTTCTGAAATATCCCCTATCTTCTAAGCTGAAGATTCACTCATTCTAACAGTATAATTCAACTGAATACTTGGAATACGCTAGTTAAACATGGGAGAGGGTAGTGGTCATTTTATAGACGACGAATTGAGAGCAAACGTGTCAGAATGCGAAGAGATGGGCTCAGGTCACGAATGAAGTGACAGAGAATCTTGACTTGTGAAAACAAACTCTGTGATCTAAAAAGGTAGTCCCGTTACAATACAACATACCCATTTGAAAAACCTCAGTTTTATTCTGGGCTATTTAGTTCCCATTGGAACCAAGCGACACTTGACAAATCCGAGATGGCGGCATCCGTATATTAAAAGGTACCTGACAACATGTTACGCGCAAGTGCCCGAACGACGCGTATTATAGTAGCTAATATGTCACGAAACAATTGCGTATATTGGCTGCCATAGCAAACACGAATATGACGCCAATCACCTACACATTAACTGTACGCTAAGGTCACTATAATCGGGCTGGAAACGTAAAGCGTAAAGTCAATACCTTGTAATTACGAATTAATAGCTTGTAAATTCGAAATAATAACTTGTAATACGAAATATCTAAATTGTAATTACAAAATAATGAATTCTGATTACGACTTAATAACTTGTAATTAGTTGTCAGTGTAGTAGTTGTGATGGTTGGTGTAGTAGTCATAGTAGACGTTGTCCTAGTTTTTGGGGCTGTAGTAGTTGGTGAAGCTGTTGTTGGCGCAGTAGTTGTAATGGTTGATATTGTAGTTGTTGATGAAGTAGTTGTCGGTGTTGGTGCTGTAATGGGCAGTGTAGAAGTTACAACAAGACCTTACCAATATCTACAATATCAACCACTACACCTATAACACCAATAACCACAACCAAATATTTATTTATTTATTGGTGTTTAAGATCACATATTTCTGCACAATGGCTAACCACGACCACGACAGTTTTACGGGTGGAGGAAGTCGGAGTACCAGGAGAGAACCACCGAGCAACGGGGAGCAACTGCCAGCTCCCCAACATACTAAATCCCCACAAGCAGGGTTAGCATTGATTGAAGACAGGGGCACCATCGACGTGCAGTCTGCTTTAGTACACAACGCCACCGTGCCCGTGCAAGGGGGTGAAGTGTCTTGCCCAAGGACCCTACGCGGTTGCTGCAGGTGGGATTCGAACCGAGGATCTATAGGCTTGTAGCCTGCACGTCTATCCGCTGAGTCACCGCGCCTCTACACAACCACATAACCAAGCATTGCAAATACTAAACCAACCATCACAAGAACCTTTGCAAATACTGCAGCGGCCACTGTAAGTGGAAGAGTAACCACTACAAGCACTGCACCAACCACTGAATACCAACCACTGCAACCTGAACACCAATAGGTACAATTCCAACCACTACATCTATGATTTAAGATAGAAACAATCTCAACAGGCAACCAGCACAACCACTACACCAACCTCTACAACTACTAAACCAACCATTAAAAAACCTCAACTACTGTACCAACAACTACAGCAATACTACACCAACAACCACCATCTTAAGTCCAATAGCCCCAAGTTCTCCATCAAATGCCACAAACCCACTACTATAGTCAGTTCTGAAACGTCCCCAGTAGCCCGAAAAACAACAATCTTCAGTCCTAATAGTCTCCATTAGTCCACCAAAACAATGAGATCAGTCCCCCAAAACTTGGTCCCTAATATCCACAAACCAAGCTTCGACGAAACTGGTCCAAAAGATTCTCAAAATACAGAATCGTTCATTGGAGTCATAAAGGCTATAATCTAGGTGCCAAGGTCGTACAAAGCTATAATGTAGGAGCTTTGAATGCTCTTCATTCTACTGTAGTGTACTCCATAACAATCGGAATAAAGGGAAATAGCAGACCACACACAGATTGTACATTGTAGAACTCTGGATAGCGAACAGATTTCCCCAAGGCTAAAATTGCCCATATGGGTATAGAAACTCCCAAGCATACTCCAGAACACCACATAGTCTACCGTTACATGGTACCCGCAACCCCCATATTATGGTACAGAGCATCAGATGAATAAGTAGGGGCTAACAGTGGGTTAATATAAATACAGACATTCAACCCCATAGTACAACACTAGAGCTCGTTATTGGGATCTGATTTTCATTGGGCGGGTTAAATCGAAATTACAAGTTATTATTTAATAATTACATATTAGGTATTTTGTAATTACAAGTTATTAATTCGTAATTAAATATTAATTCATAATTACAAGTTTCTAATTCGTAATTATGTTATTAATTCGTAATTACAAGTTAGCGAATTGTAATTACAAGTTAGCTATTTGTAATTATAAGTTATTATTTCGTAATTACAAGTTATTAATTCATAATTATGAGTTCTTTTTTCGTAATTACAAATTATTAATTCGTAATTACAAGTTAGCTATTTCGTAATTACATGTTCTTATTTAGTAATTGCAAGTTGCTAACTAAAATCTACTTGGCGCTTCTAGGGTACCTTAGGAAACGCTCTTTGGTCACGGATAAAAACGTGTCTCAACCGTCTTCATCTTGGGGTTGAGCAGATGCTTCCATAAATAAATCGTCCTCTGAGTTCCAATATGTTCTATGTGCCAGCACATTGGAACTCAGGGGACGAAATATTGTTCAACAACAACAACAAAAAATTCTCGACGGCGTTTGATTTCTCGACACATCGTAACCGCTGGTATATGTTTAAAGAATATGATCTAATGTATGTGGGGAGCGCGGTGGCTCATTGGTAGACTATTGGACTTCTATGCTAAAGGTCCCGAGTTCGATCCCCGTTGTGTGCTTGGGCAATACACTTTATCCCAGTTGTCTACATGGGGGCACGATGACTCCCTGTACAAAGACGTACTGCACATTCAACCGCTGTAACCCTGCTTGAGCGGAGCTTGAACAGAGTTAGAATGCTGAGGAGCTGACAGTTGCTCATCGATGCTCGGCGATTCTCTCCGGATACTTCGGTTTCCTCCACCCGTAAAACTGTCACGGTCATGATTAGCCATTATGCATAAGTATGTGACCTTAACCACCAATAAATAAATAAATAAATATCTGATGTCTGCGAAAAATGAATACGTTGACGATGTGCACATTTTTCTCGCAGCAATACGAATTGAATAATTCCAAACTTAGTTATCATTGCATTGACAGAAAAAAAAATAAGTGTCGGGAGTTGAAAGTTTACATGAAGTTTATATGAAGTGAGAGCTGTCATCACACGTCATCGAAGGGAGGAGTTACAATATTGACTGACTTGACGCCATCTTGGGTCGTGGGGAGGGGGGGAGGGGCATACTGAGTTTCGACATTTTTCGTAAATGTTCCAACAATCCAGTTGCGTAGAAATCGGAAAAGTTTGTAAACAATGGACGCAATGCGAGCGTTGGGTACAAAGAGATAAAGTGATAATAACTTTCTCACTCAGCAGTTTCAAAACAGTACAATAACTAAAAAGTGAAGCATGTGGTAATACGCTGCGCAAGCGTATTAACCACATTAACCCTTAGAACCCTAGCGGCCGTTTTTCCGGCCTGGAACATGATACGTCATAACGTCATTATATAGGGTGGCTGTTCAGTAAACGTGTGTGGTATACCAATCAATATTTTCAACGTGCAGCCCTGAGGCTGCACGTTGAAAATATTGATTGGCCAACGCCAAATAATGAATATGGACTCTTCCAAATACTGCCATTGAACTGGCACGGAGGATACCACGAGAGTTCAAAGGGTTAAGATCAATCTGCAAATTCAACATAAAATCACTGATTAAAATTTTGACTCAATGAATCGCTGCGTCAAAATTGTATTCATTGATTTTATTCTTCCCTTTTGACAACTGACTCACTTTGATTATCGACTGCAATTGTTATAACAGAAAACTCCCACTTGAAGCCCCGTGTATAAGGCCTTCATAACTTAATTCTACAATGCCAGTAAACTGTTGTTATATTTTGTTGTTACATTTTATTTTTCCTCATTCTTTGCATTCACCTCTCAAAATAACATAAACTTCACTGATGTCTTTTTTGCAAATGACAGATATTTATGACAGAGGGATATCTGTTAGCAGCAACATTTGGAAGATATGCTGCAAGGTTCTGTATGGAAGGCTTGTGAAAATTGTCGAAGAAAGAGGATTGCTGGGGGAAATCCCGAATGAGTTCCGGAAAGGGGAACGAGTCACCGACAACTTGTTTACACTATTACAACTGATAGAATCAACTAAAGTCAATAAACAAATGTTTATGGCCTTTCTTGATGTGAAAAAAGTACACGACAGAGTATGGAGGGAATGAATGTAGCAGAAAGTTGAGGGTCTTGGATTGGGGGAAGTTGTGTTGGAATCACGGAAGCACTGTACAAAGGTGTGCAAAGTGTACTTAACATGGGAAACCTCATAACGGAGATGATTCCAATGAGAGATCTTGTCACCGATTACGTTTGCATTGTACATCAAAGATTTCGGAGAAGAGTTGATTACAGGCGAAGAGGTGGTAAAAGTCGCAAAGACAAAAATCCTAGGGCTTTTCATGCCAATGACTTGGTTTTGTTAGCCAAGAGTGAAGAAGGACTAGAAAAATTTTATTCTCGAATAACATTTTTGTCTCAAAAACGTAGGTTATGACCCCTCATTGGAACGAGCTATTTGTGAATAGCGCTGGCCGATTTTGGCCGTTACGTTGGGCAATGGGTTAAGGCAAAGGAGAACAGAATACTCTACCATTTAAAACTTCTGGGAAGAAATAGCTTTAACAATGTGATCGTTGGAAAGCTATTTGGGTGAGGGTGGAATATCAAGTATAACATATAGAAAGATGTGATCCCACAAAACCAAATGGCGATGAGGAACTTGGACATTCTACAAAATGATGCGGGTCGGTGGATAACCAAATGAAGTAACGCATCTGAACTGGAAGCGGTCAGAGGGGAACTCGGTTGGATGCCGGTTAAAGATAGAAAAGATAAGGGAAAATTATGCTATCTAAATTACCTAGTAAACCTCCCAAACAGCAAATGGTGTAAAGCGACGTTTAATCATATACAAAACTTTATTATGCCAGTAATTGTTATTGACCAATCAGCTTCAGTATCTAGTGACCGTATATGAGACTGTATCAGCGAGCTGACCATATATAGAGCGTATATACGGTCAGTTCCGACTTTTTGTTTTTGACATCCAACGCTCGCTTCGATGTTTTTTCCGAATTTCGCGTGTTCAATGAACAACAAATAATTTCGCGTGTGTGCCTGTTGAGCAACGTACAACTATAATACGTTTCTTCCAGTCTTTCAGAAATTTTAATAAACAAATGTAAATAAATACAATAAATAAACCACTAAAACGACATGCATAGAAGCCAACTGGCACTGTCTGAGACGAACTCAAACGAGAATCCTTACCCGAATAATCTGCCCTTCTCAGTTCATGCAAATATTTGGATAAAGATGACGGGGATTTTGACATTGAATAGTTATTCATGCCCTTTGAAGATTCTGAAACTCGTGTGGTTAAGCAAAAGAAATGACATGAGTAAACTTACTGGAAATATGCCTGTGTTTGCGAACTGCCGAGTCGGAAACATTAATATCACCATTAACAACAAATAATGAATGAAACTGTTCCCACTTACCTTCTTGAAAGAGTTGTTAATCCATTTGCTCCAGTTGTTTTATTTTTCCAGTACTTAACACTGAATTAAAGTTATGAATTGTTAATATAAATTCCTGTTTATTGAGAAGAAAACTCAGTTGTTTCAGCGCCTGCTACTAGCGTGACCTTCACATGACGTAAAACCGGGAAATTCCCTGATAGTGATAACAGAACATTTGCGCTAGGAATCTGGGTACACTTATGGTTGTGTCTCTTTCAAAGGACTGGCATAATAAATACGTTATGGGGCTTTCAGTGGGCGGATATGGTGTGATATAAGGCTCAGCAAGATCAATATTAGGCTCGTCCTTCGGCCTCGCCTAATATTAATCTCACTTCGCCTTATATCACACCATATCCACCCACTGAAAGCCCCATAACTTATAATAACATCCAGACAGGATGGATAAGGCAGGCGAGGGAGCTCATGGAGCATTACTCTACAGAGAATGAAGGTCAAGAGGGGGAGTGAAACATGGGGGTAGCTTTATAAGGGAAAGGGTGCTCTAAAGTTATTTAGACGGGTTGTATAAAAATGATACGCCAGCTTTTGAGGAGTACCTGGATGGATCGTTTGGAGGTCAATGTTGTTCAAAGTGAGATCCAAGTCACTGGCATTGGGGGAGGGGGGGGGGGGGGGGTTCGAGAAAGGCGAAGAAAGTGTGTGCCAAATGTGTACCTTAGGTCTTACGGAGACATTGGAACACTTCATTCTAGAGTGCCCCAAATATTTGCCTAGTAGAACAAGACTCCATGGAATACTAATGGAAAAAATGGGATAAAAACCTGAAGGACAAGTGGATGGGGAATGGCATGAGAGAAAGGGTCAATTTTATAGTTATGGAGACTGAGAGAGAAAGTGCCAATGGGAGGAATTATGAAACAATTTTTGACTGAATGCTGGGACATGAGGATAAGGCCAACACATTATAAAAAAAATAATAGAATGAAGGGTACAAAATGTTGTGTAATGTTATTTTAAATGTTAACAACGTTGGTGAAATGTTGTAAAAAGGGTTGAAAAAATGTTGCGTAAAATAAGTGTTATTACCATTGGAAAATAAAATTTTATTTCACTTTATATTACTGTTATTTGTATTTTATCAGGAGAACCAATGGGAATTTTGCCTGGTTGGGATTTTGTCTGATGGGTATTTTGTCCATGGGTATTTTGTCCATGGGTACTTTGTCCATGCGTACACACTAAAAACTAAAGTGTTAAAACTGACACTTTCAAGGTGTTAAACCCATTCTAACTCTCAGGGTTTGATTTTAACACTCAAAGTGCAATGATTTAAGCACTGAGACATTACAATCGTCAGACATCTGAAACTTTAATGGATGGCACTTCCCATGTGTCTAGCAATGGTGGTTCTTCCAGAATCGTCCATAATTTGATTTGCGCTTGGTGGGAACATAATTAAAAGGACACAACGCAGGTGTCGTTGATCAGGCTCGAGAGTTCGAGCCTGATCCGCGTCATTTGCGTTGTTTCCTTTTAAGTGTCACGACATTACACATGTCAAGTGGTATTATTGTAACACCTGTCAAGTTCTGGGATATCTACACTTGAACAAAGTGCTAGTTCAACACTTGGTAAGTGTTAAATACAGCACTTCAAGTGTAGTTTTTAACACTTTAGTTTTTAGCGTGCATTTTGTCTGAGGGTATTTTGTCCATGGACATTTTTTCCTGGATTTCTTGATGTCAAATTTTAAAAAATACAAAACATACATCACTCCGATTAAAATCAAATGGGGCAGTTTTTTATTGTTTAGCTCTTTATCTAACACGAATAGCAGATGGCGTAATTATGTAAAAACAATTCTAGAATAATAAATAAATGATTTCAATTTTCACCTATAAAACATAGCTTTTGACCTCTCACTGGGACAAGCTTGATATAGTCGTTACGTTAGGCTTCGGATAAAGGGTTATATTGTTTAGCGTGGCGCAACAACGGTTAAGTGAATCAACCAACTTGTATTACTACATCTTTCCTCGCTTTGGTAATATTCACTTGCCTTTCAATGGCAAATCACAAGCCCCACAATGACGTTAGAAACAGGTAATGGAATCCACTAATGTCGTTAGCAACTGACCATATTCATTATCGCACGCGTTTTAGAACTAGTTCTGCAGCGCATTGGTGGATCTGGAGATTGAGAAATTTCCTAATGGACGGCCAGTAAACTTAGTTTAAACAACATTTATTGATAAAAAGCACTGTAACTGTATACAATATGATTTAAAACTAGAGAAACAGATTTACTGCAACCAGTAAATTCAAGTCTGCGTGTGAATGGTGAAAGCATTAGAACTAAATTATATAGAAAAAGAATTTATGGAGACTTATTTTCGAGACTAAAATTTCTTCAAAGAATTCAGAAATAGGTTTTCGTAAACAGCATTTAAAGATTTCCATACAGGATTCAGATTCAATTGTTCAAGAAACTGGAAATAACTTCTGTGCATTGCATTATATGTGTTGTGATGGGACAACTCGTTTTCGAGTTATCGTGCGGACAAGGAAGTGAAGTGAAGACAGGCATCAGGAGAATAAGAAAAATAAGAAAAAAAAGATAAAGAACATAAATAGTAGTCTGTGTGTTTCACACAGACTGAAAAAAGAAGAAAAAGAAACCGTACAAAAACAGTAGTCTGTGTTTTCACACAGACTAAAAACAGTAGTCTGTGGTTTCTCACAGACTAATTATGAGACAGTGAATGAAACATACAAAAACATTTCTTGCTAAATCACAACAATGAAGAGATTCAACAGAAAGCTTGATACGCATGATGTCTCCCTTAGGTATATGAGTTACAAAATGAGTATCGCCGGGACTGCTGGCAGAATGAGATTACTGTCAGGAAACAATAGGATCAGTATGGGTGGGGGAAGTCACGGAATCCTGGTACCTGTGTATTTGGATATGTGTAAGACGAAATGAATGGCAGAAAATGGGGACGGCATGTACATCAAAGAGGATTTAAAACCATCGTTGATCACAGATCTGGCCGATGTCAGCACCTCGGCTGAGGTATCGAAAGAAATTGGTTCTGTAAAGGTTAATATAAAAACACAAATGTAGTGCCCTTGGAATTGTGTACTGTGCTGTGGATGGAAGTAAAATCTGAGCGAAATGACTGTTGAACTACACAAGAGAGCTAGGTCTGAAGATTCTGAACAGGGACGCGAGATGTAAGTAGAAATGGACTCGGGAGAGGAACGACAGAAGAAAAATAATCGACTATAATCTCACAGATATGATTTATGGAGGGGGGGGGGGGTGATATGGGTAGAAGTGGACGACGATGGTAAAAGGGAGTTGGATAGTGATGACAACTTGCTTATAGTGACGATCATAGGCAAAAACCTAGTAAGAAGCAATGGAAGCTTTAAGGAGATTTGGGAACTCAGAAAGGATGTTGAATGGGTGAAATTCGAAGAAAAGTTGAAACCAAAGCTTAAGAATGAACACAGGGAGGCCACTGTCCAGACAATGACAGATGCCATAGTTGTGAGTCTAGTGGAGGCAGGGAAGAAAAGTATAGGAAAGATTGTACACATCAAATGGGGAAATGACGTGTTTGGATAATTGTTGGGGCATTTCTGTCAAGATCAACGTTGGAAAAGTTTTCTGCAAAAACACCTTCGCCACGATCCCATCCTGTAATCTCCCCTGTAGGGGAGATTACAGGATGGGATCGTGGCGAAGGTGTTTTTGGGAGATATTCAGAATGACTACAGAAAGGGAAGTGTGGAGTCACTGAAGATCTTTTCACGCTATCCCAAATGATAGAATCTGCAAAAGCCAAAAAGAAAAAAGATGTTTATGGCCTTTCAGGATATTAAGAAGGCATGCATACGATAGAGTGGGGGGGGGGGGGGGGGGGGGGGGGGGGTATGTGGCGAAAGCTTGAGGCTCTGGGCTTGGAAGGCGAGTTTATTGGAATTCTGAAAGCCTTATATAAAGAGGAACAAAGTGAACTTAGCCTGGGTAACATAACAACAAAACGTGTGCCTACAGAGATAGGCCTAAAACAGGAGTGTATCCTTTCGTGCTCTTTTTGCATTGTACATCGCAGATTTAGGAGATGAACTATCGCACAGCGACGGGGGTGGGGGTGGGGTGGGTTAAGCAGTTGGGATTTCAAAATCACAGGGCTACTTGTCGCTGACGACATAGTACTAGTGTCAGAAAGCGAAGGAAGACTAGCAAAAATGCTGGCAATTTCTGCGCCAATAAGGACAAACGTGTAGTTATAATTACAGATATGAATTGCAGAACGAGGAACACGTTTTATTATCAAAACAGCATAACCGGAACAAACTCTATGGGAACACAAGCGTAACATAATAATAATGCATATAATGGCGCTGGAAGATATGGGAACAAATGGAGACTCGAACTAAATGAAATGAATAGTAAGGTTATACCCGTGGGCTTTAAAGTGGCACCTACTCGAAGGTAGAGGGTGGAGATGTTCTGTATTTCGGAAGGTAGCAGCAAACCTCTCAATGTAGGAGAGACAGGTGATTGAGAGTATTTGGTGGTAAACATTTACATTACGTGAAGAGACACCTCACAAATCAACTGACTGTGAAGGGACAAGGAATCTTTAACGAAATGAAACTTTTTGGGCGAAACAGTTTCAACAAGGTTTTCGTCGAGAAAACCATCTGGGAAATAGTGGATGTACCATGTATAACATATGGTACGCAAGTGGTACCTCTAAACCCCTTTAAACCCTTGGAAACCCCGCAGAATGATGTAGGCTGATGGTTAAGGTGGTCGGGTAATGTCGCAGCAATAGAAGCAATCAGGGGTGGATGGGAAACAAGGACAGAATAGACTTAATGAAACTCTGTTATCTTAATTATTCGGGAAATCTCCCCGACAGCCGATAATGTAACCTCATGTTCCAGAATATTTTTAACCCAAATACAAAGAAAGGGTGGCTGGTTCATGTGATGGAGTTGATCAAGAACTACTCACTGGAGATCCCGGACTTAAAAGTAAGTACAACCTGAGGAGGGGATCGTCAGAGAAAGAGCCATGGAAGATGGTAACCGTAACCGGCGAAAGGGGTCAAATCAAAGAGGTCTTTGGGTGGCCTGCGTGATAAAGAGAGAAGCCACCCTTGATGGCATTTTTTTTTGTTGTTTTTTTTTTTTTTTTTTGGGGGGGGGGGGGGGTGGTCACTGATGTTCGAACTCGCGGTCCCTTCAGCTTAGGGGAGAAACAGTAAAAAGGGAATGCCAGATGGGTAATTTAGGCGTGTTGGA
This sequence comes from Pictodentalium vernedei, assembly GCA_031216915.1. Lineage (NCBI taxonomy): Eukaryota > Metazoa > Mollusca > Scaphopoda > Dentaliida > Dentaliidae > Pictodentalium > Pictodentalium vernedei. Next base: position 252,249,411 of record CM062295.1, read on the forward strand.
GACCCTGAGACACTTGTAACCAGAATGTCCGAAATACCAGTCTAACAGAATATGATTCATTGGGAGTATTATGGGGAAGTGGGACGGGACAATGGAGGACATGTGGTTAGTGGGTGACACAAAGGAGGGGGTTAGTATGCTTATCGGAAAGATTTGGAAGAATGGGGTACGGGATGATATTAAGCGGTCCGTCCCCAGTGTTGGTGGGAGAGAAGAGGCGTGGGGATATGGAAGCAGTTGGGGGCACAGGAGTAACCTAGGCCTTCTCACCTGAGAACCGTAACAAATCGGCCAGCCAGAGTTTTTTTTATTATTATTATCATATTGTGCCAATTGAACTGAGTAACACAGCTGATCGAAAAGTGGGTGAACCTAGGTGAAGGTCACAACTGAAGTAGATGCAGTTGTCCACACTTGCCTTACCCAATGTATTACAATGTGCCTTCCCCAACTACCCATACATCGTCCCTTGAGTGCAACGAGCCACCACCCGCAAAGTTAAAGTATTGCAGATGATGCCATGTTGAAGAAAAGGACATTATCGCAATGTGTGCTGCACATTTATGAGAGGAAACATGATAAATTGCAGTGCAATCTCTCCCCATATTTTCCGCTTTCTGATAACCCCCTTCCTGACAACCACCCACCCACACTGATAACCCACCTGTATTTAACCTCACTTTTATGATAGACACATGTAATTTCCACCAGTAAAGTGTGACACACTTCTGATTATGCTTTGAGCTTGGTTATAAAATAGACCTGAATTATCTCCTGATTGTTTGGAACTTCCATGAACGTATTGTGTCTTCGGAAGAAATTTACCTGATTTGTGAGAAAGGTTTTTACGACTGTCCGGTACCCTCCCCTGCACCACCATATCATGTATTTTACTTTTTCAGAGCCATTGTTTTATGTGACGTATTTTGGAGGCTGAATCGTTTGCTTCTGGTGTGTGCTTTAGTCGGAGTGCTGCAGCCACCGGGTTCGGATTTGGATATAAGGGGCAGGCCTGAAAACTAGTAAGCAGTCTGGCATTTGCGGAATGAGGTCCCCAGAGGGTAAATTTGATGATGCTATCCCATACAGTTGGCCAATTTATCCTCTGGGTACATCTTTCTGTTTAGTTTTGAGAACCTTATTCAGATTGAGGTTGAAAGAAGATAAAGTTAGTGATGCTACTCTGCTGTGCAGGGTAGCATCTCTAAATTCACCCTCTTTGTACTTCATTTTGCAGATGACAGTCTCCTTACTTTCTGGCTTGATAAGGGAAAAGAAACACTCGCGGTATGTGCAAATCTAGAACCCGTGCTCTCTCTCTCTCTCTGTGTCTCTCTGTGTGTGTCTCTCTCTCTCTATTTCTCCTCCTCCCCTTCCCTTCCCAAAACAGGGCTATCTCGACTTACCCAACTCTTCCCCGCCATCAGCGTCCTATAAAAAAGGACCACGTACAGAATAGACAACAGTGTAGTGGGATCAGTATGAGCAGTATAGCATGTACCCGATCGTCCCTGATTACTCTGAGCTTTGGGGGAGCAGTTAGTGCTAAATTCCTATAGGAACCGGAGCCTTTTGGGGGAGCAGACACGAGACGTGTTTTACGCGCCATCCAGCTAGATCCGGCAAGTATTATATGATCTGCCTATATAGTAGGCTATGGTATGTATAGTGATATATATACGCATGGGGCTATAGGTGTACAGTATGGGTAAGTGGTGGAAAGACCATGGGAAAGTTGGGTTTTCTTGAAAGTTTTTTTTCCGCGAAACGGTGACGTTGCTATTGACGTCGTGGCGTCATGATGCGCACGCGACGTCATAGAGATGTTGACCACTGTGGTTGTCCACTATATAATCTGACATAACGTTGTTCGGGTCAGGGTGTGTCGGACTTCTTGTAAGGGGCTGGGGGAGATCTGGTTGTGGTTGTAAATATCCATGTTGGTATACTATTAGCCCTTGGGTTTTGATATTATTCTATGTCTGCTGTAGCTAGATCAAGCAGTATTGTGGGAATGGGGGTAATGCATGGTCGCCCAGTGTGGTATTGCGAGATAGTCTTTGGTGGTTGAGATTGGCAGTATAGGATGAATGGTCTGTTGGCCTGTTATCTGCTAAGTTCTACTAACATATTAACTGCATTTGAAGGTGGTATTGGTATTTCGTAATGCTAGGTCAGGCAGTACTATAATCGTTTGTTTATAAGTGGGGCAATAGGATGCATTATATATACCTCTGTAGGTCCCCTGTTAGTCCTCAGTATTATTAACCAACCGATTGCTTTGTATTATTCTATGATTGGTATAGGTAGTACGTTATAGCAGGTCAAGTGGTATTTTGGAATGGAGATGGGGGTAATGCCTGACATTAGTAGTAAATTAGAGGCCATGACGGCTATGAGAAAAACCCTCAATGAGGTCTAATTTACTACGAGTCTTAGCCTCATTTCGGTATCTGAAGATACCTATGGCCTGGTATTGTATTATTTGAGGGTACCTATCGAGGATACCTTCTGAAGAATCCCTTTTTAGTCGTATGAGGCCATGAGGGCTATGTGAAAAGCCCTCGATGAGGGATTTTTCATGGCCCTCATGGTCTAGTATTGTATTATTTGAGGATACCTATCGAGGATACCTTTTGGAGAATCCTTTTTTAGTAGTATGAGCCCTCATAGCCTCAAACGAGATCGTATACTATCACACTGAACTACCATGCACTACACCCCCCCCCCCCTCCCCACATTAACGACTGGTCTTACATACTACCTAGACCAGTCAGATAAAGCATTAGGTCGATTAGTAGTACCAATGACTTTCGGGAGGCCCACAGAGGTATATATCGTCCATACTATACTGCCGTTCTTCTATACTGCCAGGCATTACCACCTCCCCCCCCCCCCCCCCACACACACACAATAACGTCTGGTCTTACATACTACCGAGCCCAGTCACATAAAGCATAAGGTCGATTAATAGTACTAATGGCTTTCGGGGGGCTCACAGAAGTATATATCGTCCATACTATACGGCCGTTCTATACTGCCAGGCATTACCCCCACCCCCACTCCAAAATACCACTTGACCTGCTATAACGTACTACCTATACCAATCATAGAATAATACAAAGCAATCGGCTGGTTAATAATACCGAGGACTAACAGGGGACCTACAGAGGTATATACAATGCATCCTATTGCCCCACTTCTAAACAAACGATTATAGTACTGCCTGACCTAGCATTACGATCTACCAATACCACCTTCAAATGCAGTTAATAGGTTAGTAGAACTTAGCAGATAAAAGGCCAACAAACCATTCATCCTATACTGCCAATCTCAGCCACCAAGGACTATCTCGCAATACCACTCTGGCCGACCATGCATTACCCCCCATCCCCACAAATACTGCTTGATCTAGCTATAGCAGACATAGGAAAATAATGAAAACCCAAGGGCTAATAGTATACCAACATGAATATTTACAACCACTACCAGATCTCCCCCATCCACCTTACAAGAAGTCCGACACACACTGACCCGAACAACGTTATGTCAGATTATATAGTGGACAACAGTGGTCAACATCTCTATGACGTCGCGTGTGCATCATGACATCACGAGTCAATAGCAACGTTAACCGCTCCGCGGAAAAATCTTTTCACCACTTACCCATACTCTATACCTATAGCCCCATGCGTACATATATCACTATACATACCATAGTCTACTATATAGGCAGATCATATACTACTTGCCGGATCTAGCTGGATGGCGCGTAAAACACGTCTCGTGTCTGCTCCCCCAAAAGGCTCCGGTTCCTATGGGAATTTAACACTAGCTGCTCCCCCAAAACTCCGGGTAATCAGGGACGATCGGGTACATGCTATACTACTAGTATGCTTCAGTCCTACAATCTCACAGTCCATTATTCCATGTAGCCAGAAAATACAAACAAGATTTCTCTATTTTGAAATGGATAGCACCGAATACGAAAAGGCATTTCAGGGTCACATTGCTGTAAAGGTTAATTTGGGCGCAGAAGGCGTCGCAACAAACATAATGTTTCTAATATTTTGGTAGCTCTCTTTTTAATCTCCATTTCATTCGGAGTCTGGAAAAGGCCCTTGGGATCACCAAACGCACTATTGAGCACAGGCATCAGGCGTGACTTAACTCTCTATTAAATACGACTGACGACGACACTGGCAAAAGAGTTTCCCGAATAATTAAAAACACTTGTTTTTGCCTCAAAACATAGCTTATTACTCTTCAATAGAACGTGCTAGTTGTGGATGGAGGGCGGAGGGAGGGGGGGGGGTACTAAGATATATTTTATGGGCAAAAATTGAAAGAAATAATAAAATTTGAATAACGTTTGTGTGATTGGTACTGACTGGATATGACCTTATTAAAAGTAACAAAAGGAAACTTGGATTTTATGGCAAGCTAATTGGAAGCAACTGTTCACAGATAATCCACCATAAAGAATATCTATCAGTATCACACCCACCAACACTAATCGCCCACTTTGGCTCTTTGTTTTGCAAATGTGTTTTTACTGTAATTTAGAAGTTTTGGTTCTTCCCTAAAAAAATAATTAGCAAATCTTATTTCCTAAACCTGTTATATTAACCCTTTATCTGGTATGGCGGCCAAAATAAGCTAACCATAGCCTAAAAAATCTTACAAATAAAACCATATAAATATGGATATCATTAGAACGGCTCGTTGAGCCGTTCTAATGATATCCATATTTGTAGGGTTTTATAGAAAAAATGTGAAATTTAATTTGCTTTTTAAAAGAACCGTGTTAGGTAAAGGCTAATGAAAAGGAGAGTGTCTGATTGATATGTTACGGACATCAAAAGATGGTGAAAGCGCAGTCTTCTTATTTTTAAATGGGTTTCAACAAAGAATCGTAGTTGAACGTTCAAACTGATTGGGAAAAACTTGTAGAAAGCCCGCTTCTGTATTTTTATACAACTCTACAGGAAAATGCCAAATGTTTGTGATATGATGCGCATAACGAAGATACGAATTTGTTAACATTTCGAAATTTCAATTTTTATCTTAAATTCTATACTCTCAGTGTTAAATTTACTGTCAACTTTAGGAAATTAATGGGAGCTAAGTTTCCTGTAAATATCTTCCAATGGCGAGAATTGTCAGCAGGTTATTGGGAGCTCGTCACTTTCTATATGGTCACTCTCGCCGCTGTTACAACTGCCCCGGTATCGTGCTCAGTCGTAACACTGGCATGGGTAAGAAGTAACAGTATTGCGGATGACTTAACAAAAAGAGATATGGTTTGATTTTCATCCTGGGTACTTCAATCCATAACAGCACCGGAGGAAAATAAATCAGATTATCGACTTGGCTCCTTAACCCTTTACCCAACGAGTCGGCCGCATCCGCCCGCGTAATATGCAAATTCAGCAGTTGAAAAAATATTATTTTTAAAAAATTTCAACAAAACCATATCATGTGACCCCTCGTTGGAACGAGCTCGTCGAGCTCGTTCCAACGAGGGGTCACATGATATGGTTTTGTTGAAATTTTTTGAAAACTTTAAAAAAATGATATTTAAAATAATAAATTTTGATATCGTCTGCGTTGGGTAAAGGGTTAAGGTTCAAGTCATTGGCAATGCAGCAACATGTGGCGAAAATGTCACGGTGAAAAAAGACAAAAGCCTTCCAAAAAACAAACAAAAAGAGAAAAACCCTACAAGTGTTGGGTAAATATCGAGGTGCTCGCGCTTCTCGCGATACAGTAGTAGTAGAATATTTTATTTAAGTGTCACGTTTCGATACACATGGAATATATTACACACAGAATGTTAACAGAATATTTGTATGAAACCCAGCCTCTGAAGGCTAATGAGACACATTTTGATCAATGGTTGGTCGTTATACATTAAGCATCACCCCATCCCCACCCACCCCTAGAAAAGAATTGTATATACACCCGTGCAGACATTTCCACGTGCTTCTGCATATACCCACGTACATATACAACCACATATTTGAATCAATTTTACAAGTCCGAAAAGCTGAAAAGTATTTACAAATATACAAAGAGCAAAAAAATATACATAAGCCTTTGAGAGGTCGATAAAGCAACATGTGCATACCGAAGTCAAATCCTCTCATTTTGAGGGTTCAGGATTTCCTTCGACATGCAAATGTTCCTTCGTCGGCCTTTCCAAAAAAAATAAATTAAAATCGATCGCCAAGCTTGGTATTTTTGTTTAAAGTTCAACTAGGTAATCGGCATATATTTAAATTTTGGTTTGTTTATGTTATACGCCTCACTTGTAATCACGATACTATATAGGATCCGGTCCGATACCTTCCTCACATATGTTCATCGTATTATTTCTATAAGTTACTGGTTTCCAGAGAGGTAAATGTGGGAGGGGGGAGTAATAATAATAAAAAGTGACCTTTCCCCCATCCACCCCACACCACCACCATTTAATAGGACTTTCTCAAATTTACAAAAGGTTCACCCACGAGCATGCCATTCTACACTCCAACAGCCACTGTTGACCCTCCCTACATGTCTATCTGTGTATTGCCCATATAAACGCAACATCAATTTAACAGTCAGAGAGTGCCGGTGTGACAGGAATGGAAGTCCGTAGGAAAATTAGTCCCTCTGGACTATTACTCCGCGGAATTATAGTCCTAGGTCTAACATTTCTAGGAATAGAAGTCCGCCGGACTACTATTCCTAGAAATGTTAGGCCTAGGACTATTATTCCGCGGAATAATAGTCCAGAGGGACTAACGTTCCCACGGACTTCCATTCCTTTTACACCGGTAGGTCGTAATATGTTACATCTGTCCCCGCGGTGTTTGTTACAACCCACTCCACTGCATGGTCAAGTACCGTAACGAAAACGTTTGCAGAATATTTACAGGGAAAATATATTTAAAACGCATGCTCCCACTTGGAAGAGAAATGTATAATGTTTCCAAAGTGTAATTCAACCTTTAGTATTATAAGTCTTCCCTCGAGTTCACTTCTCCCAACTTTGAATGAAGAAGCGCCTACAAAAGCGGTTACAAGAAATTCTTTGTTTTTCATATGGTTAATCGAGCAGAATATTTTGACATCTCAAGAATGGTATGACGTCAGGTCAATTGTTACGTTTTCATCGAGAATAGGTTTTCAGATTAGTCGTATCCGGACCGGAAAGCTTCCGAAGAGTTATTTATTCTACCAATTTTTTCTCACCACAACTCAGCAATGGATGAACTTAATGTAAGAATGGGCTCGGCATATTACAGTCGTGCTGCCAGAGCTGCCAGAGAGGCAAACCAAAACGAATTCAATAAAGTTACCAAAATATTAGACAAGTGGAAATCCATCAGCACGAAAAACTTAGGGTAAGCTTATGAACTTTAACCCTCTATTTGTAACAATTAATCCTTTTACCCAACGTAACGGCCAAAACCGGCCAGCGCTATTCACAAAAATCGCCAATTAATTTTCATTTTTTGTCACAAAAACATAGGTTATGACCCCTCATTGGAACAAGTTCGTCGAGCTCGTTCTAATGAGTGGTCATAACCTATGTTTTTGAGACCAAAAATGAAACAAAATGGTTATTCAAGAATTATTTTTGCAAGTGTCGTCTGCTTTTCCTGTTAGATAAAGGGTTCAAGAACGACACTTGTAAAAGAAAACAATCATATAATTATATAACACTTTAAAAATATTTGCAATTTTCCCGAAAAATATAGCTTACAGACCTCATTGGAACGAGAACGATGAGCTTGTTCCAATAAGGGACCATAAACAATGTTTATGGCAAAAATTGAGGAGGAAAAAACTTTGAATTACATTTTATTTATATATGCGCTGCCCGGTTATCGTCCTTACGTTTAAAAATAAATAAATAAAAATAATATAATCGCTTTCGCCATTTTTTTTTTCGAACGCATTCTATCCATAATCAATCTTGATGTTAATAATAATAATAACACTTTGGCCAGCCGCTGATTTGTCGCGGTTCTCGGACGAGAAGGCCTTGGTTACCCCTGAACTCCCAACTGCCTCCCTGTTCCCACGCTTCTCCTCTCCTCCCAACATTCGGAGACGAACTGCTTGATGACATCCCTTGCCCCATTCTTCCCAATCTCTCCGATTAGCACATTAACCCTCTCCTTTGAGTCTCCCCCTAACCACATGTCCTTCATTCTCCCATCCCACTTCCCCATTATACTCCCAGTGAATCTCATTCTTTTAGACTGATACTTTGGGCATTCTAGAAGGAAGTGTTCCAGGGTCTCCACCATGCCCAAGTTACACATCTGGCACTCCCTTTCACCGTCTTTCCCAATTTTTCCCCTCAGCTCCAGGGATCGCGACCTCAGCTTGAACAGCAGTGACCCCCCAAAGGTGCCATCAAGGTACTCTTCAAAACCTGGCCTCTCTTTATCACGCAGGCCACCCAAAGACCTCTTTGATTTGACCCCCCCCCCCCCCCCCCGCCAATTACGGTTACAATCCTCCATGACCCTTTCTCTGACGATTTTTTTACCCTGGTTTGCCCCAACGTCCAGGTCCGAGATCTCCAATGAGTAGTTCTCTACTAGCTCCCTCACTTGGACCACCCACCCCGTTTTGATATTTGAGTTGAAAATTCGCAGGAACATTACTTCACACCATCGGCTGTCGGGGAGATTCACCAAATAATTAAGATAACCGAGTTTCAACAGGTCTATCCTGTCCTTGATCCTCATCCACCCAAGCTCACCCCTGATCGCTTCTAGCGCTGCGGCATTACTCGACCCGTTATCCATCGGCCTGCATCGTTCTGTAAGATTTCCAAGCTCTTTACGGCCGTCTGGTTTAGGGGTACCACTTCCGTACCGTATGTTATACTTGGCAGCCCCACCATTTCCCAAATGGTTTTCCCCACGAAAACCTTATTGAAACTGTTTCTCCCTATAAGTTTCATTTGGTTGAGGATTCGCTTCCCCTTCAGAATCAATTTATTTGTGTGGTTCCGGTAGATGCCTCTTCCTGTAATGTTTATATTTACCCCCAAATACTCGTAATCACCTGTCTCTCCCACACTGGGAAGTTTGCTGCTCCCTTCCGGAATGCTGAACTCATCCACTCTCCACCTTCGAGTGGGGTCCACTTTGCGGCCCACAGGTATAATTTTGCTCTTGCTTTCATTAAGTTCGAGTCTCCATTTGCTCCCATATTTCCCAACAATTTCCAGCATTTTCGTTAGCCCCTCTTCGCTTTCTGACACTAGAACCATATCGTCTGCAAAAAATAGCCCTGGGATCTTCAAGTCCCCAACTGCTACCCCCTCCTCGCTACGCAGGAGTTCATCTCCTAAACTTTTGATGTACAATGCAAACAGGATCGGCGAAAGGATACACCCCTGTTTTAGGCCTATCTCCATAGGCACACGTTTTGTTCTAATGTTTCCCAGGCTAAGTTCACTCTGTACATCTTTATATAATGCTTTCATAATTCCAACAAACTCGCCTCCTAAGCCCAGAGCCTCCAGCTTGCGCCACAACTTCTCTTATTCTCCCGGTTCATCCTTAACTCCATGGCACAATTTCATACAAGGGTTCTCGCACTATCTCTTGCTGATGTAGTTGAATTGTAATCAGTTGGGGTTGCAATTAACCCTTTACCTAGCTGACCCGGTCCGATTCTTCGTTACAGAGTTATGGGCTATAATTAGTCACTTTTAACAAATTTTGAGCTCGTTAGCGCACTAAATTGAACGCACCCTCTCCGATTTGACTAATATTTGCCATGCAGGTCTTTTGCAATAATATCTCAAGAGAGATCAAAACTGGACCGGTTCGATTTCTCTAAACAGAGTTATGGGCCTTAATTATATATATATATATATTTACGAATTCTGAACCTGTTATCATAACTTGAACAAAGGTTTCGGGTTTGACAACCGGGATATGATTGATAACCGGGTTATGGACATGCAGCACTCTCCCATTTTCACCACAACTCGACGCCTGCATCTCCGATGCGCACCTCTTGTCATAAGGTCTTTTGAATGTGACTGTAAAAGGCATGGGTTTCAAGTACTAATTCTGAAGCAGGTATGGCTACACCGACAAGAGGCAAAACGCGTAGGGACAGGGCTGAATGATGCATAACGGAGTCAAGAAATACCACCGTATTGAGATCTATCGAGGAGTTCAGTTGAACACAATTTGGAGACTAGAGTTGAGCAGTGTTGAAATTTCAAGTTCGTTTCGATATTTTTAGAATGATTTACCTCGATATCGGTACGGTAAGCTTATTTGGTGGGAACAACATACAAGTACTCACACCAATACCCATATCGAATGGTATTTTTGGTATTTTGCACAGCTGTATAGTTCGCTGGTTTACAGCAAAGCCGCAAAATTGTCAAAATGTTGGAAGCAACGCGGGCAATCAACATCGGTCATTTGATGTAACAAAAAGCCGAGATGCCTCCTGGGTATTTTTCTCTCAGCTTCTTTGTTACGTCAAATGACCGGTGGTGACTGCATTTAGAAATATATAGTCCGTGGTCATTTCTTGTGATGAAGTTTGCGTAATGTTCTATTCTTTGTCATTTTATTTTTAAACCCTTTACCCAACGTAACGGCCAAAACCGGCCAGCGCAAATCTCAAAAATCGCCAATTAATTTTCATTATTTTTCTCATTTTTTTGTCTCAAAAACATAGGTTATGACCTCTCATTGGAACGAGCTCGTCGATCTCGTTCCAATGTGGGGTCACAGCATATGTGTTTGAGACAAAAAAATGAAAAAAATAGTTATTCAAGAATTTTATTTGCAAGTGACGTCTGCTTTTCATGTTAGGTAAAGAGTAATATGTCGGAAATATTTTCAGTACCGAAATTTCGGTATTTTGAGATTCCCTCGGTACGGTAAATCGGTATTGGCTCAATGTCGATACCGAACATTATTCACGGTATACCGCCTACACATCTCTATTGAAGACCCTATTGTTGCAACCACCTTTGTTATACCGCCCACTTTTGTTATACCTCACCAGTTTTGTAATAGCGATCACCCATTTTTGTTATACCTCACCAGTTTTGTTATAGAACGCCAGCTTTTGTTATAGTTTGAGGTCACCATTTTTGTTATAGAAATCGCCCATTTTTGTTATGAAAAACAGCTAGCCACTTTTGTTATATAAATCGCCAGCTTTTGTAATACATGAAATCAAAACTTGCATTCGCCCCTATTCTGACGTGTGTTTGATGAAAGTGATTTTGGTTGGAGTTGGGGTATATTTGAAACGTACATGTAAGGAAAAGGGAAACACAAATTCGTTTTTATTCGATGGCCTGCATGCTTGCCTGCTTGCCTGCTGTCTGCCTGCTGACCGGCCGGCCTGCCCGCTTGCCTGCCTGCCTGCCTGCCTGCCTGCCTGCCTCCTTGCTTGCTTGCCCGATGATCACTCGGAAGCCCACCCGAAGCCCTCCCGCCAGACCACCCGCCTGACCACCCGCTTGTCTGTCTGTCAGTCCGTCTGTCTGTCCGTTCAGGCTACTTCAGATGTACGTGTGTGAACAAGTTGTGCGTACAGACGTTACTTGTGCAAACCGGTGATTTAACCACTGGTCCAGTCCCCTCTTCTGAGGAGCGGCCCCTCAAAACACCCACTTTTGAGATGCAAAAACGGTCGCAGGTGCGGAATTTTACCCTAACACTGAAATCACCTCACAAGTACATCCGTCCGTCCGTCCGTCCGTCCGTCCGTCCGTCAGGAAGCAACATAAAACCCAAATGCCCGACGGCTCTCGTTTTCTTTGGTGGTGAGTAAAGGGAGGTTTCTTTCGATGATGAGCATTCTGAAATACTCATTATAATAGTCACTATAGCAGCAATCTTCTTTTCGCCAATCTTCCTTGCAATATTTTGAAAACCGGATGTCTGATCGATCAGATTCAATTATGATGGATTGGTGCTTTATGACTACACCGACGTCCCGCTTTACATTAGAAATTCTGAAAAAATGCAATATAGCCACCTTGGTGGAGAATTATGTACGCCTGCCTGTCGTCATAGTGTATTGTAAACTAAAGTGTATTTGGGTTTGCGAGATATTTTTTCCCTGAAAATGAATGCATTTACAGTAAGCAGCTAATTAATGCTGATATCGCCTACTTCCGGTTCTTAATGATGTCGTGGTAGATCGAATCCAGGGGGGGGGGGGGGGCGCGGTGGCTCAGTTGGTAGAGGTGCAGGCTGCAAGCCGAGAGGTCCTCGGTTCGAATCCCACCTGCGGCAACCGCGTTGTGTCCTTGGGCAAGACACTTCATCTCCATTGCCCGCGTGGGGGCACGATGACGCCGTGTACTAAGGCGTACTGCACGTCAATGGTGCGCATGTCTTCAACCAGTTTAACCCTGCCTGTGCTGCGGTGCGGAGTTACGATGTTGAGGAGCTGGCAGCTGCTCGTCGTTGATCGGAGGTTCTCTCCGGGTACTCCGGCTTCCTCCACCCGTAAAACTGTCACGGTCATGATTAACCATTGTGCATAAATATGTGACCTTAAACACCAATAAATAAATAAATAGATCGAATCCAGTTAAAGTGCATCGTTCGGTTTATTGTATGTGTTGTGGGTGTATGACGGAATGGAATGGGGCTCGGTTGGAGGGGGGGTGTGGTTATACTGCATTTCATGATGGAGACTACATATTTGTTTGTAAATGTTATGTATGGTAGTGTTGTATTGACTCTCTAAGCTTTTCACTGCACGTTCTCAGCGGTAACGCGTGGGACTATAGTCTTGATCATGTGTTCTTTTATTGATATTATACAGAGGTGGTAGTCTTCGCCACTCCAATCTATTTAAGCATGGCCAAGTATCAATCTGAACTGTTATTGCCTTCTTGTACTTGTCGACTGTTCTATGCTTCTGGAAGGCGTCTACTCTCCAAAACACGTCAAATCTTGAGACTGAATCTAATCAACTCATCTGTCCTAAAACGATCGACCAATTCTGTAATTCACACATATCACATGTAACAATCAAAAACATTCCTGTGGGGGACCCAGGAAGTGAAGCAGTCCTTTTTTACTAAAGTAAACAAAACAAGTTCTGCTTTGCTGGTAAAATTGTACCCAGTCCCTAAATGCACAGATGGGACGTCTTTAAAAAGACTGGGATTTAAATGATTGATTAAGTTTGACTTTATCTCCATATTGTGTTACTATTTGCTCTTGTACATAAATATGTGGCGCCCAGGCTGGCACCAATAAATAAATGGATAAATAATCAAAGAGAAGCTGCCGTTAAAGTCGCGTGTGTTCTATACATGTTTATAATGCACTGAATAGATAATACAATAAGAATCCATCAACTTCCACGGTTCTAGTCATGTGCGAAATTCCGTTGTCAAAGGAAAGACCACAAATGTTATGAGGGCTTAAAACCGGGGGAAAATTAACCAAGCGTTTGACATCCTGCGGCAGCATAGAAGGATCGGGTTATTTTCTTTCACCAATCTGCTACTACAGACAACTAATCTGTATATACAGATTATAATAAGGCAGTTTTTACAATTTATCAGTTGACTGTCATCAGCAGTATAGCTCGGTCACATCAACCCTCATTTGGGGGACTCCGGAATTGACGTCATCCAGTGGTGCATTATGGGTGTCAAGTGGTTGTCGTGGTTGTCGTGGTAGCGTACGTAAGCGGTCATCTTGTGACGTCATCATCATGGTAATACGTGGTGTTACTGCGCATGCGCAGCGCGTGCTGTTAGGGTGACGCGTGTTGCCGTCGTCCATTTTGTTTATAGGAGGCCGCCATCTTGGTTATTATGGTGACACATTATTGCTAAGTAACCCAAATCATAATACTACAATAGGAGCGTATTCTACGGGTGTGTTCAAACCAACAGGAGTATTTCTAATTACCCAAATAAACCCGACATTGACAGGAAATCGCTCAAATTGTCTTTTAAGTTAACATTCCGCGTATTCTGAGTACCCCAGCCCCCATATATATATAGGCTTTCAGTAAGAAACAAAGGAGCATTCGACCCAATGGAAATACACAGAATTACCCAAATAAACCCAAAAATGACCCAAAGTCTTTTCCGGGGTCCCCTAAACGAGGGTTGATATGACCAAGCTATATCACTGTTATCGTGAATTAGATATAACGGTTTATACAAATTACGTTACTAAAGTGCTAAAGTGGGCGAATTTTTACAAGAACCGCCTTTACCACGCCACCCCTCCCCCCTCCCGTCTCAGGTCCAAAGGTGTGTTATTCTTATGTGTCCCATTGCTCCGCAGTGCATTGCTGGGGTGAAATCAGTTAGTACTAGCTAGTACTAGATAGTTATCTCGTGAAGGTATCATTGCGGCGACACGTAGTGTTTTGGAGTATTCATAGCGCAGGGCAACAGAAATACACGTGTTTGAGTGGCCTATTTTCGTTACAAGGGCCTGTCACGTTAGAGTAGAAGGATAGATATTGTTCTTTCTGAGTTGCACGAACGTTCCCGTTTAACGTTTATTAGTCTTTCAAAGTTCGACGTACGAGTCGAACGCTAAAAGACCTTCTCAACTAATTTTCTGAAAACAATTGTCCAAGTCTAGCTGTGTGTAAAACTGCAACCCAAAGGCTTGGATTATACGTCGGATTTTTGTCGGGTCGAATTCAAATAATTGCAAATAAATGAGTTCGACGCGACAAAAATCCGACGTCTAATCCAGGCCTAAAGTGGCTACCTTCATAACCAAATTAGTCGACAAAAACACATGCCCCCCCCCCCCCCCACACCCTGAAATACCTTCTCTGTGTGACCATGCACCACACATTACCTTGATGATTGAGTCGCAAAACAATCCTTGATGTGAGCTATCATGACAACTCACATGACACCGTTAATGTTCTGCGATATGAGATCATTCGCATGTCCTTCAAAATATTGCAAGATATATGAATAAATTCACAAATTGTATGTTCTGGGATTTTTAGGTCAGTCAGTAATTGCATTTTTGCAACATATTGAAAAGTGTTAAAGTTTATTGCCAAATGGGTGTTTCCTCACAAATCATCTTTCATTCACTAGATCTCTTTATCAATACATTCAATCCACGAATCTCGTTTCACATATTGGTGCGTCCAGATTTCAAAAGTAATGAGGGCATTGTAATTTTTGTTTTTCACTTTGAATCATCTCAATTTTTTATACAATGGGGATCATTGACTTTCGAATTTTTTTTAAATTAGATGTTTACGATAAGTTAATTTTTGTTTTTTTTTTAAACTATAGCAGAAAATAAATCTGGCTTTTCTCTCCTATTCAGGGTCAATATGGGTTTTAACCATTTTTCCTCATTTCGAGATAGTACCTCGTTATAATGAGATATTAACTCGAGATAGTAGAAATCGTATCTTGGCATAAGGAGAAAGCATCCATTTATAATGAGAAAACGTCTTATTATCTTGAGATAGAAAGTGGTTATAACGAGAAACAAACTTTATAACAAGAAAAGATGGTGTTATAATCACAAGACATTCCGCCATGTAAAGCAGAGACTTCACTGTCTCAAAATGGAATAGCGTGTTTGAATAAGCCGAAAGAGTATAGCTAGCATTTTAGGCCTCTTTTGCAGGAGGGAAATGGGAAGGAGAGTGACGTAACAGCGTGATGCATTGTGGGTGTAACGTGACGTCACTTCCTAGGTCCGGCAAATGGGAGCCTTACTACGCTTTATATACAACTTACCTTGGGTTACCGGCAGTAATGCCAGTTAGTTTATCCCTCAGTCAATGATGTTATGTGAAGTGATATACCGATAGTAAAGCTTTGGTAAAAAAATAATAAATACAACTTTCAGAAGACAGTGTGCGTGCCCTCTTCTATTGCTAAATACGGAGAGCACTCAATTCAAATAAAAATACGACAATGACTGAAAATCGCCCAAGTCCTCTGTTTTCCAATGGTGATCCACGAATAATGGTCTGCAGTGATCCACAATCATCGGCAGATAGTGGTCGTCCACAGTGTCCACAATTTCTTAAATAAGTCCATGTGACGTATGTAAAGGCGTATTTCACATGTGTCACAATTCACAAAGGAGCACATTTATGTGCGGATATGTGACGTATGTGAAAACGGATTTCTCATACGTCACATAGACGCACTTCTATGTGCCGGTTAGAGTCGTGTGTGCAGTCAAAGGAGATAACTCCGCAAGGGCTGACCGTGGGTGGATCGGGCAGAATCGAATTAAGCAATCTGATTAGTCAATTCGAAAGAAATGGGAGGGGGCTAAAGAAACTGAAGCATTTTGATTGGTCAATTCAAAAGATAGAGCAGAGAAGACGGAATAAGTTCTGGTAGTGAAAGATACAAATAGTAACACAATACAGCCTCGTTTCTATTGCATAGTCTCTTCTGCACTACCGGAGTAAACTCCAGAACAAAGCGACGGGACCATGGCACTACGTGTCACTCAGATATATGGGTTAAAATGTACTGAGCGATTTCCAGACATACTTCCGTTGGATCGAACACGCCCCAAGAACACACTCTACTATAGTACTAGCCTTTGGGTTGCTTAGCAACAACGTGCCACCATAGAAACCAAGATGGCGGCCTTCTATAAACAACATGGACGATGGAAACACGTATCACCATGGTGATGACATCTCAAGTTGACCGCGCCCGTGGGATTCCGTATGACGTCACATTATTGCTGTTTTAAAAAAACTATGACGTCACAATGGGGTCCGGGAGGGGTCCGGCAAATAGGGGTTAAAAATCACACCATATACTACTCACGGCGATTGGCAAACACGTTTTTCAACATACATTAACGCACTCTAAAATCGGTTGGACTGACAATCAACACACATTTACTTGGATGGGTTAACATGCACCCAATTGGGTTCATATTTTCTCAGCCCAATTGATTTGCATTAATTCTCAATCCAACTGATTTCAGTGTTAGACTATCTTTAGCTCAATGGGAAATATTATACGGTTGATCTCAGAGCAGAACTTTCAAACCCTGCTCTTCTTGAATTCAACGTAGGAACTTTTAGTTTGTACGAATTGTGTCACTCTCCGTTTACAGACAATCAATTCAAACTCGAGACCAATGCTGTGAACATAAGTGCATCTCCCTGCATAAAAATGCAAAGGAAAACCGAAAGAGGCACAGTGTGTGCGATGAAAATAAGAACGTATATTGGTCTACGTGCTTCAAAGTGTCAAAAGCGGCACTGACCATCACATGGTTTAAACAGGTAAGGCCACCTCAAATTCAAGGTCTATTCAAGCACTTTTACAGGACTCTTGTAATTTTTTTCAAGGACTCTTCTACACCCAATATTTCGATGAACGTAGCAATTTATGCATGTTCGTACCCTTAGAAAGAGAGTGATACTTGTGGTACAAAGTGGAGATAATTTGTAGAAGAAGCAGAAGTGAGCATTAATCCCAAAAACTCAATACTTGACAATTTTCTGGAAAGCAATCCTCGAGAGCTTCAAGACACTGTGTCAAGGGTGGATTTATTTTTTGCCCATTTCTTGTGAACAGGAATATAAATTGTATGAATTACTTAGTCGCTGATATGTTTGGGAAATTCAAGAGCTAATACAAGGCTGTTGGCCAATTTTCAAGAGCTTCTCACGGCTAAAAAGCAGAGTCAATGACTTTTTAATACAAAAGAGAAATTCAAGAAATTTCCAAGACCCTATATGAACCCTGCATCAAGACTGCACTTAAAAAATGTTGAATCGAAAATTCATTCGTCAAAATAACAAACCTGCCGCCAATTTCTGTGAAGTGAAGTCACTTCAGGTGCGCTTCGCCGCCCGACTGCCAGTAGTTGGGGGAGCCACTATAGACCCAAGATCTGCTTCACTATAGACCCAAGATACAAAACTTATAGACCCAAGAACTTATAGACCCAAGATACAAAACTTATAGACCCAAGAACTTATAGACCCAACATGTATGCACTGGTGGCACAGTGCATACATGTTGGGTCTATAAGTTCTTGGGTCTATAAGTTTTGTATCTTGGGTCTATAAGTTCTTGGGTCTATAAGTTTTGTATCTTGGGTCTATAGTGAAGCAGATCTTGGGTCTATAGTGGCTCCGCATCATGCATTATGACCAGCTCTTATAGTACATTTTTGCTTATAAGTTTATCACTGGAGGATAAGGGAACTGGTTTTGTCTTTTTTATATAACAAAGACTTGATTGTGTACATGAGAAGATCTCTTTCTAATAGTGTGGGTAGCCCTTAGAAGGGCTGCCACGAAGGCACATTTTGAAATCACACTCATTTGTGAGAGTAACAAATTATTGATAGGTTAGAATGACAAACAGAGATAATAAGAAATAGGATGAATGAGTTTAAGTTGTATCCTGATTTTTTTGTCAAGATAAAATTCAATAACTTGTATCCAGATTTTGTAGGAATCCTCATGAGAATTCACTTAAATCTGGATACAGGTTATTGGATTTAACTTCACATTTTTTATATCGTCTTTCTGGCTGCCAATTAAGATCAGGATACAAGTCAACTTTCTTCCCCTGGTATTTCTCCAGTTCATAACCGCGGACAGCTAAGAACTGTCTTATCCCTGTCTTTCGCTCCAACTCATCAATAAGCTGCTGACCCCACTGTCGAGTGTATTTCTGAGGTCCACCACTTCTCATATGACCGAAAATATCTTCAGCTAATTGGCGTCTCCGTGCTTTCTCTCTCTCTACTCTGATGGATTCTTCTTCTAATCGGCGATTCCAATCAGCGTCAGACATTTCCCCGGACCTCCACATTCTGTATTCATTCATCTCTAGCGAGAACTTCATGTTGTCTCAAAATGAATTGTTTGGAATGCGTGTTAGATTTTATAGACAATGCGAGGATCGGAAATGCACTGAAGAACGCTCACGCGACAATTTTATTGAGTGCGGGGAAAAATTGTTGACGTCTGACGGCTGTGATAGTAAACGTCTGTTATCAACAATTTTTTCCCGCACTCGATAAAATTATCGCGTGAGGGTTCTTCAGTGCATTTTCGATCCTGGCATTGTCTATAAAAACACTGCTGGAGATATCATAACGTCATTTTTCTTATCATCAATCATGAGAATTGAGCTATCCATCGAGGTAAAGATTCCATCACTAGAAGGTGAATGTGGGCCACGAGAAGTGAAGAAGGAGAGAGAGGACTGCAATACTATTCCACCAGAAGAGGTGAAGATGGAGAGAGAGGAGCGTAATACTATTCCAAGGAGTAATTTGCGAAGATTGGCAAGAAAAGCTGGGGTGAATAATATCTCACCATTGTCACTTGATGAAGCTGAAGAAGCCTTACACTGTTTTGTTCGAAAATTGATAAGAGATACCTATCATTATGCAACAATTCGGGGAAGAGGATCACAACATCTCGTCAATCAAAAGGATGTCAAGAGAGCCGCAAAGAGAAATGGAATAAAGTTGGTAAACTAAACATTTTTTGTTTAGTAAAAACGGCCCTTATAAGGGCCACCATATTCTTAAAAAGAGATATCACGTTTACACACTTGAGTGGCACATTTCAGTGCTACCACAATGGAATGAATTGAACTTTTTTTGTTCAATTGTAATTTCATTACTCAATTCAAAAGAGGTTAACCTCATAGCTCCCACACTAGATTTCCCTGTCATGGCATATTTTTTGTGTTTGCAAATTATTTTTGTTTTTACCTAAATGTTTTTGTGTGAAAACATTTAGGTAAAAAACAAAAATAATTTGCAAACATAAAAATATTTTTGTGTTTGCAAATTATTTTTCTGTCTTGCAAGTTTTTTATTTTATAAGAAAAATATTTTTTCTGTTTGTAAAATGAATGTTATGAAAAAAACTTTTCATAACATTCATTTTACAAACACAAAAGATATTTTTTCTGTTTGCAAATTATTTTCTGTCTAGCAAGTTTTTTATTTTATAAGAAAAATATTTTCGTGTTTGCAAATGAATGTTATGAAAAAAACTTTTTCATAACATTCATTTACAAACACAAAAATATTTTTTGTGCTTGCAAAATAATGTTATGAAAAATGTTTTTTATTTTTAAAAAATCTTGAGTTGGAAAATATTTTCCCCTGTTTAAATAACAACAAAATAATATTACCTTTTTTTCAAAATCCGAAATTTTTTATTCCATGAATATTTACAGATTTGTAAATGTCTTTTATGAAAATGTCACTTTCAAAAACTGTTTTCAATGTTTCTTGGCAAGTTTTTCCATTTTAGAATTATTGTCTTTAGCTTTTCGTTTTCTTGTAACTTTCTTTGGTGGTTCCTCTTTCTCTGGAAATAATACTTCTAACTCATCATCGATTTCCATTTTTGTTTCTTTGGATATATCCATATTATATAATAATGTATCATCATTATCATCAAACTCTGGTAACACAGGTTCTGTTAAGTCAACTTTCTCATTTGTATGGGGAGGTGGTGGTATTGGTATCATGCTCATCCCCTGTAAAGTGTGGTTGTCAATGTCTTTTTCATCAAGTTGTAAGTTGAAACCTGTAATCGGTAATTTATCTTCTGTATGCTTTATGTATTCTGACCATGGATAAACTTTTACCGGTCCTCGTTGATCAACAGCTGGTGAACCCCATCTTGGTTGAGACACAGAGTTATTCGATAGCTTTCTCAATCTACATTCATTAATCCAATGTCCTCTCTCATTGCAATAAAAACATGGCCCTTTGTCTGAACATGTATTCGCCCAATGTCCTTTCTGATGACAAATGGAACAAATAGGTGTTGATATCAAATTATAAAGTTCATTCACAAGTCTTCTAACTTCTCCCCATTTAGATGGTTTATAGTAAATACTTTTAGCATCACTTGCTTTTTCTAATCTTGGATCTGTAACTCTATCCATCTTTAACTTTTGGAGCGTTTCAAAAATATGTCTTGTCTTCTTGAAGTCAAAAACCCAAGTGTGAAACATCCTAAGATTCTTCCTCCTTTTATACTTTTTTAATGTACATTTAATTGTACACTTAAATGTTCCATAACGTGCATTTGCACACAATTGTTTAAATATACATTCATTTGGTTACAAACAGTTATGCTATCTTTTGCACTCAATAATCTCTGGATACTATATTGCTGTTGTTAAATATTGACTGAAAGATACACTTAACAAATAAAATATTTACCATAGGAATATTTCCCATACAGTGAATGGATTACATTTTATGACTTTTCAAATGTGTATAAGAAACATTTATTAACAGTATAATTCAGTGGGGTATTAAATGTACATTTAAATGCACAATTAAATGTACATTAAAGGGAAGTATAAAAGTGGGGGAATCTTAGGTTGATTCACACTTGGGTTTTTGACTTCAAGAAGACAAGACATATTTTCAAAAGCTAGAAGACGATAGAAGAAAAGATGAAGAGAGCCATTGAAGAATATAGTGAGACAGAGAGTGAAGTAGATTACAAGAAACAGAGAGTAGAATCAGCAAGAGACTTATACACCATTCACCCACTTCTACAAAAAACATCAAGAAAATTCCGTTCCAAATCCCATGTATGCAGAATAACATTCAAACAATTTAATCAAAAGAATCCATTTGACACCCTTGGAAAAGTCTTTGACAGTTTGGTAGATGATATTAAAGAAGAATGTGGAGTAGAAGACAACGATCCAATGAGAATATCAGTTAACCACCCAGGATTAGAAATAGGTATATTTATTCCATTTACTAAGGCTTCAGGTATCACTGGTAACACCATATTAGATGAAATAGAAAAGGTTGTACAATCAAATGATAACTTTACTATCCATGATGGGCAATTATCTTTAGAAATAACACACACTTCTCTACCACAAGGGTCTGGGCGACACGCACCAATTTCATTTTCATCTGTTGATAAAATGGTTGGAAACAAGAGAAGTATTATTGAAATTAAAAATGTTCATGATTCAATGTGTCTCGCACGGGCCATTGTAGTGGGAAAGTGTTATGTTGATAGAGATAATTCTGAACTTTGGCAAAAGAAATGGAAAAATATTAAATGTTCTGATAGACCGACACAAGAGTTGGAAGCTAAGGCATTGATGGACAAAGCAGGTCTTGATTATAATATTCCTTGTGGATATGAAGAATATTATAAAATACAAGACCTGCTTTACCCAGAGTATGTCATCAAAATTCATCCACAGTATGCAAAAAGTGAATTTTTATTCAAACCTCCAGTTACCACCACTGATAGTAAAGTTATTCATATTTACCACCATGACCAGCATTTTGATACTATCACAACAATTAAAGGGTTTTTAGGATGTCACTACTATTGTGAACTTTGCAGTAAAGGGGTCCAACAGAGAGAACGTCACATGTGCCCTTTTGGTTGTATTTGCTATGCTCCAACAAAATGTATTCCTGAACATCCCACTACCTGTTACAGTTGCAATAGACAATTTAGAAGTTTATCATGCTATAATAACCATATCACTAGAAAGGGAAAAGAAGAAAAAACAATTTGTCAATTAGTTCAAAAATGTAAAACATGCAATTCACTAATATATCCAACAAAAGGAAAGCACATCTGTGAAGGATTCAAAAAATGCAAATATTGTCAACAAATAGTTAATTCTGATCACCAATGTTTTATTCCAAAATACACTTCACCCGAGGATGAAAAATTACCAAACATTCCATTTGTATTTTTTGATTTTGAAACCACACAAGACTCAGGAGTTCATATCCCAAATTTCTGTGTTGCTCATCGTGCATGTGGGGAATGTATTTGCAAATCTATAGATCAAGAATGTATTTCCTGTGACAAATTTGGATATAGGCAATCAATATTTAAAGGGGAATCTACTTTATCAGATTTTTGTGATTGGCTTTTCAGTAAGGAACATAAAGGGACAACAGCTATTGCTCACAATTTAAGAGGTTTTGATGGACAATTTATTTTAAGACACCTCATTGAAACTGGTACAACAACTCCTGATGTAATTATGAATGGGAACAAAATTCTTTCACTTAAAGCTTGTAGTATTAGACTTATAGATTCTTTAAATTTTCTTTCAATGAGATTGGCACAATTTCCTAAAACATTTGGCTTGACAGAATTAGCAAAAGGTTATTTCCCCCATTTGGCAAACACACAAGCTTATCAAAATTATATTGGTCCTTATTTAGATTCAACATTGTATATGCCAGATTCAATGTCTCCATCAGATAGGGAAGATTTTATCAAGTGGTACAAACAAAAAATTACTAGTAATGCCAGTTTTGATTTTCAAAAAGAAATGGAATTATACTGTAAATCAGATGTAGATATCTTACGTAGGGGGTGTGGGGAATTCAGACAAAAATTTATAGATAGTGATGGCATAGATCCTTTGAGAGAAGCATTTACCTTAGCCGATGCATGTACAAAAGCTTGGAGAAAAAATTCACTTCCAGAAAACAAAATGGCAATCATTTCAGACATAGGTTACCCTGCTAAAGTCAAATACTCCATTAAAGCCATTAGATTTTTACAGACACTTGCACAGGAAGAAAACATACATATTCAACATGCACTTAATGGTGGGGAGGTTAAAATAGGGGGATATTATGTTGATGGGTTTCACAAAGACACAAATACAATCTTTGAATTTTATGGATGTATGTGGCATGGGTGCATAACATGTTACAAAGACAACAGACATGAGAAAAATCCAGTCAATTTGCTAAATTACCAAACTCTATACAACAAAACACAGGAACGCATACACCATTTAAAATCATTAGGATATAACATGAGAATAACATGGGAACATGAACTTGATGATTTTTGCAAATCAAACCCTGAAGTAAAATCAACATTAAATTCATTTTTTCCAAACATGGATCCTATTAAACCACGTGAAGCATTATTTGGTGGGAGAACAAATGCCATTAAATTACATCATAAAATAGACCAAAACACAGATAATGAAATAAAATACATAGATATCTGTTCACTCTATCCTTATGTCAATAAACACAGAGAATATCCAGTAGGCCATC
The DNA here is from genome assembly GCA_031216915.1 of Pictodentalium vernedei. Classification (NCBI taxonomy): domain Eukaryota; kingdom Metazoa; phylum Mollusca; class Scaphopoda; order Dentaliida; family Dentaliidae; genus Pictodentalium; species Pictodentalium vernedei. The sequence goes on from CM062295.1 coordinate 252,273,488, forward strand.
CAAATATACTCACAAAAGAAAACATAAACATGGATGCTATAAGACAGTACAGGGGACTTATCAAATGTAAAGTTTTACCACCACATTCTCTACACATGCCAGTATTACCAATTCATTGCAACAAGAAAATGGTTTTTACACTTTGCAGTACATGTGCAGAACAAGAATTAGACAAATGTGAACACACACCAGATCAACGCAGTATTACAGGTACATGGACATCTGTTGAACTTTTTAAAGCATTGGGAATGGGATACACATTACTTGACACTTATCAGATTTGGCATTGGGAAGAATGGTCTTCAGAAATTTACAAACATTATGTGAACAAATATTTAAAAATGAAACAAGAAGCCAGTGGATATCCAGATTGGGTGAAAACAGAAACAGACAAAGATACATTTAAGAAAGACTATGCACAAATTGAAAACATACGTTTGGAAAATATTGAAAAAAATCCAGGACAAAGATCATTTGCTAAAACCATGTTAAACTGTTTATGGGGGAAAAGTGCACAAAACAATTTAAAAACAAAAACAGAATACATACAAGACCCATCCAAATATTTTGACCTGATACAAGATAAAGACATCATTATTAAAAATGTTGAATTGTTTGATCATGATAAATGTATTTTAGTCAATTACACAAAATCTACAGATGTTTATGAACCTCACAAATCAGCTAATGTTGCAGTTGCCTCTTTTGTCACAGCTTATGCACGAATGGAATTATATAAAGTAATAGGACGTTTGGGTAGACGGGTATTATACTTTGATACAGACAGTTGTATTTACATCCATAACCCCACACTTTGGAATCCACAAATTATAAACAGTAGGTTAGGTCAATGGACAGATGAGCATCCAGATGCAAAAATTATTGAATATGTAGGTTTAGGTCCAAAAAATTATGGTTACAAATACATTAAAGATGGTCAAATACACACTTCATGTAAAGTTAAAGGAATCACATTAGACTACAATACATCACAGAAAGTCAATTTTGAATCCACGGTGGGATGTGTACAAGACAGACACAATTACAAAATGAACATTGAATACACACATAGAATTAAACGCAACAAGAACAGACAAGTCACAAGTGAAAGACAAACCAAAACATTCAGATCTGTGTACACAAAACGTTTTGTAGTGGATAAATATGACACAAGACCTTATGGGTTTAAGGTATAAAAATTACTCTTTAGAATTCTCATTTCAAGTTTGAACAAGAACAGACATGTCACAATTGAATTACAAACCAAAACATTCAGATCTGTGTACACAAACCATTTTGTAGTGGATAAATATGACACAAAACCTTATGGGGGTAAGGTATAAAAGAAGAACCCTTCAGATTTCTCATTTCAACTTTGAACACTGAGCAGGCAAGATGTCTCTACCACTCAATCCTACTTATCCTATATACTTGTCAGAGTTAAGAAGACTTTCAAGTTTTAGTATGACTACAAACCCTATTTTAAAATCCAAGAAAGAAGACTTAGCTAAAGCTGGATTTTTCTATATAGGAGATGGTAAAGTAAAATGTTTTGTATGTGGACAAGGTTTAATGAATTGGGAAGAAAAAGATATTCCTTTGCAAGAACATGTTAAGTGGTCACCAAATTGTTCTTATATTCAACTGATAAGAAATTGTCAATTATACAATCCACCAACAAGTATGCAAACACCCCCAGATAAAATATTATCAGTGATGGATTATGGATTCACTTTAAATCAAATATTTTCAACAATGAAAAAATATGACAAGTGTTTAGATGATTTTCCAGATTCTAAGTCTTTATTTGCACTCATGGTGCTAAATGATCAAAGTACATCATTTAGTACCATAATTGCAAGACAAGCTGCAGGACAATTCAAAACTAAGTTTGATAAAATGTTTTCAGATAAAGCAGGAAATGATTTTCCTGACCGTTCTGATGTATTTTGTGCATCAGGTAATATAGTACCTGATGGACAAAATACATCAGAAGAGACAAAAGAAACATCACTTTGATTTCAACCATGGAACCAGTAAGACGTATCTTAGACAACAAGATTACACGTAAGGCATTATTATATGCATTTCAATTGATCACTCCTGGTTATCTAACAATAACAAAAGAGTTTATTCATAATCAATTGGGAAAAGATGAAATGTATGGGGAATTTTGTAATGCATTACAAATCATGAATGCCTTTTACAAAGATAATATAGAAAATATTTGGACAAGAGTTGTGTGGGGTAATATAATTTATGATAAAGAAATCATTAATTACTTGTATAGACAATGTGTACCACAAATAGATAGAAGAATAGATTCTTCAGAAACTGTATTTGAGTTAAAAGCACCCTTAAAACGAATACCTACTAAAAGACATGAAGAAGGTATGGAATCAGAAAGTATATAAGTGAATGATTTGACAACTCTTATTCACACAAATACAATTATGGCATCGAGTGAATGTTTATTGTTTCAACACCCCTGTAATATCTTTATTTCGGGACCTAGTGGTTCAGGAAAAACAGAATTTGTCAAAAAGCTTATTGATATGAAACATGACTTATTTCAAATTCCCCCACAAAAAATCATTTGGTGTTATAAAGAATGGCAAAATACATATACTTTACTTAAAGAAAGTGAAGATATTAAATTCATAGAAGGTATCCCTGATGATGAATATGAAATTGTCAGTGATGCCACTATTCCCCATCTTGTAGTTTTTGATGATATGTTAGGAGATAAAGATGAAGAAAAAATTAAATTATGGTTCACACGAAAAGGACATCATAGAAATGCAAGTGTCATTTACATTACACAAAATATGTTTCAACAATCTAAATCTAGTCGTACCATAAGTTTAAATGCACATTATATGATTTTATTTCAAAATACCAGAGATAAAGGGCAAATTAAAGTATTGGCAAATCAAGTTCAATTACCACATTTAAATGCATGTTATCAAGATGCAACAAGTATTGATCATGGTTATTTATTAATTGATTTTCATCCTAGAACTCCTGACTCTTTGAGATTAAGAACTGATATTTTTCATCCTTGGGTAACACAAAATGAACGTGGTCCCATCATTTATACAAAACTATAAATTCCCCATGTTCTAATGAGTTGATGTTAGTTAGTCAAAGTTTGTCAATGACTACACATCATCATGGTATCATTCATACAATCTTTGGAACAACTTGGTCAAGAAACAAGTCCATTTGCAAGACAAAAATTACTTAAGAAAGGTTTTAAGAAAATTTTAAAATGGTTTACATTAGCAAGTAGAATCATACTTAATAAGAAAATTAAATTGCCAAAACAAACTTTAACCTACATGGATAAACATAAACAAGATCTTGAACAACTTGCAAATCCCAGAGTTGATCTTGCAACAAAACGAAACATTATTTTAAAACCAGGAGGTGGTGGATTTTTTGGTGGTGTTATCATTCGTAATTTAATTCGATGGGATGGTCATAAGACAAGTAGATCATTCTATTCACCATTCAAAAAAACAAAGAGTAACAAACAAAAGTCACCTAAAAGGAAACGAAAATCCCCTAAGAAAAGATCAAATAATTCATCAAGCTCTAGAGAGATAAAAAATCAACGAAAGGTAGGACCTAAATATATGTACACAAATTTTGAAATTGCCCCTCATAGATCTCCATCTACAAAAACAAAAGCATTACTTGTGAAAAATCTTCAAAGACAAAGAAAAGTATCACCACTTAAGTTAACACGTGTAGTGTCAATAACAAAAGATGGTGTTAAAAATCATGAACCAATGTATTCTGTACAAAATACACAACATGTACCATTAAAAGAAAAGATTCCCACAATGGCACGTTTTACAGCTTTAAATACACCTAAACCTGTTAAAGGGATAAGGTCTTACTTTAAATAATATAAAGTTTGCACATGTATAAATAGCATTACATTTTTATATTTGTTTCATTTAATCATTAGATTCTATAAGATCAAGATGGTGAGACAAAATAAGAAACAAAAAATTCCTTTAGTTAAAAAATATGGTGGTATGTTAATAGGTTTAAGTCAAACTCCTCCAGCATTTCAAAAACAAATTATGAAAAATGCACCTAAAGAATTAATTAATTGTGTGTCAGAATGCTGTCATAATCTTTTAAAAGGCAACATACATCTAACAAAAAGTCAGAAACAAAAATTACATCCAAAGCGTCAACAACTACGAGCACTCGCTAGTAAATCAATAACTCTTAAAAAGAAAAAACAAATTTTAAATCAAAAAGGTGGTTTTTTACCATTACTTGGTTTACTTGGACCTGCTATAGGAGTTGCAACAAATCTTGCAAATAAATTAGTCAGTAAAATATGAAAAAGATGGCTATTGTACCTTATCAAATGTTAGAAGATATGCAACGTTTTAGAAATGAAAAAGCTCAAAGACCAAGATTACCCCCTAACCCACAAGTTACAAATACTGCACAACTTCAAAATGATTTATCATCTGTGTTAGGAAATTCAGAGTTGTCCGAAAGTGAGAAAGAACAAAAGTATGGGGAAACTTTACAAAAATTTCAAATGTCACATAAGAAGGCATTACAACCAACATTGGTTCCATTGCCTGAGTCAGGAGAAAAATCATTATTTTTACGAGATCGTATTATAGAAAGTGTCCCTGTTACAATGAGACGTAAAGCAACTTCATTATTATCTGCTTTATCATCTCATCCACACATGAGTTGGGATGATCAGGGTGTATTAAGTTACGATGGAGAAGTCATAAAAGGTTCAAATATCATAGATTTAGTCAATGATGTTCTTAGACACTGAAAAGGTTTTAAACCGAGTGGATGGGAAATGTTTAGTCGTGGATTAAAAGATATAAATATCCCTCAAGATTTTGTTGGTAATCGTGAACGTTGGTTATGGATGAATAGACAACCTATACCCAAACCCAGTAAATATCAAAGTTCTCCAGAAGATAGTTGGTCTGAAACTCCTCAATCCTCCCCTCCAAAACGTAAAGTTCGTCGAGGTCATAGAGTGCAGTGGAGTGAAGACACACCAAAGTCAGCACTAAAGCGTAAATTGACAAAACGTAGATTATCTGAAAAATGGGAGCCTTATTGAATGATTTATTAACTGAAATATATTACAATACAAAACATCCTGCTGGTTATGGTGGTATACAAAAATTGTACAAAGCAGCTCATAGTAAAGATAATTCCATCACAATTGATCAAGTGAAAAAATGGTTGAAAGGAGAAAGAACTTATACTTTACATAAACCCATCCGTAAAAAATTTTCAAGACGTAAGACTATAGTGGGTGGTATTGATCATCAATGGCAGATTGATTTAGCAGACTTACAAAGTTTACAATCTTACAATGACCAATTTCGTTATTTAGTTTGTGTTATTGATGTATTTTCCAAATATGCATGGGTAATACCCATTCACAATAAAACAGGAGAGACATTAACAAAATCTTTTCAGAGTATTTTGAAAACTTCTGGACGTAAACCTTTATCATTACAATCTGATAAAGGTTCTGAATTTAAAAATAAAGACGTGCAAAAATTTTTAAAGAAACAAAACATTCATTTCTTCACAACAGAAAATCCTGAAACCAAAGCTAGTATTGTTGAACGTTTTCAACGTACATTGAAAACACGAATGTGGAAATATTTTACACACAAACGTACATTAAGGTACATTGATGTGTTGGAAAATTTAGTTGATGGATATAATCATAGTTTTCATCGAAGTATTCAGAGAACTCCTGCTTCAGTATCATTAGAAAATGAAGTAGAAGTATCTCAACATTTGTATGGTAAAAAAAAGTCTAAAAAGAAAAAAATACATTTTAAAGTTGGTGATATAGTACGTATTAATAAAACCAAACGTACATTTGAAAAAGGGTATTTACCAAATTGGACAAAAGAGTTATTTAAAATTACTCATGTAAAACATACAATACCACCCACTTATAAACTTGAAGATATGGGTGGTGAAAATATACAAGGGACATTTTATCCACAAGAAATTCAAAGTATAAAAGATGATAAAAAATATATAATTGAATCAATTCTTAATAGACGGTCAAGACGTGTGGGAAAGAAAATTATTAAAGAACTTAAAGTACATTGGGAAGGTTATCCAAAGAAATTTGATAGTTGGATAGCAGAATCAGATTTGATATAAAAAGAATATGTCATTAAATGAAACTTCATTACCTAATGAAACTACAAGTGTTGATGTACAAAGTCAACAAAGTCAACAATTTAAAATTTGTGGAAATCGTGTTGCAAAAAATCAAGTCACTTATTTCACACAGATTATTATCATTTATGGTATTATAATTACTGCCATTGCACATTTGAGTTTACAAAGCCCTGATAAAGAATTGTGGTTAGTGTTATTAAGTAGTTCATTGGGATATATTCTTCCAAGTCCAGGTTTAAAATATTTGAAACAACCACAAGATAAGAAAAATGAATTCATTTTACGTAACACTTCTGAGTGATAGTTCTATGAATATGTTTCCAAGTAATAGCCAATGTTGTTTTCAAACACAATTATCTAAACCCATTCATGTTGATAAAGAACATTGGGAAGTGGGATTAGTTGAAGTAATTTTACCTTCAGAAGCAAAAAATATTACAGATGAAGAATCTGTTTTTAAAATCATTGTGACAGATAGCAAAATATCAAATCGTATTAATAAAACGAATTTGAAACATACATTACACAAAGGTGTTGCTGTTGTTGAATTAAATATTTTATCAGGTGCATATTCAAATGGCGCTCATGTCATAGATGCAATGCAAACAGAAATTCAAGAAAAACTTGGAGACATATTTAAATCATTTGATGTATTATTTCATGTTGGATTTTCAACTCTCCAAGGGCGTGTAAAAATAGTAGGAAATAGTATTGGGAAAGTGGGTATTGAAATGTCAGAAAGTTTATTACAAAAATTGGGATGTAAAGACAATATTTTTCCTGTCATTTTTCCCAACACATCAAAAGGTGCATTTAAATATAATGTGGACTTAAATGTGGATTTCAATCAAATCTTTATTTATTCTGACATAGCAGATTATACATTTTTAGGTGATATTGAAGCACCTATTTTACGTGTGATTCCATTTGAATCACATAAAGAGTCTCTACATACTCATATAGAATTTGATAATGTACATTATGTACCAGTATCAAAATCTTATTTTGATCAGATTAGTATAAATATAAATGGGAACACTGGTAAACCCATTCAGTTTGCAAGTGGCAAGACAGTTGTCAAGTTGCATTTTAGACAGAGACATAAATTAAATTTGTAAAAAATGATGCCGGTGTATCAAGGTGTACCACGGCAATATGGATATGGATTAGGGTCTATTTTTCGCACAGCAATAAGAACAGCTTCACCATTTATAAAACCAATTGCAAAAAATGCATTTCAAACCTTAAAGAGAGATGGATTAAGACATGGTTTAGAAATAGCAAATGAATTGATAAAAAAACGTAAAGCACCTAAAGACATTTTATTAACTCATGGAAAAGATCTTTTGAAATCAGTTGGTGAATCTGCTTTAGGTATAAAAAGACAAAAACAAGAACGAAAACGTCAGTCTGTGGTTCATTCTCGTAGAGGTAAGACACGTCAAAGACAAGCTCATTCAAAACGAAAATCAAGACCACTTGATATATTTGATTGAAAAAATCATGATGTTACATGGATCTTGCGAACATTTTGGTAGTAGTTTTGATCCAGATAATGTATCACCAAAATCAAGTGGTATAGAAAATATTGGTGAAATTGAACAATTTCCTATTGCATCTTTAAATAATTCTTCACCAATAGAATTTTTAATTCCAAGACAAACAACCAAGTGGTTAGATCTTGCAGCATCTACACTTGAAGTTCAATTTAAAATTACAAAACAAGATGGGAGTGTTTTGGGTGGAGATACACAAATTGCTCCTATCAATAATTTTTTTCATAGAATGTTCAGTAAAATTGATGTTACACTGAATGGCAATCTTATCACCACCAATACAGATCTTTATCCTTATAGAGCATATTTTGAGAATTTTCTTAGTTATTCAAAAGATGTGAAAAAAACACATCTAGCTGCTAGTGAGTTGTGGTATAGAGATACTCCTGGACACCTCACAGAAACTAGTAAAGCTTCATCGAACAAAGGTTTGACTGAGCGAGCTAAAATAATTGGTGGTAGCAAAAATGTACAACTAAGAGGAAAACTGCATTTAGATCTGTTTGTGCAAGATAAGTATTTACCAAATGGAGTTGAGATGAGAATTAAATTGCATCGTGCTCCAACTAAATTTTGTTTGATTGGTAGTGAACATGGAAAAATAGAAATTCAAAAAGCCATATTCAGAATACCGGCATTGGATTTATTTCCAAAATTTGCGAATGATCTTAATGCACAAATAGATCGAACAAATTATAAAATGCCCATAAGGCGTAGTGAAATTAAAACTTTTACTATTGGAAGTGGTCTTCGTTCAAAAATAGAAGACTATCTGTTTCATAAACAGATGCCAAAACGAATTATTCTTGGTTTAGTTAGTAATAGAGATATAAATGGAGATATTGGCACTAATCCATTTAATTTTCATCATTTCGATTTGAATAAGTTGGAAATCACAATAGATGGACATTCCATTAAAGCACGTCCCTTTGAACCGAATTTTGAAGGTGGACTTTATCTAAATTCATATTTATCATTGTATGAAGCTATGGGCTATTTTGGACAAAATCAATCATTTAATTTATCTTTGCAGGATTATGCAAAAGGGTATACCCTTTGGGGTATTGATTTGACACCTGATCAGAGTAGTAGTGGGCCCTTGGCTCACCCAATAAAGTCTGGCAATCTTAGGTTTGAACTTCAGTTTGCTCAAGCTCTTCCAGAGGTGATCAACGTTGTTGTCTATGCAGAATTTGATAGTGAGATAGAAATCAACAAATTCAGAGAAGTGATATTTGACTATTAAACAAGATGAGTCAGTGTGAACATTGCAAGATGTGTAAAGAAAAAATACAGACGTTATTTCAAGAATGTGTAGTGATAGAACTGACAAAATCCATTCAACAGAAAATGAAAAATATCTGTGACGAAGAAAATCGAACCAACACAACAACATTAATAGATATGAACATTGCAGAGTGTTTACAGAAAGTGTGTCCAGTGACTATACTATATAATCTACACAAGAGAGCAAGAAAAATAAACTTATTAGAATATTGTGCTCATATAGACTTTGAAATAGACTGCCAAAAAGACATTCAAAAGTGGGCAGATTTAGTTAAAAGAGACTGGTCATATTATACAGCATATCTTGATTAACGGCTCCGTGCCAGCCTTTTCCAAGGCTAAGAAGATGGAAACCATACAATTACAAACTATACTTGACAGTTCTCAAAGGTTATCATCCTTAAATGGAAAAGTGTGTTCAAAAGACTTGTTACCAAAACAAAAACCTAAACACAGACAAGCATATATTGTGAACACAGATTCATCAAAAGAATCAGGAGAACATTGGATAGCAATATATTTTAAAGACAATCATTCTGCTATCTACTTTGATTCATATGGTTTACCACCAATAGATAGAGGCATATATAATTTCATAGTGAAAAATACAGATTCTTGGACAATAAATACAATGAGACTACAAAGTGAATTTACTGTTGTGTGTGGAATGTACTGTATATTTGCTTTAGATCATCTTGCAAGAGGATATGATTTAGAGACAGTTCTTACTATCAAATTTGATCCAAGAAATTTCCAAGAGAATGATAGAGATGTTCGACGATGGTTTGAGCAAACTTATAGACATTATTTGAAATAACTGTAATAAATATCAAGTGTCAAAACAATCCCACAGAGGTAATGTTTTACATTTTTTAGTTTTTTAAGTTTTTTATTAAAAGTCAATCATCTATTATATAATTTTCGCCAGACACTTGTGTAAACAGAGAGATAGGGTTTTTAGTGACTTTTTATATTTGTTTCAAAATCAGATCACTTGAGTGATATCAGTTTTTTATCTGACTCCCAAGATTGTTTTCAAAAACAATCTTGGGTATCAAATAAAAAAGCTAGCATAAAAAAGAATCTTGATGTAAATAGGTTTTCTCATGGATAGGCAAACTCAGATCTCGGTGTATATATGTTCAGATTTCATTTCAATATAATGATTCAACTTTAAATACAGTTTTGTCTTTTGTTAAAACCTCTGTGATAGTTTAGTCGATTTTTGTTAGGTTAGTCCTATAATACCTTTTTTATCACCGTGTCCCTATTATCTCCCAACAGTAAAAAAGAGTTAAGAGTCACTTCTCTTTTTCACCGAGAGTATTAGGTTTTAATATTGTATGCATACTTATCAAAAACTTTTATAGTGTAACCTGATATACAGTTTATACTGTAGAGATAATTTTGATTGCTAAACATACAATGAATACTATTCTTACTATAGAAAAAACAACTATCACAGAGAGTTCGACCACAACGCGAATCCCTAAGTTTTTTTATTTTGTGCATGTGTTCTTGTGTTTTATTGAAAGCATAATTTCCTTATACTTACAACAAAACACAAGAAGACACACAAAATGCCATTTCTCCATTTATAGAAGTTGTATGCACAGGGTGGAGAGATGACAAACCCAAAACCATATGGATAACCCCTAATATAAAATGATTTAAATTAATATAGACATTGGGTCACACTCTAGGGAGGGAACTGTTTTTTGTCTTTTCATAACAAAGACTTGATTGTGTACATGAGAAGATCTCTTTCTAATAGTGTGGTTGGCCCTGAAAAGGGCCATTTTTAAAAATCTTCAGTTCCGTAGAGAGCTATGTGGTAAAGCCATCTCTGCTTCGGTGAAGAATTCACCTTCCCACACGTCTATAGTTGTTTCTAACATATCTTCATCTGTAAAGCAATCTTGCTCCCATGTGTAGCTTTTCCCTACAAGAGCTTCTTCTTGCAAATGTACGGGGAGATCAAACCAGTGTTTAGCTCTGTTCTTGTACTGGATCTCCCCGAACGGACGTGTGGCGGCTTTGACGAAAGGGTGGTCTTCAATCTTCTTAAGTTGTTCTTCCATCGAAAGTGTTGCCGATCACCACTTTCTCAAAGCCAAGGCGAATTCTTCATCGGCTCTCTGTTTCTTGGTTCTCTCATAACTCTCTACGGAACTGTAATTGATCTTTAGTTGGCTCCATGTCTTTTTCCTCTCTGTCAAAAGATGATTTTCTTAGTCAGATGATGAAATGTATCCAAATCCTCAACTCACCTTCTTTTCATAGACAATGCGAGGATCGGAAATGCACTGGAGAATGCTCACGCGACAATTTTGATCGAGTGCGGGAAAAGATTGTTGACATCGGACGGCTGTGATAGTAAACGTCTGTTATCAACAATCTTTTCCCGCACTCGATCAAAAATGTCGCGTGAGCATTCTCCAGTGCATTTCCGATCCTCGCATTGTCTATAAAATCTAACACACATTCCAGACAATTCATTTGATAAAAAGCAATCGCCTGTTCTGCATTCAATCATGGATGAATACAATATACTAGATGATTTTAACGATTTAATTCGTATTGACAACTCATTGATGACACAGCAGAGAATACCAAACCAAAAGGATACCATACCAAATAAGAGGGTGAATAATACTTTTTCACAAGATGAAAAAAATGAAACATTATTACAGAAAATCTTGGAGACTCTACAAGACATGAAATCATCTCACCAAAAGATCGTTCTCTCAGCTGATAAGATTACAGTTCCTATAGAATTCAAAGTGTCATCTCTTCCTTTAACAGTACCACATGAGTTGGCAGAACCGACACCTAAACCTAAGAGAAAAAGGGGACGTCAAGCACAGAATCAGTTAGTGACTACATCCACACAAACAGATACAGTAATTCAACAACCTATTCCAGAGGAAGAATCATCTGATGATATTGTTAAACCTAAAAAAAAGAAACGGGTACGATTCGATGGTCTTGGGCGATACATGAAAAATATTGCTAACTGTTGAGTGACTTGCACTTCATCAAAAAACTAAAACAGCCCTTCTAAGGGCTAACCACACTATTAGAAAGAGATCTTCTCATGTACACAATCAAGTCTTTGTTATGAAAAGACAAAACCAGTTCCCTTATCCTCCAGTGATAAACTTATAAGCAAAAATGTACTATAAGAGCTGGTCATAATGCATGATGCGGAGCCACTATAGACCCAAGATCTGCTTCACTATAGACCCAAGATACAAAACTTATAGACCCAAGAACTTATAGACCCAAGATACAAAACTTATAGACCCAAGAACTTATAGACCCAACATGTATGCACTGTGCCACCAGTGCATACATGTTGGGTCTATAAGTTCTTGGGTCTATAAGTTTTGTATCTTGGGTCTATAAGTTCTTGGGTCTATAAGTTTTGTATCTTGGGTCTATAGTGAAGCAGATCTTGGGTCTATAGTGGCTCCCCCAACTACTACTGCCTCATATACTTACAGGGATGTGTTTTTTTGTTTCTCGACTCGACCATCTGATTTAGAAAACACATTAGCGTTAGCGTTATAGTTCTAATTTCAAGTATTACAAAAGCTGGCGATTTATATAACAAAAGTGGTTAGCTGTTTTTTGTAACAAAAGTGGGCGATTTCTATAACAAAAATGGTGACCTCGAACTATAACAAAAGCTGGCGTTCTATTACAAAATTGGTGAGGTATAACAAAAATGGGCGATCGCTGTCACAAAACTGGTGAGGTATAACAAAAGTGGGCGGTATAACAAAAGTGGTTGCCACACCCGATCTTTATGATAAACCTCCCAAACAGCACCAGATTATTTGTCGTGTGACTGACGCTATCACAAAATGAACGCCGGAAAAAGAGAACAAACCGAGTCAGTACAAAAACAGGATGAAAAAAGAAAAAAGAGGATATCTAACGTTTTCTTGTGAATACCGGGATTTATTACACCCCTAACGTCTAATTAAAATAAGAATCGGTAAAAAATAAATTGCGTTCTCCCCTCACTAGTGAGATCAAACACCTCGGTGATTAACATTTCGAGTGAACTTGAAATTCACAAATGAATTTTCACAAGCGCAAAATAAAAGTTGTTCTCGCTCCACTAGTGAGTATAACAAGACGTCATAATTACGCCATTTCGCCAACAATCCCGAAAACTATTTTATGTGGATGTACACAACATCCAATGTGATCTGTGTCAGCAGAAACGGCGTTCAGCTGATTGTGTAAACAGATTTCTTGCGTGGTATGGGTGTCGGTTTGAATCGTTTCAGTTGAAGCTTCAAATGAAAGAGGTATAATAAAAAGAAGATTTAATGTTTTCTTGTGAATACCGGGATTACGTCGCAAGCTGCTCGTGAAAATACGAATTCTCTCACTCACTCATGAGATAAATCCCGGTGTTCACAAGAAAACATTAGATATCCTCTATTTATCTCAATCGTGAGTGAGAGAATTAGTATTTTCACGAGCAGCTTGCTGCGAGTGAAAATACAAATTCTCTCACTCACGAATGAGATTAATCCCGGTATTCACAAGGGGGGGGGGGGGGGGGGGGTCGCAAAAAAATGTCAGGATACAAGGTCCGGGTGGGTGCGTGGGTCCGAGCCCCAAAGTGCAGTTTTTGCCGGTGTCATGCAATGCTTTGTCAAATATCATTTTACAGACAAGTAATTACAACCAAAGTGAATTCAAGTGCTCAGATTCATAACTTAGAACAGAATAGAGCTTTGGTAATGTGTTAGGGGCTCCATGTTAGAATTTTTCCCCATGTTTTACACTTCCATGATTAGGGGGTGGGTCCTGTTCTGGGTCTGGCAAACATTTTCAAAACAAAAAAGTGATTCCCAGCTATTTGGTCATGATTTTCACTCCTTTATATTTCTACTTAGGTTGACCTTAAACACCAATAAATAAATAAATAATATTTCTACTAAGGCAGTCTGCCTCTTATTAGTGCTTTTTAGCTCCTATTACTTGATTCTTCTGTAAGCCTCAGGGTGCCTCATGCCATTGGTCTAGTGTGCTTCCATGTATGGAATAATTGGAAAGATTGATAGAATAAAAATCTTGATTGTGGAAAACGTGTATAACTTCAAGGTAAATATGATTCTAGTGACAATAAGTCAAAAAAATAAATAAGAGGCAATTCATCTCAGACAAGCCACCCTGGCATGTGTCACAGAACTTCAGTATTAGGTCTCTCTCAGACCAGCTGTACAAACTAAACATTTAACCGAAAAGTAATGAAATGAAAAACAACTATTTCTTGTGGACAGTTGAAGATATCCAGGTGGGAACAATATATTTTGGGCAGGGCTTCTTGGTGGTGGGATTCGACTGGTGTCTGAACAGCATAGACATGTTGTACATCGGGGTAAGGGTTGTGTTGCTTGGAACATGAATGGGTGTATATCTGCAATTCAGTTGGTGGAGGCGGGTTCCAGTGGCTACCTGGGGGTCTGATGCTACATTTCCGTTGTGGCTTTATATGCATATATGCAGAAAGATTGTTTTGGGACCATCTGTGGCTAGGGATGCCTTGGACGCCCAAGAGCAGGGCTGGGATATCGGACAAGTTGGTTTGCGGCACCTTTCATGTTTGGGAAAAAGTATTTATTTATTTTTTTTTTTTTTTGATTCAGGTATTTGGGGGGGGGGGGGGTCGCAAAAAAAATGCCAGGATACAAGGTCCGGGTGGGTGCGTGAGTCCAAGCCCCAAAGTGCAATTTTTGCCGGTGTCATGCAATTTTTTGTCAAATATCATTTTACAGACAAGTAATTACAACCAAAGTGAATTCAAGTGCTCAGATTCATAACTCAGAACAGAATAGAGCATTGGTGATGTGTTATGGGCTCCATGTTAGAATTTTTTCCCCATGTTTTACATTTCCATAATTAGGGGGTGGGTCCTGTTCTGGGTCTGGCAAAAATTTGCAAAACAAAAAAGTGATTCCCAGCTATTTGGTCATGATTTTCACTCCTTTATATTTCTACTAAGGTTGACCTTAAACACCAATAAATAAATAAATAATATTTCTACTAAGGCAGTCTGCCTCTTATAAGTGCTTTTTAGCTCCTATTATTTGATTCTTCTGTAAGCCTCAGGGTGCCTCATGCCATTGGTCTAGTGTGCTTCCATGTATGGAATAATTGGAAAGATTGATAGAATAAAAATCATGATTGTGGAAAACGTGTATAACTTCAAGGTAAATATGATTCTAGTGACAATAAGTTAAAAAAATAAATAAGAGGCAATTCATCTCAGACAAGCCACCCTGACATGGGTCACAGAACTTCAGTATTAGGTCTCTATCAGACCAGCTGTACAAACTAAACATTTAACCAAAAAGTAATGAAATAAAAAACAACTATTTCTTGTGGGCAGTTGAAGATATCCAGGTGGGAACAATATATTTTGGGCAGGGCTTCTTGGTGGTGGGATTCGACTGGTGTCTGAACAGCATAGACATGTTGTACATCGGGGTAAGGGTTGTGTTGCTTGGAACATGAATGTGTGTGTATCTGCAATTCAGTTGGTGGAGGCGGGTTCCAGTGGCTACCTGGGGGTCTGATGCTACATTTCCGTTGTGGCTGTATATGCATATATGCAGAAAGATTGTTTTTGGGCCATCTGTGGCTAGGGATGCCTTGGATGCCCAAGAGCAGGGCTGGGATATCGGACAAGTTGGTTTGCGGCACCTTTCATGTTTGGGAAAAGTATTTATTTATTTATTTATTTTTTGATTCAGGTATTTTGAATACTTTGTTAAACAGATTTTATAAATTGGGGGTGGGTCCCCAATTGTCTTTGAGGATAAATTGTGCGGGAGGGGTGGTTGTCCAAGACATGACTGGCAAAAATTTGCATTCCGGGGGTGGTGGGTCCCAAAAATTGAAAATGTAAAAATTTCCACCTTGTGTCCGTAATTTTTTGCCTGACACCACCCCTCCCCCACCCCACCCCCTGGTATCCACAAGAAAACATTAGATTTTCTTTTTATTATACCCCTTTGATTTGAAGTTTCAACTGAAACGATCCAAACCGACGCCCATACCACGCAAGAAATCTGTTTACACAATCAGCTGATCGCTTTTTCCGCTGACACAGATCACATCTTGTTATACTCACTTGTGGAGTGAGAACAAGTTTTGTTTTGCGCTTGTGAAAATTCATTTGTAAATTTCAAGTTCACACGAAATGTTAATCACCGAGGTGTTTGATCTCACTAGTGAGGGGAGAACGCAATTTATTTTTTACCGATTCCTATTATAATTAGACGTTAGGGGTGTAATAAAACGATATATTTAATATGCTCTCCCGTTGCGCTTGATAGGTCCAAATACCACGAGTAATTGAGGCCCCATAAAGTAGGTTTTCTGTTTCTCAGGCCATATTTTGTAAAATTGCATGTGGGCGAGCGGTTTTTTGTTTTATTTTTTTTTTATTTTTGTAATGATTACTTTGTCATCAAACGTTCATGTTCTTGGTTTGTTTTATGTTTTAGGCCTCATAATCTACAAAATAGCATTGTAGTGGTGTATGTCGTCCCTTGAGTGCAAGAAGGCTTTGCAATGCAAAAACACTGCAAAGCGTTTTTGTACTTAACCCTTTACCTAACATGAAAAGCAGACGACACTTGCAAAAAAAATTCTTGAATAATTAATTTTTTTCATTTTTTGTCTCAAAAACACAGGTTATGACCCCTCGTTGGAACGAGCTCGACGAGCTCGTTCCAACGAGGGGTCATAACCTATGTTTTTGAGACAAAAAATGAAAATATTTTGAAAATTAATTGGCGATTTTTGAGAATAGCGCTGGCCGGTTTTGGCCATTACGTTGGGTAAAGGGTTAAGGGACAAATTTATCAATTTTATTAATTTGGAAAAAATATCGGACATAAACCATTTAATTATTTTTTTTTTTTAAGTTTGCATGAGTTATAAAAAGAGAGCACGCGGTAGCCAAAAGGACCATGCAGGAGAGCCCTAGAAAAAGAATTTCAACTTTTTAGGCGTAAAGCAGACGGGTTTAAACCTTTACCCAACGAACCGCCCGCGTAATATGCAAATTCAGCAGCTGAAAAAATATTATTTTAGGAAAACTTTCGACGAAACCATATCATGTGACCCCTCTTTGGAACGAGCTCGACGAGCTCGTTCCAAAGAGGGGTCACATGATATGGTTTTGTTGACATTTTTTGAAAAAAATTTAAAAATGGTATTTAAAATAATAAATTTTGAAATCGTCCGCGTTGGGTAAAGGGTTTAAAGCGACATATCAGAGGCCTGTCCACAATTGAAGCCTAATTATCGCCTTTGGAGAATGAAGTGGTAAGCAAGAAACATACTTTAGACATTTTGGTCAGGTCTTCGTTGAGTCAGGTGGACTTCAATTTTTACTTGTGTATTATTATTTATTGATTCCAGAAAAGAAGAGGAACGCATGAAGCGGCTGTTGAATAGACTGGAGCAAGACAAAGCGAAATACAAATCAGAGCCCTCTTTTCATCCGGTAATAAACTAATGTATTTATTAGTTATGATTTTCTTTCCCAGAATTGCCCACTATCATTCTCGGCTAATATGACTTCAAACTTGGCTGATATGACGCCGATCTCGCCGGATGTGAACCCAGCTAGATGCGTTATTGGGTCCGACCATCTTGTTCATACCGAAATAGTTCAGCGTTATCCGTCGAACGCAGCCAATCAGTAAAATTGTTGTTATCAATCAAAAGGCAGTAGTTTTTGGATGATGGCAATAAGTAAGGATTAGATGGATGTTGAGGAAACAGAAGAGAATTGTGCACAAAATTCAAACCAAACTAAGGTGCAGTGTTGTACTCGGAAACTTGTCGAAGTGAGAGAAGAGATAGTTCAGTTATCCCCAATGGGAAGTGTGACGAATCCCCACCTCAGCCCAACATTAAGTTTTGAAAAAAATTACTATAGTGAGCAGAAAAGCCCAATCATCCGCTGTGGTGCGATTCAAGGAATCACATTACACCGGGCGATTGAGATATTTCCTATAAAATCAATATACACAAATATTTCCGACCGGGCTTAATACAAAAGGATGGTGGATCGCAGTTTTGGTGGGCTGGTCGGAACCCCACGAAGTTCAAGATGATGCTCGCGAGAGGCAGGATCGGACAACCCGGTAACCACAAGCGTTATTTCTGTAGGGTCTGGGACAACATACACAACAATTAACCTTTAATAGCTGCAAATATATACTTTATTGAAAATCGTCGATGCCAGGGCATCAGCCAAATATCCACTGAATGCACTTATGAAGGAATTTAATCTAATAAATAAGAATTTCCAAGCAACAAACATAAGCTTGTTGCCAAGAAATTCTATTATAATTTGTACTGACAACTTAGGTCTTCCTTCAATGTATCCGCATCATACAATCTCAAAAGATATGAATTTTGAGAGTCCAGAATAATGCATATATTACACACCACTGGGTAATCGCAATTCGTAAGCCACAATTTTTATATAACTTTATCAGTGAATTTAACCAGGACGCATTTTTAACACCAGGCCAATATTCCAACAAGAATTCCGAGTGACAACAGAAAGACTCGCAGCCGACGAGCCAGAGTTCGTCAACTGAGAATTCTCTCACATATAATATTATGGCCACTTCAATCTTCCGCAGCCCAACCATGGAAAATCAAATAAATAAAAATACACCCGGGTCACATACTAATCGCTAAGCCAAGGCAAAATAGGAAATAATATCAACTGATAAAGGAAGAATCCGCAGATGCCAAATCGAAATTCGGCAACTGAGAATGCCACAAATATTTACCAATGTAACTCGCCAGGCTGCATTTCCAATATCAGGCCAATAATTCGACCAGAATCTCCAGTGACAGCAGAAAGAACTCGCAGTTGACGAGCCAGAGTTCGTCAACTGAGAATTCTCTCACATATAATATTATGGCCACTTCAACCTTCCGTAGCCCAACCACGGAAAATCAAATAAATAACAATGCACCATGGAACATACCAATCGCTAAGCCAAGGCGAAAATAGCAAATACCATCAACTGATAAAGGAAGAATTCGCAGATGTCGAATCGAAATTCGGTAACTGAGAATGCCACCCAATATTTCATGGATCAGGTCGTGAGAAAAAAAAAACGACGAGACTTACTGCTATCTCCAGTAGGCCAGGATACACATCGTCACCTGAGTTCTATTCTGTTCTATCTCCCAGAAGGGAGATAGAACAGAATGGAACTCAAGTGACAACATGTTTAAGGAAGTTTTCTTGCTTCATACGGTAAGTGTTAGAATAACGAGGTTGACCACATCTATCCCTAGTAGTATTTCTAGGGAGATATGAACAGCATCGTAGTGTAGAATTGTGCTTTCCCCAACAATGTGAAATATTATTCTACATCTAATTGGCGGCATTACCAGAGAGTCACATTTCACTAGTACAATCAATGTGACAAAATGTTTGAACATGAAGCCCATTGGTGCAGTCGACTTTTATTTTTGGGTAATTATATATTCTTTTTGTCATATGGATAAAGTGAAATTGTGTACATAAAATAGAAGTAATACTGCAAAATTTAAATGGCTAGATGCAACAGGGCTAAAAATAGCCCTCCTAAAAAGAATTTACGAGGGCTCCCGGGGGCAGCCCTCCAGCCCTCCTTGACAATGCCAGGCCTGCATGGTACCGACTGTGTGTATGACATAAGGCCAAGAAACAAATCTAGTTCAGTAAGAAAGTATATGATTACCAGTAAGCGCGAATCAATATGTCAGGCTCAAATCCCCCACCCCGGGCTCCCGTGTCTTCCTCCAAAGTAATGACTACCAGAACAAGAATTCCGTGTCCTACATATTTATTTATTGGAGTTTAACGACACTTTCGACATCCAGGGTCACCTCGTGTCGGACAGTTTTACGGGTGGAGGAAGCCGGAGGAAGCACACAAACAGGGTTAGCATTGGTTGAAGACAGGTGCACCATCGACGCACAATACGCCTTATTACACAGTGCCACCGTGCTCCCGTGTGGGCAATCGGGATTAAGTGCCTTGCCCAAGGACACAACGCAGTTACCACTAGCGGGGATCGAACCGTGAACCTTTCGGTTTGAAGTTCAATGTCGTAACAACTCAGCCACCACGCTCCCATTTCCCATTCCCATTCCGTGTCCTTTTTCACTCATTCTACACATTGTAAAGGACAGTAATCGCCCCCTGACACCGGCACAACACAGCGAAATGAAACTTGTGTTTGTACGTGTTCCTTCCAAACACGTGTTCTCTCTGGTCTGTTCAACCCTTTATCTAACACGAACGGAAGACGGCACATACAAACAAATTTCTTGAATAACTAAATTTTTCAACGTTTTGCCTCAAAAAACGGTTTATGACCCGTAATAAGAGTCCATAAGCTATGTTTATGAGACAATGGTTGAACAAATAAAATTTGAGGGGCGATTTAACAGCGCTTGCCGGTTACGGCCGTTGTACGTTAGGTGAAGATAACTTAAATTGCTTCAGTGCAGGGGCGTAACTAGGATTTCCTGTTGGGGGACATTATTTTTTAGGGGTGCCAGGTCGATTTTTGCCTTTGCCACAGGCATATCCGTAGGCCGTAGGCTTGAGGTGGGGATAGGTATGGCCCTCCCATTGGTGGTGTCCGAAGGAGGGGGCTCCCCGAGCCCCCAGCCATACACACCCCCACCTCAGGCCTACGGTATCCCCCTCTAATTGGTGGGGATTCTGTGGGGTGGGGGGTGGGGGTGGACTCTCCGAGAAAATTCAATACCCTGACAGTGAATCTGGGATTCTCTGGTGCTTTAATGTTCCTATTTTGAGGGGGCGAATGTAATTTGTAGGGGGGTATGGTGCCCCTAGCCCCTCTCCACCCTTGGCTATGCCACTGCTTCAGTGAGAGCTGTCAGAACCCATGGTGCAAAACATACCCGATGGCTTGGGAAGCAACGTATAGTGTTTTTGTGTAGAAAGAATGGACCAAATTCCGACCAATCGTATAACTCGGCCAATAATGTAGAAAATATCTACACTACTGAATTCTTGACTTTGTCGGATGATCTGCGTTATCGGTCAAAGTTTACTACGATACACAGAACACCCTTAAAATCACGTGACGGCCTTGAAATTTAACCCTTTACCCAACATAACGACCATATCTAAGAAACACTATTCACAACAATTGCCAATCAAATTTTATTAATGTTTTAATTTTTGTGGCATTTTGCAACAAGATACAGCTTCTCACCCTTCAATCGTTCAAAGGGGTCATAGACTATGTTATAGTCGAATGAGAAAAGAAGTTAAAATGGTGCCAACGTTTCAGACTAATATTGCCCTGTCAAATTACAAATGTGTTCCGTTCATGCCAACAATAGCACTAACAAGGTTGTTATACCTTGGTGACAACGGGTTTTCTTCTCAGTTTGTAATTTCCATAAAGTCTGGTAATCTAATCGAGCATTACTGTAAAACAAAGACAACGGGTATTTAATTTCTAAAATGAAACATTCAGCCAACCTAGCTAATTCGGATCATCGGCCTCGGAAAAGGCGCTTTAACCCTTTACCCAACGTAACGACCAAAACCGGCCAGCGCTATTCAGAAAAATCGCCAATTAATTTTCATTATTTTTTTCATTTTTTGTCTCACAGGTCATGACCCCTCTTTGGAACGAACTCGTCGAGCTCGTTCCAATGAGGGGGCATAGCCTATGTTTTTGAAACAAAAAATGAAAAAAATTAGTTATTCAAGATTTTTTTTTTTTGCAAGTGTCGTCTGATTTTCATGTTAGATAAAAGGGTTAAATAATCTCCCACTCAGATCAAAGAAGGAAATTTCCCAATTTCTTGCCCTGGTCACCACTGCAAATCATAACTAAGAGTACCCATAAACACAATTCTTTCATTGTTCACTGAAAAGTTCCAAAATGTTATTTTTATGACAGTGACCAAAAACTGTGGCGCAACAAAATTTGTTGCCCTGAACGATACCTTTTTGCATAAGAGATTTTGTCAAGATAATTAATATCTTCCATCGGCAAGTATTCTGTTTATTTGACATATTATTCACCTCTAAACCCTCAAAAGTTAGGCGGAAAAAAATCGTCTGTCGTGCTTAATCAGTACATAAGCGACAGGCACAGATCGTCAAAACGGATCACGTGTATACCTCGAAATTATAAGAAAAAGAAATTCAAGACGATGAATTAAAATGACAACCAAAACAAGAAATTCGTGTCCTATTTAGTCCTAAAAATTCTAATAACACAATGATACCACGTCAGTTTTTATTGATATAATTCCGCAAAGAGTCACAAAGTGGAGCGATATTTTATCACGTTGTTGATATTTTGTGCAGCCAAGAATTAACCCTTTACCCAAACGAATCGGCCGCATCCTCCCGCGTAATATGCAAATTCAGCAGTTGAAAAAATATTATGTTTCAAAAAATTGCAACAAAACCATATCATGTGACCCCTTGTTGGAACGAGCTCGTCGAGCTCGTTCCAACGAGGGGTCACATGATATGGTTTTGTTGAAAATTTTTGAAAAATTTTAAAAAATGATATTTAAAATAATAAATTTTGATATCGTCTGCATTGGGTAAAGGGTTAAAACTCGTCTGATTAAGTCGTGTTTAGGTTATATCCCTAACCCTGAATTGATGTAGATGAGGGAGCGTACATTTGTGGCAGAGTCTTACTACTCATCAAACCCAGTGCAGCTGGCGAAGATACCCTCACCCTGGAACTGATTGAGGGGGGTATTTCATCATCTCTTCACCCTTCCCCGTCCCCGTCCGACATTCACTAGACACCAATAACGTTAATATCAGTCATAAACATCAGAACAGACACATGCTGGAAGAGCTTCGTAGTCGACACGAAACTGATTTCTTCTCAAGCAGTTACGATGGCGACGATAGAAACGGTAGTAAAAACTAAGTACGGACACACAGAACATTTAAAGACGATTATTTGGAGCCATACCTGATACATGCCACTTCCCGGAAAGCTAGAAACGTCTTCAATCGGTTCCGAATCAGTAACCACAGTCTATAATCGAGAAAGGTAGGAATTCACAGCCTCCTATCCCGGTTAAAGAGAGACGTTGTACGGTCTGTGGTTCGGGGGCGATTGAGGACGAGTTTCACTTCGTTATGGAGTGTATCGCGTATGGCAAAATGAGAAAACAATCTCCTGAAAGAAATGAATAAGGAGACTGAAACAGGGACGGCGGAAGCTCGATAAAAGTGGAGGGGCACAAATTTACAAAGCTACCATGGTTCGACCCAGTGTGAGAAAGTTTACAATCGTATATCGGTAAATGTACCATGACTCGCTATAGTCTCTCGTTTAGATAAAGATGGCGCTGTGTGGTCATTGTTTTGTCCGTTTCTTCCACTTCAACCATCTTCCAACCCGAAGGCCAACCTTTGGGTTGGAAGAGAGTTGAAGTATAAGAAACGGACCGGAAAGACTGAAAGTGGAATTCTTTGCCAAAATATTGTATGGATTTGCAAGTAATGTTACAGGAATGCATGTATACTGACACGTTTATAAATGCGAAACATATCTGTGGAAAAAAGTGGAGGGGCACGTGTCCCCTATGGCCCCTGGCTCCGTCGCCTCTGGACTGAAAACTTTCAATATATGGATATAAATGAAAAAATTAACCTGATAATGCGAAACAATATCCCCTAGCTATATAATCCCATCTGTGACATGATCCGGCGTTTCTTTCAGCATTGGGGAGATGAACTCACAAAAATAAAATAATTGTTCTTTATGTTGATATATATAGTTTATTTTTGTGTACTTTTAACATCTTTTTCTTTTCTTCTGAATGTTTCATTCTATTATTGTTATTGTTTTGTTTTCGCAATCTGCCTCTCTGTAGGTGTTAATTATTGCTTGAATAAATGTTAAATCTTCATGGCCAAGACACGTAGCCATTGATGGCGCCACAAATTTCCCCGAGTACTTGTAATCCCCGATAAGGGGCTAGGTTACTCCCCAGCAAGCCCTCAAAATAGAAGCCCCCCCCCCCCCCTCCACACGCACAGCGCCACCACCGCGAGTAGCCAGGAATCTATATCAGGGCGGGCACTTTGGGGTGGGGTGGATGGTGGGCAGCATTTTTTTGTATCCACAACTTCCAGTAACTGTGGTTAAGACAAAGAGGCCTGAACAAACAAGATCAATGATTTGATCTTCAGTCCCTTGATGTGACCTTCACCTTCGGACTACCGCCGTTCATGAAGAGCATGACTTTCTCAAAGGGTGTGGGTTTCTTTTCACCTCAGACGACGCCCAAATCTTCATTTGCATTTATTTGGAGTGTGATGTTGATCTCCTGGGAATCTCATGCATCCCCAGTTTCAGATTTAGGCAAGGTAGAAGCTGACAAGGAGAGGGAATCTCTCTATGAATCAAGTAAACTAAGTCGGATAACCCAGAAAGCTCTCTGTGCATTTGGTAGGGGACGCGACAACCGTTATTTATTCCCAGTTCCTTATTCGGCATTCGTTATCAACCGATAAATCAGTTGATAACGAATGTCGAATAATGAACTGGAAATAAGTAACTGTTGTCACGTCCATCATTTGGCGGACCTCTCTATTTGGAGATCTCGCGAAGATTTCCGGGAGCAAACACTACCCCCCCCCCCCCTCCCCAAATTCACAGAGAGACGTTTGTAAATTTAAAATTAAAATGTTGACGGGAGGACTAAAGGCCGACAGACGGATGACACTGTGCATAAAATTAACAGGTATTCTTCAGATATAAAACAAAATTTATTAAATGATTCACTATAAAAAAAATAGTTTATTTAATGTAAAATGGAACAGAAATTCATTTGTGAATGTGACCATAAAATACAATGTGGTGGCAACTGTGTAATATTTTGTTGTTGGTGAGATTAAACTATTTAACTGGTAGAGTGCTGGAAGCCCATATTTGGGCTATACTCTGTAATACAGACACCACATTTAAAGGCCTCATATTCAGTGGATGTGCTTCGCTTTATCTTTGAAGTGAAATTACTTAGTCTGTTAGGATTTGCCTTGTTACAATTTATGGGAGAGTGCCTTTTGGCACTCTCCCATAAATTGTAATAAAGCAAAGACACGTGAACAAATTCTGATAAGCAAAAATTATTTAGCACTCTACCAGGTAAAGGAGTGATTCGATTTAGCCGAGGATGATCCAGTTTTGTCGTGATTTATATCTCGATTCAGACGACTCGGAAACAACCCGAAAAGGGTTCATTTTGTTAGTCTTCCAGGGGCAACAAGAGGCTTATAATAGTCCACATACCCCGAGGGGGGGGGGGGGGGGATGCGTGGACATTTTTATTTTGCAGATTTTTTGACCCACCCACCCTTTCCTGCATATTTTATCCATGACATTTTGGGGAACCCACACCTTCTCATACATTTTATGTACAAAAACTTCGACACTCGAAAACCAATTCGAAACGCGTAATGCACACGGATTCAATGCATATTTTTATATTTTCAAACATGTTTCCATTTACTCTATCAGATGCATTTTTCATGACTTACCAGATTCACATCAGTTCACAAAGACACATTACTGTATAGCTTGAACCCTGTGTCGGTCCGTGTATAGTAGGTCCACGTTTGGTAGCCAGGTTGTTAACCCTTTACCTAACATGAAAAGCAGACGACACTTGCAATAAAAATTCTTGAATAACTAGTTTTTTTCAAAAACATAGGTTATGACCCCTCGTTGGAACGAGCTCGTTCAAACGAGGAGTCATAACCTATGTTTTGAGAAAAAAAATGAAAAAAATAATGAAAATTAATTGGAGAATTTTGAGAATAGCACTGGCCGGTTTTTGTCGTTACGTTGGGTAAAGGGTTAATGCACAGCAGCGATTGCCTGGCGTTACAGTGTGTTCACAGAGACATTTTACAATATTGATGTAGCAAATTCTGAGGAATTTGTTTTATCCTTATATTAAGGTCTCTGTGTGGATGAGGGAGCACGGTGGCTCAGTATAGGTAGAGGTGCAGGCTGCAAGTCGAGAGGTCCTCGGTTCGAATCTCACCTGCGGCAACCGCGTTGTGTCCTTGGGCAAGACACTTCATCCCCATTGCCCGCGTGGGGACACGATGACGCCGTGTACTAAGGCGTACTGCACGTCGATGGTACGCATGTCTTCAACCAATCTAACCCTGTCTGTGCTGCAGTGCGGAGTTACGATGTTGGGGAGCTGGCAGCTGCTCGTCGTTGCTCGGTGGTTCCCTCCGGATACTCCGGCTTCCTCCACCCGTAAAACTGTCACGGTCATGATTAGCCATTGTGCATAAATATGTGACCTTAAACATCAATAAATAATCTGTGTGGATGAGCTTGTTAGTTCAGTGGTTGGTGGATTCCGTGGTCCATCCAGTTGGTCTGTTTGAGTAATTTTACCGTCATTTTAGGAACTAACAACGTTGTGATATAGGCATCATATAACCATAATTGAAAGCGATGCAAAATCCCAATCAAACCATATCAGACAAACTAAATGTATAGCTTAATATTCTTACAAATCTAGTTTCTTAGTGTTTACCTTTCAAATGAAATTCAAGTATTCTTTTTCCCAGAAACCTTTGATTTTAAATCAAATTTAATTCAGCTTTTCCTAATTTTGATATTCTGATTTCCAGTGATACGCACTTCGAACAGTCTAGTTTCGGTAAATCATGACATATGCATGGTATATGTGAGCACTCTGCCCACAATTAAATCACTACTGCTTGTACCGTAACCGTGTATATGTTCCAAACAATGGTTGCATAAAAGAGAACTTGTTTTTGTTCTGACTCAAGAAGAGCAAACCTTGTCGTTTTGTTTTTGTTAAGGCATCTACAAAGCAGGATAGCTATCAAAAAGACTTTTTTGTTTTTGTTAAATCAAATTTTTGGTTTTTGTTAATGTTTTCAATTTTTTTCATTTTGAAAAAACAATCTCACCTAGCTATTATGACTCATTATACCGTATTATATATACTATGCTGCATTTTAAAGAATATTCCATAAAAAAACTCGGATATGAATTAATTATGTTGTGAATAGATATTTTAGTCGATTTCGGGAGAAAATTGTCGGGCATTTTTTTCCGTTCAATAGCGGACACCCACCGCAACCCGCAAGTAGTTTTTGATGAAATTCTCCAATATTTGTCATATTAAGGGGGTTACTTTTGTTAAAAATGCTTCCAAATGGGCTTTTTGTGGTCAAGTGGTGACATTTTGTTACCGTTTAGGGCACAAAAGATGCCATAACAGTGAAAAAGGAAAGAAAATGCATTAACTGTTTACACACAATTTATTTTTGGAACTCGAGGTGGCTGGATGTTGAAAGTGTCGTTAATATAAATAAATAAATAAATAAATAAATAAATAAATAAATAAATAAATAAATAATATATTAAATAAATAAACTGAAGGCATATCAACGCCTCACATTAGCTACTTAGCGCGGATATTGTGAAATGACTTTAGTACCGGCACCTTCATAATCTCGATTTTCTCAAATATCGGGAAGTGATTTTAACCATTCAGAAGTGTATCCCCCTCTACACACACCTACCATGACAACACACAAACATGACCACTCTCACACAACGCTGTTGTATGCATGAGATAACTTCCATCCTCCTGCACTCTGGCTTTTGGTAATGTGCTAAGGAAACAAGTGTTTTACTCCTTCACTTTTATTTTTGGCATACACAGAGAAGCAATTTCATGATGTGTGTTTTTGTTTTTTAGAATGAGATCAGCCCATGTCCGATACCAGGGGAGAATATCGGCGCACCTCGCAGGTATGTCAATCCTACGGTAATTTAGAGATTTTAGTTTTGTGAAAATAAATGTGCACGATAGCATGTGTTCAACCCGTTGTGGCCATAGCCGTTCAAATTAGAGGAGTGAGTGTGCTTAGTAGAACAAACTCTTTTGTTAACACTAATCACATTGAACTCACTGAACGCTTTCATTCGTATACATGTTGAAAGATGTCTTGTCTCAGGACAGTCCACTCCCGAGGCAGAGTAATTCCCCGGCCTCTCCGCAAGAGGGGAACAGACGCTCGCGTTGGGTCCTGCGAAGCTTCGAGATTCGATTCGATTTCGAATATCAAGTTGGTATTCGATTCGATCCGAAATGGGCTTTCCAATTCGCTTCCCTTCGGATCCTTTCACGGGAATATAGCTTGACATCAGTCATATTCGTCGTCTCATAGTTCAGGTGGAAATTGTAGATAAATAATGCTGAAGACTGAGT
Source organism: Pictodentalium vernedei (assembly GCA_031216915.1). NCBI lineage: Eukaryota > Metazoa > Mollusca > Scaphopoda > Dentaliida > Dentaliidae > Pictodentalium > Pictodentalium vernedei. The sequence continues at coordinate 252,301,906 of CM062295.1, forward strand.
TAATTTCCGCTATATTAACATAAATAGCATCTGCACACATGCTAATTCCAGTCTCATCAGTCACTACCACTGTTGGAAGCGAATTTAAAGTTTCCAAGCAATCTCGGTGATGATCTGTTGCTAGCGGCTAGCCCTGTGCAGTACATATACAGTACGGGAAATTCAGGCACTTGTTTCTGTTTTTTTTATAACTATTGCCCTTACTGGGTAATATTCCAGCTACATCATCCTGGCATGCCTTCGACGAAGGCATGCCTTGATGATGTAGTTGGAATATTTTATCAGTGTGGACTTGAGCCGTCACAGTGACAACAAATCAGGTTTACACACGCTAAAAACCAAAGTGTTAAAAACTACACTTGAAGTGCTGTATTTAACACTAACTAAGTGCTGAACTATCACTTTGTTCAAGTGGAGATATCCCAGAACTTGACAGGTGTTGACAATAATACCACTTGACAAGTGTAATGTCGCGACTCTTAAAAGGAAACAACGCAGATGACGCTGATCAGGCTCGAACTCTCGAGCCTGATACGCGTCATCTGCGTTGTGCCCTTTTAATTATGTACCCACCAAGCGCAAATCAAATTATGGACGATTCTGGAAGAACCACCAATGCTAGACACATGGGGAGTGCCATCCATTCAAGTTTCAGATGTCCGACGATTGTAATGTCCAAGTGCTTAAAGAATTGCACTTTGAGTGTTAAAATCACACCCTGAGAGTTAGAATGGGTTTAACACCTTGAAAGTGTCAGTTTTAACACTATAGTTTTTAGTGTGCAGTACCCCCTTCCCCAATCGGTCACCATCTAGACACACCTGATTCGATTCGAGGCTCAATTCGATTTCGAATAATGGACCTGATTCGTTCTCATCTTTCGTGATTCGATTTGCGATTCAATTCCAACCGAAAATTTTCGATACGTAGAGCCCTACTTGATTAGAGATATCAGCCACCCAATGTCGATTGTGGATCATTTTGTGGTCCTACATTAAACTACTCCATCCCTGCCTTTTGAACCTACCGGATGCAGTGTCAAGTCGACAGTTTCAGAAACCGGATGTCTCCAGATGATTGAGTAACGGCAAAGACGTAAACCAGACTTGCGTATTAAAAACAGAGAAAGAGGAAAAAAGCATTATAACACTTTTTCCTACATGTTACCGCCACGTTGTGTAGCATAACCTTCTAACCTGTCTTTATTTCCAGGCCTGTCAGTGGGGAAGAATTAATGCCGAGACTAAAGTCAAATTTTATGCAAACGATAACGGAGCAAGAGTAACTTTATATATTACTTTGAATCTCGGACTTAGGTTAATGTTTTGTCTTTGTTCGACACTAAGGTTCGAATTAGAGGCAATACACCGTGAGCACTGAATTGAAAAGGCAAAATCGTTAATAATTATTGTATGGAAATCCTCGGAGATTAAAGGACTTCACATATTGGACACTAAGTGTCCAATGTGTAAATACCCTAGCGCTGCAACGGAATATCACGATTCAACAACGTTCTATCAGTAGCACCTAAAACTCTAACCCGAAATTACCCCACTTTGTTTTCGCTTTCGATTTTATTCATCTCATCATCAAGTACCTGTCTTTACGTTTAGTATTCGGGATTCCTTGTGCAAGCCATTTAATCCCGATTGCCCAGGTGGGGGCACGGTGGCGCGGTGTTCTAAGGCGTACTGCACATCTGTGGTTCACTTGTCTTCAACCAATGCTAACCCTACTTTTGCCGAGTTAGTACATTGGAGAGTCTGACAGTCACTCGTCACAACTCGGTGGTTATCTTCGGGTACTCCGGCTCTCTTCACCCGTAAAACTGTCCGGCACCAGGTGACCCTGACTGTCGAAATTGTCGTTAAACCCAATAAATAAATAAATAAATAAATAAATAAATAAATAAATAAATAAATAAATAAATAAATACTATTGGGGATGAACACTTTAAAAGCAGTTAGGTTGAAAGTCAACCCAAAACAACTGGGATGGGTAAATATGAACCAATTGGGTTCATATTCATCAACCCAGTTGATTTTTTACGCAACTGATTTTAGAGTGTTGGATTAGCATTGATATAATTATATTAGTTTAAACAATATATTTACTGAAAAAAGATAAGTTAACCGTATACATGCAAACAAGTGTAAACGTCTTGAATGTTTTGTACATAAATTTCAGTGAATACATTTAACACCTAAAATGTCAAACTAACTTGTTGTAGTAGGGGATTCGGAAGAAAGATGTATGCTTATGTAAACCGTCTCCCAAGTCTGCAAGATTACACAATTTCAGTTAGACAGATAGAACGGGTGGGTCTGTTTAGATATTGTTTAAACGAGAAACAAACGAAGAAAGTAGATCGAGAGGAACAGTGAGGAACAGTAAAGGAGAAGGATGACATTTGAAAAGGGCCAACTTGAATGCAAAAGACATCAACATTGATCGACAACAGTTAGGGAACTGACTCACTTGGAAATCGCAGCCTAACGTTAATATAAGATGAGGGTATTCTAATGGACAACGGAAGGGGGGGGGGGGAGGGGGGTGCGAGAGCGCTGATAACGTTTTTCATTTCAGTAAGGGACACGACACCGGAGGACGGCCGCCAGCACCATGCACAGCCGGGAAACGAACACTGTCTTGCAAGTGGAAGACGCATTATTCATTAGCATGCAATGTCTTGTTCAATAATGTACGAACCACCGCTCGCCACCCGCGGCACACAGCGCGGCAACAATACCCCCCCCCCCCCTCCTCCCACACACACAACGAAAAACCCCAACAATGTGGGAAGTTAATAACCAGGTCCTCAACCCGCAGATATTTCATTTGATGTAGGTTTTTACTAAAAAAAAGAAAACTTACGTAAGACAGACAAGCAAACCCCCCGCCACCGATCATCAGGTTAGTTTGATGGTCCATTATCAGAAGAGATAATTGGATAATACGATAGGAGCTGACTTGAAAGAGATGTTGTATTGAGAGATCATCCAGAGGGCGACTAGGCCCTGATTCCACCCATTGTAAACTATAAGGTGAGCAGCTGTAGGGTCGCAATTATTGGAAGCGTTTACTAAGTAGAATAAAGTCCTGCACCATTTTAAATACAGACAAATTTTCTTCACTGGTAAGGAATTCGGAGCCAAATAGGAGTGTTGTCACATCTGGTGCAAATGGAAGTGATTTTATTGTTGACCTGCGTGCCTCTTCAAAGACAGGACAGAACAAAAAAAATGTTCGCTTGTCTCGAGGACACCACACTGACACAGGGGCGAAGGCGACAGGTGGTTATTGAATAAATGGGTGCTTAGATTACTGCAACACAACCGCAATCTGCAGTGATAGATTTGTCCTATTCGTGATTTTGCATGGCCATAAAAAGACGGGGGTTGCAGATTGCCCCTGTTAAGATAACTTGCTAAATTACTCACTGATGAATTTTCTCTGATTGATAAAGGTATTTCGTTCCATAGGCTTGTAGTTCTCGGTACAAATGAAGACTGGTACAGTTGGGTGTTGCAGAAGGGAACTCGGAGGTCATTACCTGCTCGGAGATTGAGACATCGGCTGGTAGCAGAGTCTGTTGGAGGTACCTTATTAGCAACATATGGAGGCCTCGAATAGTGGAACATTCGGAAAAATTGTTTCAGTTTGTGTTTGCGACGTCTTTCCTCAAGTGAGTCCCAGCGGGTTTCATTGTACAACGCGGAAGTCCTAGCACTCATGGTTGCGCCAGTCACCATCCTTGCTGAAGCCAACTGTACTTTTTCCAAATCATTTTTATTACTCGCCGTGCAATTGTCCCAAATTGTGCTACCATATTCAAGAAGAGGCCTAATAAAGGCAAAGTAAATCTTTTCAAGGACACAGCGGTCAAGAGTAAACTTTTGCCTCCTCATTAAATCTACGCGAGACCATGCTTTACCGCAGATATGTTCAATGTGGTCATTCCACGTACATGCATCATTTAAGATAATTCCCAGGTGCTTGTGATTTTTAACTTCCGATATCTGGGCATTACCAAGAAACAGTGGTGGGTGCACAGCGGGGCTAACCTTGCGCGATATGAGCATAGTCTCGATTGGATTGAACTTAACCAACCACGTCTTGGCTCATTGCTCTATTGTAGTCAGATCCTGGCTGATCACAGTTGCTGCTTGGGTTGGATTCTCAAATATTAGATACAATGATATATCATCAGCGAAGAGCCGAATGCTACTCAAGAGGTTATCTGTTATGTCGTTGATATATATGAGAAATAATAAGGGGCCAAGTATCGACTCCTGAGGGACTCCACAGTTTATCGGTCTCCAGGATGAGGTCTCGGAGGCAATTGCGCCCCTCTGGACCCTGTCGGAGAGGTACGATTTTAAAAATGCTAGTAGATCACCTGACACTCCATTTTTTTCCAGCTTGCGAATGAGACCAGCGTGCCACACCTTATCGAAAGATTTGCTGACGTCGCAGAAGACTACGCGAACCTCTTTTCCGTCGTCGAGAGCTCGGCAGAATGCGTCATAGAGGTCAGTTAGTTGAAGTACAGTCGAATCACTAGGGGTGAATCCCGACTGAAATTGACTTAGGATGTTGTTGTCGCTCAAGTACTTCCACAACTGTTTGAAAATACATTTTTCAAAAACCCTGCCAACACCACTAAGGAGGGAAATCGGACGATAGTTCGTTACTAAATTGGATGGATGCTTTTTTAAAACGGGCGTTACATTAGCGTTCTTCCACATAAGTGGAAAGTAATTATTATTCAGGAGAATATTGAAGGTTACTGAGAGAGGTTCACATAGGGATAATTTACATTCCTTCAGCAACCGGAGACTTACAAGATCAGGTCCTGCAGCCTTTGATGCATTAAGGGATTTTAGCGCTTCGTATACATCACTGCTCTGTATGATTATCGTGTCTATTGAGTAAGGGGTGGGTGAGGCCAGTATAAGTATGGATGCCCGAGAGTCATCCGCTGATGAGATAGAGCTAAAGTATTCATTAAACACATCAGCTTTTTCCCTGTTTGTGACGTACGTTTTGTCCAAATGACTGATAGCCGGAATATCTGATTTGGTGTTGCCAATGAACGTCTTAAGGGTTTTCCACCACTGGGCGGGCGTAGTTGCTCGACTAGTGAGTACTGACTGTACGTTTGCAACATAAGCTGCCTTCGCCTTCCTGATGGCCGAGACCACTTCGTTTCTCTTCTGTTTGTATTTTTCAAAGGACTGAGGGAGACTATTGCGTTTGGCAACACGATATAACCTTTTTCTCTGTCTTATTAGTAATCTTATTTCGTTATGCATCCATTTTGGTTGATACTTTCTAACAGTGATCCATTTGTTGGGTATATGACGGGAAGCAGTGTTAAGTAGCTCTTTAGAGAACTCAGAGACAATTATATCCAGACTCGATGCATTGAAAATAGTATCCCAGTTTACACTAGCGAGCGCGTCATTCAGTTCGCGATAGTGGCCCTGTGAATACAAATAAATTTGTCTCCTAAAGGAGATGCGCGATGGTTTGATAAAGTCGATCACCAGGACAGTAGGACAGTGATAGCGGATCATATCAGGTATAAATGGATCTAAGATCTCACAAGTCTTCACGTTGACTGTCTTGCTAACAGCGAAAATGTCAATCAATGAAGAAGAGGATTCTGTGAAACACGTTGGCCCATCCACAAGCTGTCTAAAATTAAAATATCTAATAATATCTGAAAGATGTCCCCTGGGACCTGCAATTTGATTGTCGTTGAAATCACCGGTAATGACAAGGTCAGAAACATATGTATCCGTTGCTTTGTCAGTCGAAGTGGATATAGTATCCCATGTATCAACAGGACTGTTGGGTGGGCGATAAAATACTCCTAAAAGAAGCGACTTACCCCTTTCTCTTATTAATTCCACCCATAGGCACTCGACAGGCGTCATTTGTAGGTCAGGTCTGTGCCTAAATGCAATGCCATCCTTAATGTAGACTGCTACCCCGCCTCCTCTTGACGAACGATTGAAGAGCAGTGGTTCCCGGAATCCACGTACAATAATTTCATTAACTGGGTCATCATTATGTAACCACGTCTCAGTAAATGCCATAATGTCATGGAGGGGACTCACACTGTATAATATCAAGTTTGGGCTTTAGGCTTTGCATGTTAAAGTGGAGGATTTTAAGCGTTTTATCGATTTGGTGAAAGTCCTCGTTAGTTGGTCCTGAGTTGGGATGAATGTCTCCGCAAGTTAACAACAGAATGGCCAGGAAACACGGAAGGAGGTACAAGATGAAATATATTACGTTTGTATCCAGAAAATTGTTAGGGACCATGTAAGCAAGGTCGTTGGGTTCGATGGGTTTCTTTGGACTCTTTGGCATGTAAGATATATTTGCCCGAACGCTCTTCCGCGATGGCTGCAATGTGAGAAAGAACAGAACAGTCATCGCAACTAGACATACAAGGTGTTCCGTACCATGAAGGCACATGAGTAAATATATCAATAAGCAAATGGATTCCGACTGTCCTAACCTGCTTTTGATGCGACGAATGTAAGCTGCTAAGTTGAAGGTACCTATCCGAGCTCGATACATTGCGAGGTTACACATTATGTAATATCTGAGTGGTACCACACACTGAGTGCTCGGATAATGATACTCTTCATGATAGAAGACAGCTCAGTCCGTTGTGCATAAGATACATTCAAGTTGGCTTCAGATAAAGAAAGGAAATGTAAAGAAAACTGTTGGAGATAAGGCATAATGAAGTTGGATAAACAGAAGGTGAAAAACAGGAGAAGGAAAATTATATTAAGAAGATGGGCAACTAGGAACTCGCCATAAAAAGAATTAGGTGAGAACAAGGTGAGATTCCTCTAACGCACGTCCATTCTACACTTCTGCGAAAATTCGAAATTCGATTCAAAAGTCAATATTCGATTCGATTCGATTAGAAATTGGTAATTTAAATATTTCGAATATACTTTGGCTATAATCGTGAATGTTTACAGATTGTAATTGATCACATTATTTTATATTGAGTATTGTTCTGAGTAGAAACGTAACTGACTTGTATAACAGTGCTTGTATAACAGTTGTAGCTACATTGCTACAAACACTATTTCAGATACAACTGTTAATTTCAACTTATTGTATTATGATCAGTGACCATTTATAAAAAAATTTGGAACTTTGAAAAGTTATTCAGCTGTTCAACCTCAATAAATGATTTGTGCCACAACATTATCACATTATTTTATATTGAGTGTTGTTCTGTTCGACCACAGTTACCGGGTACATCGTCAAAAGCAACGGTTTTCTAAAAGAATGCCCGTGATTATTATATAAGCAGAAGAAGAGCAGGCTTTAATTTACAAGCGGATCGACTCCATTCGGTGTTGAATTATCGTTTCGTTTTTGTCATTCCGCATTAGTAGTAGGAGATGTATGAAACGGGCCCCATTGGGGGGATCTCATGGGGGATCTCATATGTAACGTCATAGTCACGTGATCCAGTGGCGCCATGTTGTGTTGTCGTGGTAGCCCGCATGAGCGGCCATCTTGTGACGTCATCTTCATAGTGGTGCGTGGTATTAGTGCGCATGCGCATCGCGTGTTGTTAGGGTTATACGTGTTTACGTCGTCCATTTTGTATACTGGAGGCCGCCATCTTGGTTTCTATGGTAGCACGTGGTTGCTATGTGACCCAAAGACTTATAATAGGACAGAGGTATGTTCGGAGGGTGTGTTCGATTGAATCGGAGTATCACGAATTACTTCAAACAACCCGACAATCCCTCCAAATCACAAAAAAACGACTTTATTTACTACGGATTCCCCATTTTATCGGCTTAGCACGCAGTGCTATGATAGCGAGTGACCCCAGGGGGTCTTGGGGTGAGTTCGATTTAATCGGAGTATACTCTAGTAATGTAGAAGAGCCTATCAACTGGAACCGCTTTGCTTATTTTTACTATATTTAGCAATTTCTGGTCTGTTCTTGTTAGTTCTGATCCTATTCCGAGTACTCTTGTTGTTTCATTTATCTAGATCACCCAATCACTTCACTTTCCTGACGCTAACTAACCAATCAGATTGCTTCATCCCCTATAATCTGTAAGCAGAATTATCTCCCCTTATTACAACGAAGTCCTATACGATTCTCATCACCTCTATATCCAAGGCCACGTCCCATGGAATCCTTTTTTCTGAAACGTTTCTGATTATGGAATCCTGTTTTAGTCGTATGAGGCCATGAGGGCTATGAGAAAGCCCTGAATGAGGCCTCATTTACTATCTCTCTTAGCCTCATTTCTTTTGAGGGCATGAGGGCCATGAAACAATCCCTCAGTGAAGTATAATTTACTATCCCTCTTAGCCTCATCTCGGTATTTAACAGCCATATCCCCATGCACCCCAATTTCGGCACCCCTTTTTGAAAACATATGGCCTTCGGCACCCCTTTTTGTCGTATGAGGCCATGAGGGCTATGTGAAAAGCCCTCAATGAGGTCTCATTTACTTTCCCTCATAGCCTCATTTCTTTTGAGGGGATGAGGGCCATGAAATAATCCCCCATTGAGGCCTCATTTACTATCCCTCTATCCTCATTACGGTATTTGAGGATACCTATGGCCTGATATTGTATTATTTGAGGATACCTATCGAGGATACCTTTTGGAGAAACCCTTTTTCGTCGTATGAGGCCATGAGGGCCTTGAGAAATTCCTCAGTGAGGTCTAATGTAGTCTTACCAATCGCTTCCATCTTTTCTCCAAAGCTCCAAGGCCACTACTTATCTATGGTCTATCTGTCCTATCATTAGCTTCTACAGCATTCTTGTACCAGTACTATTGACTAAACTATCATCAATTAATATTGACTTGTATCACTACTTCCTAGCTAAACCTTCGCACAGGCCTTCAAAATGTTCAATCAGATTTTCCCTGTATACATATAAACGGGCTATATAAGGCATTCCGTAATCCTAGCCGATTCCTAGCCACATCTCAATGCATTATGACTGATGATTCACAAGAAATTAGGTCAAAATAATTTCAAGTTGTTTTGGACAGGGTTTCAGACTATGGGGGTAAACATTTTCCTTCGAAAACGCTTGAAACGACACCCCTCCCCCATACACCCACCCCCTCACACACACACACAAACCCAAAACGGCTTTTTGGACGAATCGTCTCTGTATGACATGGGACAAAGGCAGAGATGATTTTGAAAGGAGCAGCCCCGACACCATCTTCAAGTATTGTTAGTGGTGGCTCTCGAAAATTCTTTTTAAAGAATTTCAAGCTTATTGGACAAGGGGTTAAGATCTCCATTCGAAAAATAACTTGGAAAACTATCCCACCTCCTCCACACACAGAATGTTTAAATGTAGGCTACAGACATATCGAGTTCTAGTGAGGCTGAGAAAAAAAAGTAGCGAAATGCACTGCAAAAAAGCACAAAGAGGCTAAGAAAAGAAAACAGTAAGGAAATGCACAGTTGGAAAAATTCTAAATCTGCCAAGTTTTATACTTGCCAGTACCAATTTTTAAACCTGGATAAAAGATGTGGGGAGTTGATCAATTGAAAAAAAAAACAAAACAGAAAAAAACAATAGCAAACTTCACTGTAGAAAAAATACCTATAAATCTGCCAAGTTTCATAATTACCTTCCCATGTTCGGGTAAAGGATGAGGGGAATTCATAATTTAAAAAAAATAAACAGTAGCACAAAAAACTCTAAAACTGCCACGTATTATAGTTGCCGATCTTAAGACCAGGTAAAAGATGAAGGGTGTTGCAGATTTAATGGTTTCGTGCGCCGAAGGCGCGCATGGGCGATGTGGGGCAAGCCCCTTTCGACCCTCGTTGACTGTTAAATAAAGTTTTGTGCAACATGTCCGGGCGCGTCAAAGGGGCAGAAGGGAGGGTACTCAGCAGATGTCTCGGATTTTGGTGTTCCTGATCATTGGACGTATTGTGGTATTCTTGAAGTTTTTTCAAGTTTCCCTCGGGTGAGGAGTGCTGGTAAATTATAAGCTATTTATTTCAAGTCAAGCTCGAAATCTTCGAAATTTTCTTCTTGAAGCCGCGATAAAGGGTTGGTGGAGTTTTTATTGTTATTCACACCCAATAACAATAGGCAACTCCACTCAACTGGCTCATTTCAGGGAAAGGTTTCCGCATAATCTGTGTCTCTATGTCTGGTAGAATATGAGACCACCAACAACCGCGAATGTGATTTTCTATCAGAGTTTAAACATAAAATAGAAAGGGTTAAAATCAAGATATTACCATCTTTGGAATAAATTTTATTTATGATATGGCGTATACTTTCTTCGTTTATTTGATGTTTTCAAGATTACTAGTTCACTTGCGAGTCTCTTTGTTCCTGGTTGCGATAACTGAGGCCTGTAGTAGGAGATGTGGCGATCGACCCTTATTGGTAGGACCCCGGAAGTGACGTCATAGTCATGTGACCCATTGATATCATGTTTGTCATGGTAACCCGCGTGAGCGGCCATCTTGTGACGTCATCCTCGTAGTGATACGCGGTCCTAGTGTGCATGCGCAGCGCTTTTTGTTAAGGTGATACGTGTTTTCGTCGGCCATTTTGTATACTGGGCGCCGCCATCTTGGTTTCTTTGGTAGCACATGGTGGCTATGTTACCCAAAGGCTTCTTATAGAACAGGGGTATGTTTGGAGGCTATGTTCCTTTGTACAAGAATAATTTCCCGATTCGCAGAATTACCCAAATAAACCCGACAATCCCTCCAAATCACCAAAAACTACTTTATTTGATACGGATTCGCCCCAGAATCATTTTTAGGACCGCCATTCCAAAGATTTTAATAGTAGCACGGAATCGGATAAGAATTCCACTTACGGAATGCCTTATATAGCTTGTCTATATGTATACGTGTTATGCAGGGGAAATGAAACAATATGATTGAACATTTTGAAGGCCTGGGCGAAGGCATAGCTAGGAAGTAGTCATACAAGTCAGTAGTAATGGTTCAAAGCCTCAAGACTATTGTTTTGGGCGACCAGAAGAAATGGTCCAAGGCAGCAAGAGTGGTGGAAGTCAATAGTATTGGGTGACTGACGTAGAAGCTAATAATAGGACAGATAGACCATAGACAAGTAGTGGCCTTGAAGCTTTGGAGATAAGATGGGAGCTGTTGGAAAGACTATCTGTATAGGAGCCATATAGGGGATATATAGGAGCTGGGTAATATGTATCCTTAAATACTGAAATGAGGCTAAGATGGATAGTAAATTATACCTCACTGAGGTTTTTTTTTTCATGGCCCTCATGGCCCTCATGGCCTCAAACGAAATGAGGCCAAGAGGGATAGTAAATTAGACCTCATTGAAGGTTTTTCTCATAGCCCTCATGGCCTCATACGACTAAAAGGGGTGCCGAAGGCCAGACGATTTCCAAAAATGGGTGCTGAAATTACGACTAAAAAGGGGTGCCGAAGGCCTGACGTTTTCCAAAAAGGGGTGCTGAAATTGGGGTGTCAGGGGATATGGGTGTTAAATACCGAGATGAGGCTAAGGGGGATAGGAAATAGACCTCGTGGAGGGATTTTCTCATGACCCTCATGGCCTCATACGACAAAAAAAATGATTCTCCAGAAGGTATCCTCGATAGGTATCCCCAAATAATACAATACCAGGCTAAGAGTCGTATATGTGAGTCACTCGTTCGAGTAAATACTCTATGGCTTATTTGCTCGATGGGATTTGAGTCGTTCGAGCAATGACTTATCAGTAACCACTCGATACTAGTCGATAGATTCTTGGCTTTTGGAATGCTATAAGCTTTTTTTATACACAAGGGGGATAACTCAGCAAACAGGTTATGCGAAAATCAAGCACTAGTGACTGTAAGACTTGGACGAAGGAACAGGAGATAGTTGGGACGAGATAGACTGGTTCATGTTAGAGTAGCATCTGTAATAGGCATAACAATGGGATTCTAGGATGATTCTAGTTCAATCGAACTTACCCCCGGGGACCCCTCGATACTATAGCACTACGTGCTACTATTAAAATCTATGGTATGGCGGTCCTAAAAAGGATTCTGAGGCGAATCCGTATCAAATAAAGTATTTTTTGGTTATTTGGAGGGATTGTCGGGTTTATTTGGGTAATTCTTTGAATCGGGAAATTACTCTTGTACAAAGGAACATACCCTCCGAACATACCTCTGTCCTACAAGAAGCCTTTGTGTAACATAGCAACCACGTACTACCATAAAAACCAAGATGGCGGTGTCCAGTATACAAAATGGCCGACGGAAACACGTATCACTCTAATAACACGCGCTGCCCATGTGCACTAGGACCACGTATCACTATGGGGAAGACGTCACAAGATTGCCAAGACAACGAAGCATGACATCACTGGGTCACGTGACTATGGCGTCACTTCTGGGGTCCTTCAGGGGTCCTGCCAATAAGGGTCGATCTCCACATCTCCAACTACTGAGACCGCAAATCGGAAGTCGCGCTAAACATTAAAATGGAATTTTAGGGGTTAAAATTAAAATATCCATATCAATTAAAGTTCGCATATAATTTATTATAGTGAATATACCCAACATCACCAGATAGCGTTTATTTGGTGTTCTGGGGGATCAGTAGTTTACTTGCAGTCTCTTTGTCCTTAGTTGTGGAAAACTGAGACCGGAAGTCGGATATCGTGCTATATAATAAAAGTGAAATTTTAGGGGTCATTGTTAAAATATCGGCACCAAACTTCGGATGTATATATGGTATACCCCATATAACATATAGCGTTCATTTTGGGACTCTAGCCCCTGTATTTTGCGTGCGGTCTCTTGTGGTGTCATTTTCTACCTGAGGTCTTATTTTAGTATGACCGGGCATTCAATGATTCTCATTTTCGTTCAACCGAGTATTCAATGTGACCTTCAAAAAAAAATTGGGTCGGACTTTTTAGGCGATTGTTTTCATGTCACTGTTGCAAAATCACTTCAGCTCGGCATAAAAATATATGTTTTACGGGTTGCTTTGCTTGTATGGTATAAAAATAATGCACATAAATGAAAAGAAAGCCAAATCAAATATAGGAGAATTACAAACATTCGTTTCAGATTTTTGCAGAGGTCCATTTTTTCTCCAGTCAATTGAATCTTCCCGATTCACCATGAGCCGTGCCAATTAGCGTTCCAACTTGCAAATATTATGTCCGCTAAATAAAATGGATGGTTGATATGCATTACATGGCGAGGGACATATCGGCTGAACCATAAAGATTTTTGTCATTAATGCACATTTCTTTCCGAAAAAACTGTCTTTACGACTATTAATGTTGGCCTATACTTTACACTTGATAGTATGACACCTATTCCAACTCTAAGTCATTATTATTTCAAAATTTTATACTTTGCAGTGTTTAAGACACCCTAATGCACCAGGACGTCTATTTAACCCTTTAACCAACGTAACAGACAAAACCACTCAGCGCTATTCACACAAATCGCCACTTAATTTTAATTATATTTTCATTTTTTGTCTCAAAAACATAGGTTATGACCCCTCTTTGGAACGAGCCCGTCGAGCTCGTTCCATTGAAGGATCGTAACCTATGTTTTTGAGACAAAAATGAAAATAATTAGTTATTCAAGAATTTTCTTTGCCAGTGTCGTCTCCTTTTCATATCAGGTAAAGGGGTAATAAAAGCTGCTTACAAATCTGGAGCTCTTCTACTTCTCTAAACACCCAGGCTTGCAGGAGTTTGTTACAGTTGCTTCAAATGTTACGGCTATTCAGTTTTAAAGCATATAACTGAATGCACATCAGCTACACATCGTGATACCCTTGCCGGAAGCTTGTCACTGTTAACTGCTTGTATGGTGTTGGTGATAGTCCAAAGCAGAGCACAAAATTCCTTGCGACTGAAAGAAGTATAATTTGGGCACATTTAACCAGTTTTCTCTCCTGTAAATTTAATGGACTTTTTGCCTAATGATTTCTTTAATTAGATTTTGAAGAATTTTTCATCAGATTTAGTCATGGCTGCTGTGAAGCAGCTGTGACTAATTTGATCAAAAAATATTATGAAAATACTGAGCGGGTTATTCAGCGGGTTAAGAGTTGATGCTAGAGTAATGTTAATTTATTTCTGCCATTACCGTCCTTCTTTAAGACGCCCCCACCAAAAAACCCCAATAAAACAAAAAGCAACCTCCCTCAAAAAAAAAGAAAGAAAGATGAAAATATAAAAACAAGATATGCCCCTAACACATATAATTGGAAATACTCTTATCATACTGTACATTTTGACGCCATTATCAGTAGCTTGTCAACAAAATGTCAAAAGTATTTGCCATTACAGTAGCACTAATCTCCTTTATCTTTGATTGGGTTGTTCATGTTAACATGCACGTGACTGATATAACATCAGCATTATTCAGCAAAATCAGTGTAATAAAAAAATAGAGTGCGCATCGCCTATTGTGTGTGTCACTCGTCAATGGGCCCGTCCATTATAAAATGGCAGCTGATTATAGAAAACCTCCAAGTGAAAGCACTGGGCTGGGTGGGATACTAATCAAGGTTTGGCATCGCGCATTGTGCGACAACTGCTGGGGTAAGTCAGTTTTCTGTCGCGACAATGCACGCATAAAAAATACGAAGGCTATATTTCATTTACCAAACAGGCTAGCTGGCCCGGAGCCCTCAGTCTCGTGGTAACAGAGTCCAGATATGGACTTCGTGAACTGAACCAGTTGATAATCTATTGTCATCCTGACGAATGAATACAAGGGTCAACGCAGTGCTTCTAATGTGCACCGAGAGCGGAAGGGTTAAAAAAACAAACGGAACTTTTCAATGATACGGCCAACAACGTCAGTAGTGGATGTGGAGATCGTGCCAGATTGGAGGAACCCCGGTGGGGACCCCGGAATTGACGTCATGTCCTGTGACCTAGTGACATCATGTTTGGTTGTTATGGTAGTCAGCGTGAGCTGCCATCTTCTGACGTCCTAGTGCGCATGCGCAAAGCGTGTTATTAGGGTGATACGTGTTTCCATCGGTCATTTTATATACTGGAGGCCGCCATCTTGGTTTCTGTGGTGGCCCGCGATTGCCCTGTGACCCCACTGGCCTACAATAGGACAGGGGTATGTTCGTAGGGTATGTTTGATACGATTAATTTCCAGATTCGCAGAATTACAATAAACAACCCGACAATCCTTCCAGATCATTGAAAACGACGTTATTTGGTACCGATTCTTAAAAAAATCCCACTTATAATAGTAGCACGTAGTGCTATATGGGGTGCTTTGATTAAATGAGAGTACTTTACTGGTTCGGATTCCTGCAGAATCCTCGTTTACTTTGTAGGATTACCACAAACAACCTGACAATCTTTCTAAATCCCAAAAAACCCACCCCAAACAACCGAAACAGACTTGGCGAAGCCTCCTTCTGGGCATATAAGAATAACACGTGGTGCTATAGGAGCGAGAGATCTCCTGGGGTAAGTTCTATTACACTGCAATAAGTGGTTCATAAATTCCCAGAATCCCATTTTCTGCCTATTACAGATGCTACTCTAACACTAGCAAGCTATCGAGTCCGAACTATCTCCGGTTCCCTCGCTCCCTTATATATCACCAGTGCTTGATTTTCCATAAACTGCACCTAACCATACAGAGTTATTTCCCTTGTGTGCAACGAAGGTTGCCATGATTTCCAAATCCAAAGACAATCGAGCAGTAACTGGAACTTGTATTGCTCGAACGACTCGAATCCCATCGAGCAAATGAGCTATAGAGCAATTGCTCGAACGAGTGACTCCACATACGACTCTTCGACTCATTTCAGAAAAAAGGGATTCCATAGTCACACACGTATCCCAAAAAGGAATTCTTTAGGGATTCCACAAAAGGGATTCCATACGTGGGATTCCATAAGTGGGATTCCAAGCTCCTATACAGCTCTTATACAGCTCATATACAGGTAGTCTTACCTGTTTCCACCATGTCCTATGCTGTCTGTCCTATGATTAGCTTCCACTATATTCACATAATACTATAGTCTTATGCACCCCAGTACAGCTTTGTAAGATTACAACTGGCTTGTAGCACTTCTGTTAACTTACAATCTCCTGTTGCTCGAACGACTCGAATCCCATCGATCATATGGATCCATTGAGCAACTGCACGAACGAGTGACTCCACATACGACTCTTCGACACGTTTGTAACAAGCAGTAGTGTCATAATCAACCAGTAGTGTAATATTAATTAACCAGTAGTGTAATAAAAATTAACTAGTAGTGTAATAATCAACCAGTAGTGTAATACAAATCAACCAGTAGTGTAATAACCAGTAGTGTAATAAACTTAACCAGTAGTGTAATAAACATCCATGAAAACCAACAATTTTTCAACAAAATTTGAACATTTTTTGGTGTGGCTCAAATCATAGTTTGGGTACATCTTATCGATTTTTAATCATTTTATCAAAAGGCGTTTTGCAGGTCAAACATCATTTCGTGGGTTCAATACGGAGAAGAAAGGTATTTTTATGATTTTTATGTGATGTGCGTATTTTCTGGTGTTTAATGTCACTTTCTACATTTGTGGCTTTGTGTAAATTCAAAGTTGGCCAATTATTTATGATATGTGCTTTTGAGAGACTTCATACCTCAGGCATAAGTTGTCAGGTTCCATGATAACATAATAAATTGTTAAGGTAACTTACGATTGCTGAAGTATGATATTCAAGGACGTTTTTCTTGAAAAATTGTTGGTTTTCATGGATGTTTATTACACTACTGGTTAAGTTTATTACACTACTGGTTATTACACTACTGGTTGATTTGTATTACACTACTGGTTGATTATTACACGACTGGTTAATTTTTATTACACTGCTGGTTAATATTACAATTCTGGTTGATTATTACACTACTGGTTGTTACACACGTTTCAGAAAAAGGGGATTCCCTAGCAACAAACATATCCTAAAAAGTTATTTCGTAAATAGGATAGTAGTGGTGCTCGATATTTGAATGACTCCGGTGGATGACCCCGGATGTGACGTCATGTCACGTGACCTAGTGTCGCCATGTTTGGTTGTCATGGTAACCCGCGTGAGCGGCCATATTGTGACGTCATCTCCATAGTGATACGTGGTGTGAGTGCGCATGCGCAGCGCGTGTTGTTAGGGTGATACGTGTTTCCGTCGTCCATTTTGAATACTGGAGGCCGCCATCTTGGTTTCTATGGTAGCACGTGATTGCTATGTTACCCAATTTTTCTGCAATAATACGGGGTATGTTCGGAGGGTGTGTTCCTTTGTAGAAGAGGATTTTACCGATTCGTAGAATTACCACAAACAACCCGACAATCCCTCCAAATCACCAAAATCTATCCCATCTTTTACTATTTCGAATTGTTTAAGAATTCTCTGCTTCTATCTATTATGCAATAGTTTACGTCTACCTGACCATGTTCCTTTATTCTAGAGTATACTCCAGTAGCGTAGAAAAGCCTATTATTTGGAACAGTTTATCTTATTATTACTATATTTAGCAATTTCTGGTCTATTCTTGTTAGTTCTGACCCTATTCCAAGTACTCTTGTTGTTTCATTTATATAGATAATTTGTATAGATTATAACTAACCAATCAGATTGCTTGATTTCCCATAATCTGTAAACAGAGTTATCTCCCTTCTATATAATAAAAGACTATATCCAATGGCACCCCAATTTTAGCACCCATTTTTTGCAAAACACCTGTGGCTGTGGAATCCCTTTTTGTCATATGTGCTTATGTGAAAAGGCACAATGTGACACAATATGCCCTATCACATAGGCACATGCTTTATGTGCCGATATGTGCTTATCTGAAAAGGCACAATGTGACACAATATGCCCTATCACATAGGCACATACGGGTATTTGAGGATACCTATGGCCTGGTATTGTATTATTTGAGGATACCTATCGAGGATACCTATCGAGGATACCTTTTATATGATGCTTACCTGAGGATACTATGTAGGCTGTACATATCCCTGTAGGTCTCTTGCTGGCCCTTAGTACTATTAATCCACCTGATGCTTCATGTTATCCTATGACTGGTATAGGTAGTATGCAATGCTAGGCATAGGGGTATTGTGGGTAGGGGTACTGGCTGGTAGTTTGGAACGGTACTATAGTATGGGCGGTATATACACCTATAGGCCCCCGTTAGTGCTTGGTACTATTAACCAACCGATTGCTTTGTTTTATTATATGGCTGGTATATGTAGTACATTATGGTAGACCTAGTGATTTTGTGGGGGTGGGGGGTAATGCTTGGTAGTTTAGAACGGTAGTATAGCATAGGCTGTACATATCCCTGTAGGTCTCTTGCTGGCCCTTGGTACTACTGATCCACCAGGTGCTTCATATTATTGAGCGGTATTCTGGGGTGGGGTCAATGCCTGGTAATACAGAACGGCAGCAGAGTATGGTTGGTATATTCCCCTATAGATCCCATCCTAACCGTTGATAGTATTAACCTACCAAATGCTTTGTATCATCCTGTTACTGGTAAGGTGGTACGTAATACCAGTAGATCCTACCTTATTCCGAGTACTCTTGTTGTTTCATTTATCTAGATCATTTATATAAATTGTAATTAACCAATTAGATTGCTTGATTTCCCATAACCTGTACTTAATCGTACAGAGTTATCTCCCTTCTGTATAATAAAAACCTATATCAATGGTCATATTCACGGGCACCCCAATTTCGGCACCCCTTTTTTAAGAATCCCATTTGTGGAATCCCTTTTTTGTCAAATGAGGATAAGAGTCGTATTAAAAATCCCTCAATGAGGGATTTTTAATACGACTCTTATCCTCATTTCAGAAAAAAGGGATTCTCCAGAAGGAATCCCATTTGCGGAATCCCTTTTTAGGAATCCCATTTGTGGAATCCCTTTTTTCTGCAATGAGGATAAGAGTCGTATTAAAAATCCCTCATTGAGGGATTTTTAATACGACTCTTATCCTCATTTGACAAAAAAGGGATTCCACAAATGGGATTCTTAAAAAAGGGGTGCCGAAATTGGGGTGCCTGTGAATATAGCCATTGATATAGGTTTTTATTATACAGAAGGGAGATAACTCTGTACGATTAAGTACAGGTTATGGGAAATCAAGCAATCTAATTGGTTAATTACAATTTATATAAATGATCTAGATAAATGAAACAACAAGAGTACTCGGAATAAGGTAGGATCTACTGGTATTACGTACCACCTTACCAGTAACAGGATGATACAAAGCATTTGGTAGGTTAATACTATCAACGGTTAGGATGGGATCGAAAGGGGAATATACCAACCATACTCTGCTGCCGTTCTGTATTATCAGGCATTGACCCCACCCCAGAATACCGCTCAATAATATGAAGCACCTGGTGGATCAGTAGTACCAAGGGCCAGCAAGAGACCTACAGGGATATGTACAGCCTATGCTATACTACCGTTCTAAACTACCAAGCATTACCCCCACCCCCACAAAATCACTAGGTCTACCATAATGTACTACATATACCAGCCATATAATAAAACATAGCAATCGGTTGGTTAATAGTACCAAGCACTAACGGGGGCCTATAGGTGTATATACCGCCCATACTATAGGACCGTTCTAAACTACCAGGCAGTACCCCTACCCACAATACCCCTATGCCTAGCATTGCATACTACCTATACCAGTCATAGGATAACATGAAGCATCAGGTGGATTAATAGTACTAAGGGCCAGCAAGAGACCTACAGGGATATGTACAGCCTATATAGTATCCTCAGATAAGTATCATATAAAAGGTATCCTCGATAGGTATCCTCGATAGGTATCCTCAAATAATACAATACAAGGCCATAGGTATCCTCAAATACCCGTATCTGCCTATGTGATAGGCATATTGTGTCACATTGTGCCTTTTCAGATAAGCACATATCGGCACATAAAGCATGTGCCTATGTGATAGGGCATATTGTGTCACATTGTGCCTTTTCACATAAGCACATATGACAAAAAGGGATTCCATAGCCACAGGTGTTTTGCAAAAAATGGGTGCTAAAATTGGGGTGCCATTGGATATAGTCTTTTATTATACAGAAGAGAGATAACTCTGTATACAGATTATGAGAAATCAAGCAATCTGATTGGTTAGTTATAATCTATACAAATGATCTATATAAATGAAACAACAAGAGTACTTGGAATAGGGTCAGAGCTAACAAGAATAGACCAGAAATTGCTAAATATAGTAATAATAATATAAACTGTTCCAAATAATAGGCTTTTCTACGCTACTGGAGTATACTCTAGAATAAAGGAACATGGTCAGGTAGACGTAAACTATTGCATATATAGATAGAAGCAGAGAATTCTGAAAGAATTCGAAATAGTAAAAGTTGGGATATAGATTTTGGTTATTTGGAGGGATTGTCGGGTTGTTTGTGGTAATTTCACGAATCGGTAAAATACTCTTCTACAAAGGAACACACCCTCCGAACATACCCCGTCTTATTGCAGAAAAATTGGGTAACATAGCAATCACGTGCTACCATAGAAACCAAGATGGCGGCCTCCAGTATACAAAATGGACGACGGAAACACGTATCACCCTAACAACACGCGCTGTGTATGCGCACTCACACCACGTATCCCTATGGAGATGACGTCACAATATGGCCGCTCACGCGGGTTACCATGACAACCAAACATGGCGGTACTAGGTCACGTGACATGACGTCACTTCCGGGGTCATCCACCGGGGTCATCCAAATAGCCCCTGAAACGTGCGAGCACTACTACTTAGGATTCCCAGCAAACTCCGTTAAATAGGATAATAAGCTCTGTCAAACAACAATGAATTGATTAAATTTCCTACTATAGGAAAAAATTCGTCCTGAAATACTGATATTTCGACATCGTGGGCAGAGGTTTAGAGTGAAATCATACGGAATACTAACAAGGAAGCATCGTAGTGAACATGCCCAGTTGAGGAAACACTAGTTGATACATTTGCAGGTTAAAGATAACACCCTAGCTTCTATTCATGGCTAGTAAACAGCGTTCTAATGTGATGATGCTAAACCAGACATCGGTTCCTTGATTCGTAGGCCGAACAAAAAAGGTAATAATTTCGATCGTTTAACCCTATCTTTAAAGGTGAGCTTGTACAGAATCAGAGATGATTTCCGTAATTAAGAAGTAGGGGGACGTCCCGCATCGCGAATCGGCCTTCGCTGCACGTTATGCGTCCGTTCGGAGCGGGCGCGCAACACGTAGTGATTCCCAACGAGGGTGCGTCGACGGGGGAGAGTGTTCTCTGTTCATGGTAGAAGGTATTTTTTTTTTATTTGGTACCTTAAGCTCTTCAATGGAAGTGGACATTTTTGTCTGCGCGACTGCGTGTTACACATAGCTAAATGGGTTTAGTGTGGCTAGCAAGATGTGTGAGTTCTCGCTGCGTTGGATACTCGAGAAGATGGAGCCATTCCAGGTCTTGAAGTTTTAAGATGACGCCAGACAAAGGTGGGGAAACCACGTTCCACATAGAAAAGCATCACCATACGCATGCTTCAGATTTATGAAACACTTTCTGTGTTTCTCCCCGCCCCTCATTGTTCAACATTAACTCCCAGCTTACATCTCGCCGCATGAAAACAAATCGGCTCTAGAGTGCAACAATGAGCCAACTGCAATGCTTGTTGAACTCAAGGGTCAAAATAATTCTCACCGAACGTTCTCTGTTGAAGGTCTTTGTTACTTAGTAAATAATTTCGCCCTGACAGGGCTCCTACATCAACTGTTTGCCTCCATCTGGACCTAGGCTTATAGATATTATTTCTTTTCATCTCTTTAAAGTTAAAATTAAAAATGACTTGCTTTGGGATTTTCAGCAGCATCCACGTCTCACATATCAAATCATCAACGAACACTCCAGATGCCCAAATGAAAGGAAAACTATTTGATTACGAGATAAAGCAAGGTAGAAGCAGACGGCAGCTTGCGGAAAGCCCTCTCAAAGATGTGGACACTGATCGGCTGACTCCTGAAGGTTTTATGAGAAGTCACAGGCGCTACAGTGTTGGGGATCCACTTCATGCACGGTCTGGCATGATGCAAAATCCAGATTCTCCTTATGGTTTAGCAGAGATGCAGAATAGATCGTTAATCGCAGTTTATAACGAAAATCACGGTAAGTGATCCATAGTCCACAAGTGCTGCTCAACACAAGATGAGATATAGAAAGATTGATATCAGGTGCAATGTCATTGGCAGTCCACGCGGAGGGCACTTCGATATACCAACAATCTAGTCTGCCATTGGTCGCTCAGATGCATGGAATTGCATTCGTTCAGTTCGAAAAATCAGAATGGTCTCCCATTGGTCCGGACTGTGGTCGGCATATGAATCCCCCTCCTACCTTGTCGCAACCATCTTTGCCAAATGGGCGACGAAGATGATACAGAAATGCCATCGCAAATGCCCTTGATGTGGACAGCCACTGATCGCTCAGATATAAGAAAGCAGAGTTCCTTCAGTTTGAAAAATCAAAATTTTCTCTGTAAACACCATACCCCCCCCCCCCCCTCTCCTTCGGTGCATTTTCCTGTAACATGTTTTGGCCCAGTCTGCCCCTGAAAGATCACTCATACTGAACAAGTATTTCGCTCTTTTCAATTCCAATATTGTTGAAAAGCGTTTTGTTGTTGTAGATGACTTGTATTTGTCACCCGGATCTGTTGCTGGGTGGTTGCAGAGCGAAAATACATAAATTGGACGTACAGTACAGATAGAGTAGCTGGTTGAAAAAACACCCGTTTAGGTGAATTTCAATCGAATCCCCAGAAAAAAAGTGTTAGGCAGCACAAGCACAAGCGAACTTTCAGCCCGGGTTGAGCTCGACAGTCCATCAGCGGAAAACTTTTTTTGTTTTTGGTGGGAACTGTGCTTGGATAGGTGCGCAGCAAAGATGGTCGATTGAGGGGTGTGGAGGTGGGAGAAACCTGCTTTGTTCTGACTACGATGGCTCAAGTCCCAACCGACAACACTCCAAATACATCACCAAGACATGAGTTCGCCAAAGGCGTGCCTTGGTGATGCAGCTGGATTATTAGTTAGACGGGATTTTAGTTAAAAAACTTCAAGAATTCTTGGAAATTTATTTTTTCACAAAAAAAAAAATTATGCATATGAAAGTCGCAACGCAACTCCTTATTTATTTAACCCGTGAACCCCAAAGACCCTTTTTGCGGTCCAGGATCGCGAAACGACCTGAATTCATAAAGTAGATAGCTGCTCAATGAATTTGTGTCATAGACCATTCAATATTTTCAACGTGCCGCGCCAAGTCCCCCCACCCCCACCCCCCTTGCCAAGTAACGAATATAGACTCTAACAGTTGATGGGTCTGAACTGACATGGAATATACTATCAGGATCTAAAGTGTTAACCCTTTACCTAACATGAAAAGCAGACGACACTTGCCAAAAAAATTCTTGAATAACTAATTTTTTTCATTTTTTGTCTCAAAATATGGGTTATGACCCCTCGTTGGAACGAGCTCGACGAGCTCGTTCCAACGAGGGATCATAACCTTTGTTTTTGAGACAAAAAATAAAAAAATAATTAAAATTAATTGGCATTTTTTGAGAATAGCGCTGGCTGGTTTTGGCCGTTACGTTCGGTAAAGAGTTAACACTTTCAGTACTCCAATTTTGTCTTGCTGTGCACCCAACATCCCAAATCAGATACTTCAGACTTCCATATGCATGACCGGTGTGTGTGTAACACAAGTCTAAGTATAAACTTTATTCTTGTAAGTATTCCTGCACGATACTAGTGAGAGCGTTTCGGTATCAAAAGACCTACCTACACATTCGCGGTAAACGGCGCTTCTGCACACCAAGTGCAACGCGTGTCAAAAACGCTGAGCAACGGTTCAACTGGCCTCCACCTTAACAGAAAAGAGGGCGTCTTTACGCACGCTATCAGTCGACTATATAGCACACAGACTTGCCGCTTTCAACTTCTATGATAATCCGTTCGGGTTTGTTGTTTGCTTCCTTTTGACTCATGCTGATAGTTAAGTATACCATGTGGACAGCGACCAAGTGATGGAATTTGAAAAGTTTGTGATTTATGTCACCCGAATTTTGTCAAGTTCGCGAAGATGTTACCTAAAATGGATTTCGATTGGCAGAATACTAAGATCATCTGATTACACGCTTTGCGTGATACGCTCACAAATCTTTTAGAACGTTTCTTGCATTTCACGCAGCCGTGACAAAGCGTGCTCTTTTAATTAACCCTTCACCCAACGAAGCGGTCACATTCGCCCGTGTAATATGCAAATTCAGCAGCTGAAAAAAAATCTGTGTTTAAAAAAAATTCAACAAAACCATATCATGTGACCCCTCTTTGGAACGAGCTCTTTCCAATGAGGGGGTCACATGATATATATTGTTTTGTTGAAATTTTTTGAAAAATCTTGAAAATTAATATTTAAAATGATAAATTTTGATATCGTCTGCGTTGGCTAAAGGGTTAAACGCCGCATGGAGATGCATTAAATCAATGATAGCAAACGAAGAGTTTTTATTCCGCGTATTGAGCGACGAGATCACGTGCGGTATACCGCGAAAGTGTAGGTATGCCTCAAGACTCCAATCTGGATGAAAATGTCCGTATTTGAAAAAGTTATTGGATGCGTGTCAGTACTGTCACCCTCAACCTTACCGCACCCCTCCGCTACGCCCGTGTATTTGGGCTGGTTAGAAAAAAACTTTATTATACGCCTGTTATATATGAAACCCTCATCAACAATGTGGAACGGAAATCGCTGACGGACTATTTTTATAAAGCAGCGAAATTTCACTGGAAATTTCAATAAATCATGCACCGCAATTACAATTTAAATCGCCAGCGATAGCTAAAATCGTCCCCTGACTTCCAATGTGTTCTGTGTGCCAGTAGACACATAGAACACATTGGAACTCGGGGAACGAAATCGTAACACGGGTTTCCCTCGCAAATTTGGTTGGCGATAAAATGCCTCCCGTTCTATCCTTCCGCACTGGCATTCGTGCCATATCGATTAACCCATTCACACACATGTGTCGTTCTGTGTATTTACCTACTTTACAAATTGAGCAGTTGAAAAAAAAAATATGCTTTTCAAAAATTTCAATAAAACCATATCATTATCATGTGACACCTCATTGAAATGATCTCGTCGAGCTCGTTCCACTGAGAGATTACATGATATGGCTCTGTTGATTTTTTTTTTTAAATTAAAAAAAAACAGTAATTCAAACAATAATTTTTTTTTTTAAAATTAAAAAAAAACAGTAATTCAAATAATAAATGTTGATATCCTATGCGTTGGGTAAAGGGTTAACAATAACACTAAGTGTTATCCGAAGGGTCTTCTTCAAAGAAATGTTTTTCTTTGTTTGTCCATTGTCCATCCCTGTCTGAAACCGCTAGATTAATCGTAATTTTACCCCAACGTAATATGCAAATTCCGCAGTTGAACAAAAATAGTTTTAAAGCATTTCAACAAAACTATATCATGTGACCCCTCACTGGTGCGAACTCGTTCCAGTGAGGGGTCAAATGATACGGTTTTGTTAATTTTGGGGGAAAAATTTTTAAAAAATAATATTTAAAATAAAAAAAAAATTGATATAGGCCTTTGTGTTGGGTAAAGGGTTAACCCTTTACCCAACGTAACGACCAAAACCGGCCAGCGCTATTGACAAAAATCGCCAATTAATTTTCATTATTTTTTCATTTTTTGTCTCAAAAATATAGGTTATGCCCCCTCTTTAGAACCAGCTCATCGAGCTCGTTCCAATGAGGGATCATAACCTATGTTTTTGAGACAGAAAATAAAAAAAAAAATAGTTATTCAAGAATTTTGTTTGCAAGTGTCGTCTGCTTTTCATGTTATGTAAAGGGTTAACCCTTTACCTAACCTGAAAAGCAGACGACACTTGCAAAAATAATTCTTCAGTAACTAATTTTTTTCATTTTTTGTCTCAAAAACATAGGTTATGACGCCTCGTTGGAACGAGCTCGATGAGCTCGTTCCAACGAAAGGTCATAACCTATGTTTTTGAGACAAAAAATGGAAAAAATAATGAAAATTAATTGGCGATTTTTGAGAATAGCGCTGGCCGGTTCTGGCCGTTTCGTTAGGTAAAGGGTTAACAGGTCGCGGGCTAAGTTTCTTGATTTACAGCCAGATCAAACGGCTAAAATCTCAAACGCAGGCAGAATCAAACATATCCTGCTTCCTATCATTTCTCTTCTACACATCATATAAGATCTTCTACACATCATATAAGATCTTCTACACATCATATAAGATATTAATTTTTTTTACCCCTCACCATCATCTACTGCTAACAGAACCTATTTTGTTTGGTCATAAAAGCGGCTGTTTCGCAAAAAAACTACCCCGTCAGTTAACTACTATTCTTGATGGGGGTGCAATGACTCTTTGGTTGGAGCAATGGGAAACAAACTGAAAGGTCGTCAGTTCGATTCTGTCCCGCGCCCGCGACGTTGTGTCCTTGAGCATGCCACTTAATTCTTATTGTCCGCGAGGGACACGATGGCGCTCTGTACTAAGGCGCTATGCACGTCTATTGCCCTCAACCGACATGAACTCTGTTTGCGCTGGGTTAGTATATTGGCGAGTCTGAAAGTTACACGCCGCTGCTCGGTGGTTCTCTTCGAGTACTTCGGCTTCTTCCATCCGTGAAACCGTCCGGCACAATATGGCTGTGGCTTAGGGATCTGCGAATCACACATTTTTTTTTCGAATCGAATCTCGAATCGAATCTCGAATCGAATCGTGTCTCTGATATCGATATCGAATCGAATCTTAATAGACAAGTTATTTCATATTGCACCAAACGGAAGTTACGGTACACCGTGATGGCCCTTACAAGATTGACTGACACCTTAAACACCAATAAATAAATATTCTCTGTAGCACCGTCGCTGAACACCTAGGACCAGTATCCAAAGTTTTAGTTTTTGAAGGCTTAACTTGTTACGTTTCACGGTAACAAGTTAAGCTATCAAAACCTAAAACGATGGAAAATGTGCCGACAAGATTCACTACTTACCTAACAATTAACCTTTGTCAATTACTCAATTAAATATGAATTGAGCCAACATGAATGAATTGTCTAATGCCAATTTTATCCAATTTTGTTTTGTTGGAAATGTAACAAATTGAAGTTAGTTCGAGAGATTCAAGAAAAATCGAATCTTGAGACTGATTCGGAATCGATCTCGAAGCAGCCGTATGGTATCAATATCGAATCGAATCTCCATGGAATATTCACAGGACCCTACCCACAGGACCCTACCCACTGGACCCTACCCACCGGACACTACCGAGGCTGTTTGAAGATGTTAAACTCAAACAAACAAACTCTTCTTGGTGAGAGAAAATTACAGTTTGAAGGCTCGCACAGAAATGGGCTCTGTTTGCAGTTAATAACAAATCATGAAAGCAGACACAACAAACGATCGTTGATAATTATACATGCGTCCGATGTATCCTAAATGTCCGACAGGCGCTATTCACAAAAATCGACATTCAAATTTCCAAAACATACTTATGTCTCCTAATTGGAACGAGTTCGTTTAACTCTTTGCAAATATGAGCCATAAGTTGTTTTAGGGACGAAAAAAGAAAATATTTTAGTTATTCAAGAAATATTAGGCCTATTCTTGGCAATACACTCAGGGAAATCCGCACAAAATTTGGTTCCAAGTTGAAACAAAAGCCATCGAAGAACCAAAACAAATGAGCGAGTATTCATGTGATCTAGATGCATGCAAGAGTTGCCTGTTTTGTTTAAATAAAAAATAGTCGTCGTGGAGCAGCTTAACGCATGCGTGGCCGTGGTGGGACAATTCAAAGCGCGTTTCTGGCGTTGCTTCGTCGCCATTTTAAAACTTCAATTCATACAATGTCCAAAGACGTTGACTGTCCACTTAACGTGACAGATTGAAGAACCAAAACACGTGCGTGTTTGGTTCCACGTAACTAAATTTGGTACCCCTATAAGGACAAACTGAAAAATCAGTTTTGGTTCCTGGAGGAACCAAAATTTCTCTGTGTGTAAAATAATATGGTCTAAACGTGACCTCATACCTGTGTTGCATTCATGATATAGCAAAAGATGCTGAAAGTGACCTTAAATAAATCCTCGCGCGTAATTTACAAATTAAGCAGAAAAAAAAAATTCAAAGAAATTTCAACAAAACTGTATCACGTGACCCCATTAGAACCAGCTTGCCGAGCTCGTTCCAATGAAGGGTCGCATGATATGGTTTTGTTGAAATTGCTTGGAAAATTAAAAAAAATATTTACAATTATAAATTTTTATTTATATTGATATTATACACTTATCATGAATAATATAGTGTATTTTTGGCTGTCAAATCTTGATGGCGCATCACACATATCTTCTCTTGTGTTCCAGTTTCGTATCAAATGGTCGGAAACCTAACGAGACCAGAACGTTAAAATACTATATAACAGTGGGGAATAACTATCGGTGTCGGTGTCTCTTGTGTAACACTGGAGTTCAACTGATGACTCAGAGACAATTTAAGGATGATAACAATTTAAAGGCAAATTTATTTATTTATTGATGTTTAAGGTCACATATATATGCACAATGGCTAATCATGACCATGACAGTTTTACGGGTGGAGGAAGCCGGCGTACCCGGAGAGAACCACCGAGCAACGACGAGCAGCTGCCAGCTCCCCAACATCGTAACTCCGCACTGCAGCACAGGCAGGGTTAGATTGGTTGAAGACATGCGTACCATCGGCGTGCAGTACGCCTTAGTACACGGCGTCATCGTGCCCCCACATGGGCAATGGGGGTGAAGTGTCTTGCCCAAGGACACAACGCGGTTGCCGCAATTAAAAGGCAAATCTGGTACTCGAAATATCTCACAGCAATAAACATTTAGCAGCCAGACTTGTTGGATATCCGAACAATATTACAGCAATAGCTCATGGGATTTCACATGAAGCAGAGTAACGTTTGGAAATCCAAACTATAACTAAATTCTTACTTATGAACGAATCTATATGTACAATACAAAAAATGAGTCATGTTGCAAGAGGCTTACTGAATTTTAAGATTAAAGTAAGCTTTCACCACGTCTGAATCAGATACCTGATCAACTTACTGAATATAACTCAAATAAACAATGGGGGGGGGGGGGGGGGGGGGGAACAGTGAATAGAGGCAACTTGTTAACAACTTCTTTGTTGCTGTCACACGACGAATGAAAAAAATATGCCAAGTTTGAAACAATTGACATTAAATTGGACAAAATGCGAATAGCAGCTTGTGAATGCAATATGATAACAGTAAATTTGTCTTTTTGTTTCAAACGCTTATCATGGTCTGTACACGCTCCGGTGATAATACCAATGTGTTAACTGTTTGCTTTGAAAACTATCCCTGACAATGTTCCACATACCTAGTTAATGTATATAAAAGAAGAAAAAGCAGTATTTGACAAGATATAATGTGATTAACTCCTTGGTACAAAAAGTCAAACTTCATCGCTTCCTTCGCGAGAGAATGCGTATGCTTCTGGTAAGGAACAGGTAACAGCAAAACCAGGGAGCCGGGTGAGCTCAGCTGTGAATTTCGAACATGTGTCGCCTGCCTGTTTAGGCAGACGACACATGGTTGGAAGTCACAGCTGCCCATCAGGGTTTTTTTCATTGTAATGATTGGTGTATTTAGTTATAGGTATTGCAGGCTTCTAAGTATAAAATGATTAATGTGTGTCGTGATCAGTCTAACATCGTCTGATGTGAAATGGGGGGGGGGGGGGGGGGAGTACAGTGATGAGGGGGTGGAGGGAGGTAATAAGACAGAGAATGAAACAAAGCCAATCTAACAGCGTGCAATTTGTTCTGAAAATATAAATGCATATATATACGTATAATGACGCATATGTCGTGTCAATAAAGATATACTACTAATCTACTACTACCAATCAAGTCCGCCGTGGAGCTTCAAGTTGTTAAAATGAGGGTGCATAAGCTATATTTTGTAGAAAATGTTTAGTAATTCAAGAAATGTTGTTGTAAATGTCGTCGCTGGTCGTGTAACGTACAGGGTAACATTGCAAGTGAACACTTCGTGGACGTTTTTCATTTTGCTAGCATTTCTGGTTTTATTATATATACGTAAAATATATTATCGTACCGGTAACTAATCGTGGTAAAATCCACGTCCCCGTCTAATATTTCGAATTCACATTACCAGCCTAAACAGATCGCCGAATCAGAACATCTGTTAAAGTTGGTCATAAATATTCTGTTTCAGACAATACAAGGAGATATTCATCTCCCGAAAGGAAAATTTCAAACTCTCTTGCACTGCCACTTTACTCTCCCGATCAAAAGCTGACATATGGGGATCCGAATGTACCGAGCAAGAAAAAGTCATTGAAGTTTGAAACACCCGAACCTTCAGACGGAACATCTCGAACAGCAGTCATGTCGCCAGTATCAATCGTAGGTTCCTACCACGAATCAAAGGTTGGATCACCATCACAAAGGTTTCCGGGGAGTAACGAATCACCCAAACACAGCAACGTGTCAGTAAGGCTAGCCAAATCCTCGGTAGCGAAAGAGCAGCAGCGAAACACGGAAGCGTTGAAGAATATCTATGATATGACTATCAAGTCTGTGTCAAACGCAGATGCAGCATTCTTCAGCAAGAAGTCTAAGCAGGATATAAGCAAGAAAAAGAGCAGAGCCACATCCATGGTAAGTGTTTATTGTGGAGTCATCTTCTCTATAACGTGTGTTTCGCCCAAATATGTCCACAAGGCTGATGATGTCCACAAGCAGATTTCGTCAACATGGGCCAATTAGGTCCACTAGCGACTATATTGTGTCCATCGGCAGACTCCGCTCCTTTCGTACGCAAAATCCACAAGCCGATTTTGTCCGTAAGCCGATTACGTCGTCAGCCCGCGAAACGATTGTGTCTACCGGTCTACCTGCGGACACAATCGCCACGCGTTTTGCGGACCTAAGGGTATTACATCTAAATGAGTCTTGACTGCTCAATAAAGCGACAACACTTGGGTAACCAGCAAAAGGTCGTGTGCTTGCTGACAGACCGGCACTTTGTTGAAGCACTTCAAAAGCACGAATAACACTTCATTGGCGTCTCAGCCGGCCAGGTAAAAAACAAAAACAGAGATAAAAATTGTTTTGTTTCAACTGTTTCAAACATTCACTCTGGAAACCCTGTGTTCGGATTGCCTATGCAATCTTGGCGTCTCAGGGGCTGATGCCGAACCTCATCAAAAACAAGGAGAACAAGAGGCCCCAGGGGGCCTGAGGGCGCTCACCTGACATGGTAGTCTAAATATCAAACCAGGGACTTGATTTGAATAAGCTGCATACGCCCCTCCTAAGAAAAGCATATAGCAACTAGATGAAGCATTCGTGCCCACACAAAACACAGGATTTAGCTTCTATTTTCAGTTCCTGCACTTTTACGTCCCAAAATTGAGATAAACGCATAAAAAACAGATTTTTTTTATTTTTGTTCGGAAATTCCCAAACAAAATATTTTCAGCATAAATTCTTTTTCTTCTCAAAATTTACCAAAACGCATAAAAAAAACCCAAAAATAATTTCCGGATTTTGGTGCAAAAGTCCCACCCGGACCCCAAATTTTCAGTGTAAAAAAAAATAATTTTTTTTTGTCTCAAAATTGATCGAAACACATAGAAAACCAAAAATTTCCGGATTTTGGTCCAAAATTTCGGAACGGGTCCCCAAATTTTCAGCCTAATTATGAACCCAGGGACTTGGCTTGAACAAACTTGAATCTCACCCATCTAAGGATGCTGCATACCAAATATCAAAAGATTCTTATTGGTAGATCTGAAGAAAAAGATTTTTAAAGAATATTCCTCATTTTGAACTAAGTTACAATTCGAGCTCCCACAGTGAGCCCAAATATGAACCTAGGGACATGGCTTGAACAAACTTGAATCTCACCCCACTATGGATGCTGTATGCCAAATATCAAACATTCCGACTGCTGAATCTGAAGAAGAAGATTTTAAAAGAAAAATTCCTCATATTGAACGAAGTTATAATTCGGGCTCCCACAGGGAGCCCAAATATCAACCCAGGGACTTGGCTTGAACAAACTTGAATCACCCCCAAGGATGTTGCACACCAAATATCAAAACATTCCGACTGCTGAATCTGAAGAAGATTTTTTAAGAAAATTCCTCATTTTGAACTAAGTTACAATTCGAGCTCCCACAGTTAGCCCAAATATGGACCTAGGGACATGGCTTGAACAAACTTGAATCACCCCCCCCCCCCCACCCCCTAAGGATGCTAGTACCAAATATCAAAACTTTCCGACTGCTGGATCTGAAGAAGAAGATTTTTAAAGAAAATTCCTCATTTTGAACTAAGTTATACTTCGGGCTCCCACAGTG
This sequence comes from Pictodentalium vernedei, assembly GCA_031216915.1. Lineage (NCBI taxonomy): Eukaryota > Metazoa > Mollusca > Scaphopoda > Dentaliida > Dentaliidae > Pictodentalium > Pictodentalium vernedei. Next base: position 252,334,512 of record CM062295.1, read on the forward strand.
AGCCCAAATATGAACCCAGGGACTTGGCTTGAACAAACTTGAATCCCCCCCCCCCCCCCCAAGGATGATGCAAACCAAATATCAAAAGAAGATTTTTAAAGAATATTCCTCATACTGCACTAATTTAAACATTTGGGCTCTCATAGAGAGCCCAAATATGGGCCCAGGGAATTGCTTTCAATAACATGTGAAACAATCTTCCAACGATGTTATATGTGAAATATGAAAGCTTTTGGAGCAGTGGTTTGGGAGAAAAGTAGTCTTAAATAGTTTTCCCATTTCCCACAGTGTCAAGAAAGGCTGACTCAGCACTTTTTCAAAGTCCCAAAAAAGTACCCCATGATAAAACCGATACCAATTTTTTTTTTACCATTCCATTCTGTTGGTCCTAAGGAAGCTTCACACCAAATAAGAATTTTCAGTGCCGTGTAGTTTTGGAGATATGGGCGTTTTAATTTTTTTCTATTTTTAGATCTTGCGGTTCCATGGGGCGACGGGAAAATTTTTTTTTTGCATAAATTAACTACTTATGTCCCAACAAAAGATCATGTCAAATTTGGTTCAAATCAGCCTATCGGTTTGAAAAATAGAAATTTTGGGCGAGGCAGAAATTCTTGCCCCTCCCATAACGATGGCAAATATAGCCCCTAGAATTTATCTTAAACAAATCTGAGTTTACACCTCGAAAGGAAGCTGCACACCTAATATCAAGTCTCTGCTACTGCTGGTTCATCAGAAGAAGATTTTTTAAGATTTAGGCTCACTTTTTGGGCGTGGCCCTACCAAGGAGCGGGTCAACTTGATTTGAACAAACTTGAATTGACATATGATAGGGAACATGCACAGCAACTTTTGTTGAATTTGGTCCAGCAGTTCGTGAGAATAAGTCGATAATGTAAAGTTAACGCCGGACGGACGACGGACGGAAAGTGATTAGTAAAGCTCCCCTTGAGCTATGCTCAGGTGAGCTAAAAAACAACAGAAGAGTATATATATGTAGGGACGGCACATTTTTCTCCCCCTCAAGGGCAACCTGTAGGTCAAACTACATATCCGTGCCAAGTTTGGTGAAAATCTAGAAGAAAAATAGTATATATGGACAGTACATTTTTCGACCCCTCAAGGGCAATCTGCAGGTCACACTACATAACTGTGACAAGTTTAATGAACACTGGAATAAAAAAAAACAAAAATAGAAAATATATAGGAACAGCACATTCTTCGCCCCTTTAGAAGGAAACTACGTACCCGTTCCGTGTTTGGTGAAAATCGGAATAAAAAAAAAATTGAATAAAAAAATATAGGGACAGCACATTTTTGACCTCCTCAGGGGCAATCTAACTACATACCCGTGCCAAGTTTGGAGATATGGGCGTTTTAATGTTTTTTTAAAAATATTTTTAGCTCCTGCAGTTCCAATAGGGTGACGGGAAAATTGTTTTTGGCATAAATTAGGTACTTATGACCCAATAAGCCCTCATATCAAATTTGGTTCAAATGGGCCTCTCGCTTTGGAAAATGGACATTCTGGTACAATTCGGGTTCCCACAGGAAGCCCAAATATGAACCCAGGGACTTGGCTTTAACAAAGTTATATCTCACCTCCCTAAGGATACTGTATACCAAATATCAAAAGATTCTGAAGGGGTGGATGTGAAGAAGAAGATTTTTGAAGAATATTCCTCATATTGAACTAAGTTATAATTCGGGCTCCTACGGGGTGCCCGAATATATCAACCCAGGGACTTGGATTGAACAATCTTGAATCTCACTGCCCTAAGAATGCTGCACACCAAACATAAACAAATTCTGACTGCTGAATCTGAAAAAGATTTTTAAAGAAAATTCCTCATATTGAACTAAGTTATAATTCGGGCTCCCACAGTGAGCCCAAATATGAACCCAGGAACTTGGCTTGAACAAACCTGAATCTCACCCCCTAAGGATGCTGCATACCAAATATCAAAAGATACTGATTGGTGGATCTGAAGAAGAAGATTTTTAAAGAATATTCCTCATATTGCACTAAGTTGAACATTTGGGCTCCCATAGAGAGCCCAAATATGGATCCAGGGAATTGCTTTCGACAAATATGTTAATCAATCTCCCAATGATGCTATATGTGAAATATGAAAGCCTTTAGACCAATGGTTTGGGAGAAGAATGTTCTTTAATGTTTTCCCCATTACCCACAGTGTTAAAAAATGCAGGCTCAGCACTTTTTCAAAGTCTCCAAAAAGTACCCTATGATAAAACCGATAGCAATTTTCTTTTACCAATCCATTCTGTTGGTCCTCAGGAAGCTTCACACTAAATAAAAATCCTCAGTGCTGTGCAGTTTTAGAGATATGAGCGTTTTAATTTTTTTCTATTTTTAGCTCCTGCGGTTCCCATGGGGCGACAGGAAATTTTTTTTAGCATAACTTAACTACTTATTTCCCAATAAAACGTCATGTCAAATTTGGTTCAAATCATCCTCTCGGTTTGGAAAATAGAAATTTTGGGCGGGGCAAAAATTCTTACCCCTCCCATAACGATGGCAGATATAAATCCTAGAACTTCTCTTTAACGAATCTGAGTCTACACCTCAAATGATAGTTGCACACCTTATATCGAGTCTCTGCTACTGCTGGTTCATGAGAAGAAGATTTTTTAAGATTTAGGCTCACTTTTTGGGCGTGGCCCTTCCAAGCGGCGGATCAACTTGATTTGAACAAATTTGAATTGACATGTGATAGAGAACATGCACACCAGATTTGGTTCAATTTGGTTGAGAAGTTGTGAGAAGAAGTCGATAATGTAAAGTTAGCGCCGGACGCCGGATGGACAGACGACGGTCGCCGGACGACGACGGACGGAAAGTGATTAATAAAGCTCCCCTTGAGCTTCGCTCAAGTGAGCTAATAAACAAATTATTTCAATTATATTAACAAAAATCCCGATGGTCAAGAACGTAACGTCATATCCAACTGTAGTAGATGAAAATTGAATGTTAAGGGGACGTCCAACCTAACTTTGGTCAAATTTCATGTAATTTTCTTTCAAGTCTAAAAAAGGCCCAAAATGAATAACCCCAATAAATTATATACCAAAATGCTTGGAATGAAACATAGAACATGTGGAAACTGAAATTTGCCATGGAACTGCTGCCATGTGAAGATAGCTCCGCCTGAAAGTCTGATATGGCATAAGTAAGAGAACAAAATTTTACAATAAAATACCTCAAAATAAAATAACAGCTGTATTCTATAAACATTTAAGTACATACTCGAAGAAATCTTTTCCTAATTCATGGAAGTAATAAGGATTGAGACCAAATGTTATAACTGGAGTGCTCACTGATTGAAGGCAGACATTTTCTATGTTTATGTTTTGATTTGGGGAGTTCAACAAAGGTCAACTTGAAGGAGTTCAGCAGAAGAAGTATGGAAGGACAAAAGAGTGTCTCCCAATATAAAGATGTATGTGTTACTGTGGTGGTTTGGAAAGAAACTATGATATTCTCCTATGAAGAATGCACTGCAAAGTCATACATTGTAGTTGAATAAATATATTTACAAACCCCTTGCACTGTAACTCTTTTTATCCCATGCATCAGTTTGATAGTGATTAAATTGTTAAATTTGTCTGGTTCATCAATGAGTATAATAGCTTTGTTTACTCTTGGACACCAATACACTCATGATATCTGTTGGAGAAGAAATAAGGGTAACTGTAACCTGTCACTGCAATAAACCATCTAATGTACTTAAAAGTACATTCAGGGATTTTTCTAGGTGTATTGGGAATGGGTCCAAGGGCCCGTGCAATTGGGAAAAAAACATCTTATAGGACCAAATTGGGAATCCTGTTGATGCTGTAGAGTGGAGAAAAGTGCACATTTCTTCTCTACAGGTACATTAAAAATGAAGAAGTTGGTTATATTAATTGAAATTATGGTTTTACAGTTCTTTTATCAGCATAATAAGACCAACTTTTGCAGTAAAAATCATAAATGTTATGGCCAAGTTGATACTGGTTACCAATTGGGAATTTAATGTTACAAATTGGGAAAAATCATGCCTAAATCTCATTGGGAATGGGGCCTATATTCGGCCCCTGTCGTCACCTAGAAAAATCCCTGACATTGTTATTCAAAACACATCAAATCAACCTTACATAATCATTATTGCATGTACTTTCCCTAAGGAGCCTTATTGGCATATTGAGATCAGAAGGGCACATCCAGATGGTCTCACATATTTTTTTCAAGAACGCAGTACACAAAGCAATCCCCAAAAGGTGACAAGTGAGCTCCATTTGACACAAAAAATTTCCCGGAGGGGGAGGGGGGGAGGGGCTCTCTTCCTTGTATGACGCTACCTCCGGCACTCAAGGCATATGCCTTTTTTCTCAAAGTTTAACTCTTTTTTTTCTTTTTGAAGATCCTGGCCACACATGTTCCAAACACTATCAGACAGGTAACCCTCCAAATAAGTGTATCTGCAAAAATCATGTTACATTGCAAAACATTCTTTTTAGACTTTTAGTTCTGGACCTTTCATCCTTCTTACTTCCAACTATAACACTTAATTTATGGATTAATGGGTGAATAGAAAAGTCCTGCCATAATCAACATTTTGAGTTCCATAAGCCTTCAAAACAGCTCCGATAAAAGTGTCAAACATCAGATTGGTGGCTGTATACAGAATACTCATTAGGTTGTTGCTTGATAAGTAATAGGAACAAATCTTCACCAGAAAATTCTGTAGCAATACCATTGAGGGTATTAGCAGGCACTTTGCAACAAATTGTAACAAATCAACTAGTTATAAACAAAATTTTCTAACTCAAAAGAGTGAAAAAGTACCACAACGCTGACAAAATGTGGGAAGAAACACATGCTACAGCAGCTACTCAGGCATTGTTTCCCCATGATCCTCGATCACAACACCAAATATCCTTTAAATTGGAGTAGCAATGGTTGAGATACAAAGGAGAATGTTGATACATGTAATGATGAATGGGTAAGACTAAGATTAAGAGGACAGGGGTCACCACTGCACGGCCCTAGATGCACCTTTGATTTTCCAACTTCCAGGTCTGGGGCATAATAATCGCAACACACCCACCTTATCAATTCATAATTTCAGTAAAATAAAAGAAATTATCAATTTTAATTAATTAATAGATGATGGAAAATATTTGGCTTCCTTCGCCTTCTCGTACTATTTAATTACCACAAACAATATCAGTTTGAATCTTGATGCCGATAAACAAAACTGAACGCATGTGGTCTGGTTAAAAAGTAACTCGGCATGAATAATGAAGACATTGCGAATATTTTGTGTATTTCATTTGTTTAAAAGCCAATTGCAGCTAATATTGACCGTGCATTCGATAATTCGTTTCGGTTTTGACCACACGGCCACGCTGACACTCAGTGTCAGCGGTTATGTTTATTGTGATATGCAAATTGGGGGATGGTTTCCGGTGAAGGAGATTTGTCACATTTGTCAGTGTAAAAAGATGACAAAAGACACTGATCGACGCTTGTGTTAGTATGGTTGGTTGCAAGAAAAAATTGAATTCTCAGCATCGTCCAAGCGCACCTTATTTAAAAGCGCGAATGCATCATTTTCAACCCATCTTCAATCGGTCCTTTGCAGACATCAAAGATAGCCGCGACAAATTCCATGGTTACTAGGGAGTAAATAACTTCACAACACCGGGGGGAAATCAACACGCTCAATATAGTTCCAGGTCACTTGGAATATACTTCGTGAAAAAGTGATTTCTGAAGCATTCTGCTTACTTTGTTATGAATATTGCCTTATTTTATGTGTATCGTCCCGATTTTATACACTCGGTTATTTTTTTACAAGTGGTCCATGTTGTCTTTCTAGTGCGCAATAATTCAGAATTTTTGTCAACAAAAAAGTTCAGACGGCCTGTAAACACGAGAGGGAATTTCGAACCATATTTTGCAGTTATGACATTAACAGCTCAAGTATTTGCTGTCATCTGTTTGCAAAACCGCTCATACATTGTCTCGAACAAATAAAGGGCGTGATCACGTCCTTACATTCTTACGGTTGCCCAAATTGAGTATTTCTGCAAGAACCACATCGTAATCACATGACCGGAATAAACATCATTGAAACATGGCCACATCCGGAACATCAAAAATTTGTGTTGGTGTTATTACATTCAAACGTCAAAACCCACCAGAGTGTGTGTCAAAAAAATGCTTTCTCCGAGTCTGTAGCATGTTATCATTATATTGAGGACAAGGCTTTCGAATTACCGATCATTTTGTGGTTTTACCGGTTCGTTACTTATGCCATTTGCAAATTAATCTTCTTCAAAATCATAAAATTCACTTTTTTTCCTGAAAAAAATTATATGTACCTTTTCTATGCACTTTACTCATTATTTTGATATATAATTTGCCTTTCCTTACTTCTGTTATCTGTTTCTGAGGCATTGGGAAAAATGTCAAAACATTGACCAAAGTTAGGTTGGACGACCCCTTAAACGAGAGCAGCGAAACGCCAGAATGATTGCCGTCCACTAAACGACCTAGTTTTGATGGAACAAACAACATTCAATATACGCACTACCCGCTAGCCATGCATACCTTGCATCAGTGGTCACACGATTAACCTACACCTGCCATATTTATTTATTTATTTATTGGGGTTTAAGGTCACATATTTATGGACAATGGCTAATCATGACCGTGACAGTTTTACGGGTGGAGGAAGCCGGAGTACCCGGAGAGAACCACCGAGCAACGACGAGCAGCTGCCAGCTCCCCAACATCGTAACTCCGCACTGCAGCACAGGCAGGGTTAGATTGGTTGAAGACATGCGCACCATCGACGTGCAGTACGCCTTAGTACACGGCGTCATCGTGCCCCCATGCGGGCAATGGAGATGAAGTGTCTTGCCCAAGGACACAACGCGGTTGCCGCAGGTGGGATTCGAACCGAGGACCACACCTGCCATATGAGGGAGATTCAATGAGCCACCGAGACAGATATTTTCCGCAACACTATCTGTGTAGCGGAAAAAATGATTATAATTCTGACGTAACCATTTTAACCCTTTGGACCCTGATAGTATATTCCATGTCATTTCAGATGCATCACTCAGTAGAGTCTATATTCGTTACTTAGGGGAAGACCAATCGATATTTTCAACGTGCAGCCTTGGCGCCGCACGTTGAAAATCTCGATTGGTCTACCAAGCAAATTCATTGAGCAGCTATCTACTTTATGAATTCAGGTCGTATCACGACCCATACCCGGAAAAGTTGTCTTTCGTGTTCAAAGGGTTGATTAATGATCTTATGTTTCAACTTACAATTTAGATCCAGTGAAGTTAATGCTTAAGATGTGTTTTACAGCAAGGCGCGAATTGCTGAATACACGGTGTGTCCAAACAGCAAGAAGAACCGAAAAACTAAATCATAGATAAGATAAGATAAGATTTATTAAGCAAATACTACACCAGAGCAAAGGCAGATTGCTTTGTATATGCAAAATCAACATAAATGGAAACATAAAAGAATACTAATTCCAAATGACAAAAGTAAATATCAAAGTTTATAGTGGTTGTAATATAATATTGTTAATGTCACCTCTTGGTGTCAGATTGACAAAACTTGTTCTCGTTCTTCAGAGAATTCGTCGCCTGAGTGCTAGAATGTCCTATGTCCCATAGGGGACATAGGACATTCTAGCACTCAGGCGACGAATTGCTGGATCATACCATAGATGATACCGCACAGCTGTGACTCAGCTGTGGAATCTCTCGGATGTGTCCATCCCAACAAACTCTTGGTATTCACTTTCAAATTTGTAAAATGCACGTTCTCTAAGAGATGCATATTCACTGCACTCCACAACGAAGTTCCATTCTGTTTCCACTGTACCTGAGCCGCATGCCGCGCATAAGCGTTCATTTACGGGGATGGGTGGTTGCATATGCCGCCCCTTTTCTATCATAAGTTTGTGGTTACTTACACGCAAACGAGCAAATATGTTTCTCGCCTCTAGAGATGTTGTATAGATCAAATAAGGCTCCAGGTGATATTTGTTTTTAAACTCTCGATAAGTTCTCAGTTTATTTTTTCCAGTTTTCCTGTTGTCATCAAATATAGCATTATAAAAATTATTTAAATGGGTCTCTTTCAGATTTTCTTTTCTTGTTATGTATTTCACAGGTTGAAACGGAATTTTCTGATTAGAGTTATTTTGATGATTATAATATAATAAGCTGCTGATATTTAACCAACATTGAGTCCGGCATAGCGTCATTCTCAAATGTTTTTCACATTGTTAGCTTTGCTCGCGTCGAATTTGAAGCGGAACGACCTTTCGGCAGGACAGCGTCATTATTGAACTCGTGTTTCTCGGTATATAGACTGAATAGTCAGACTGTTTTAAAGACGAAAAGATATTTGTCCAGTCGTTTTTTAACAAAAGAACAACAACAACCCCCCCCCCCCCTCCAAAGCCCCCAAAACCAAAAAACTAATTGAAACAGGCAGAGATCCAGATATATCCTTTTCCTAATTTTATGTAACAATTCCATGAAAATTCAGACAAAATTCTGGGGGGGGGGGGGGGGGGGGGGGGGATGAAGGGAGTCGTCAGATCCTTATATAAATACACTAATGCAAGCCTAAGAAACGAATTAATGCCGGTATTATCATAATAAAAGACCATGTGTCACTATAATAATAACGAGCAGGAATACAAAAGACCTAAATGGATTATAGCCTGCTGATTAACCAACACTAACTTACGGATGTGACAACCGTTACTTATTCTCAGTTCCTTATTTGACATTCGTTATCAACCGATTTTATCGGTTGATAACGAATATTGAATAAGGAACTGAGAATAAGTAACGGTTGTCACGACCTCCACCAACTGCTGAGCAACTCAAAATACTACTTAAAAGAACACAGCTTGCCTTCCCCGAGTCCCCTCCAGCACCCCACTTACACCCCATCCAAGGAATGCATATATACACCTGGAACTTAATTTAGCACCCCTTTTTTCGCAGTGGTGTTAATAGAAACTGTCATTACTTTCATACTATCTTTAAGATGACCAAAAGTGATTGTTTGCGATTCAATTGACATAATGATGAAAATATGCAGTATTTTAATGGCACTAATTACACATATCTGTCACTGACATTTTTAATGGAAAAATGTACTCTCGACAAGTATGGCGCTGGAACAGTCCATGTTGAAACAATGCCGGTAATTACTGACAAAAATGTAACTTGTGATCTCATGAACACTATAGCAGTGTCTGACGTCAGTAGCGAGTGTATCCACCACGTGTCGGAATGATAGCCTGAAGCCTTCTCCTAATGCTACCAGTGAGCTTCTGATACTGTCCAGAGGCAACTGTTGCCACTCCTCATGCAATGCAGCTTCCAAATTGGCCAAATTCTGTACAGGCGGATCCCTTGCTTGCACCCGACCTCCAAGAAAAGTCTCAGATGCGTTCTAAGGGATTCAAATCGGGGTTCATTGCAGGTCAAGATAGTGCTGCAATAGCGTTGTTCTGAAGAAATGCTCTAACAGCAATGGGGACGATGTGGCCTTGCATTGTCGTCCATGAGTACAGGCGAGTAACCAACGGGTGGTTGCCAAAATGAGGCACGACAACCGGATTGAGAATGTCCCGGATGTACTGATGACCATTGAGATTCCCACGTACAGCCACCATATCAAGTTTACGATCACGAGAGAGGCATCCCCAGATCTTTACTGATCCTCCACCATAAGGAACAGTAGGTTTGATGTCCCTGGGCACTTAAGCAGTATTTCCATGCCTCCACACTCTTGTGCGACCATCTGTGACGTGAATCAGGAACTCACTCTCGTCTGACCGATGAACTTTCCTCCATGTTCTGAGATTCCAATGTTGTCGTGCCATACACCACAAGTCTGCTGATGACAGAATGACTATAGCCAAGTTACCTCCCAATAGCTTTGAATGACAAGCCTGTTGCATGCATGCCAAATATTTGCCATCTTAGTGCCTCTGACAGTCTTCTCCTTGCCATGTCAACATTTACTGATAAAAGAAGTGACAAATGTTCTTATTTTATACCCAGATATTGCATGGGGGTGATAGTGTTTTTGTGACACTCGTGGGTAGCATGCTTCACGTGGGCGAAGGGATGTGTTTGGGGTACGCTATCAACCAGAAACATCATGTTTCACCAGATGAAATGTACTGCAAGACACAGCAATCATTAAAACATAATAATAGGTAACAACAACTTCACTGTCATGAAACATTTCATGGGGTGCTTAATTAAGTTCCACGTGTATAGAATCAAAACGATAATTTATGGGACAGTTTCTCCTATTTACGTGCATATGGTTCTCTATAGAACCATTCCCCTTCTATGAGTGGTCGGTTAAGTACAGAACAATTTCCTCTTTCAGTTCAGTGTGAGCAGGTGAGAGTAGCTAGTTCTATATAGAAGTATTTGGTTTTACACAGAACCACTTTAAAACGGCATTAGTTTTGATGCTACCATGCATAAAGGAAACTTGTGTAGAAATATTCACGAAAAAAATTGTGTTAGAATATCCACGAGAAAAAAACGTTTACTTCCATGCATCCACGAGAGAAACGTTTACTTCCATGCACATTGCTTGTGCCAAGAAACGAAGAGCTGATGCTTCATGGAGACAGTTGTGTTAGAATATCTAGGAGAGGAACGTTTACTTCCATGCATTTTGCTTGTGCAAACAAACGAAAAGTTGAAACGTAACTTTTCGCTCTCACTTTTCTTATGAAGTTAAGTAAACGGATCTGTGGAATGGTCAGGGATGGGGGTTACAGTGCATTTTCGCCATGGAGCGATTTGTGGTGGGGCGATTAACTGGCACCGTGGCTGTATTTTCTTATGCTTTAATTCCTTTCTAAACAAAACTAAAAGACGACCCCCCCCCCCCACCAAAAAAGAAAAAATAACTAAAAAAATCTTAAATATTTTCATTTTTCGCCTCTGAATCATAGCTTGTCACTCTTCATTAGAACGAGCTAGCTCAATGAACTCCTTCCAACAAGGGGAACATGATATGTTGTGGGGGCAAAAAATAAAAATAAATCTGATTTGAATGGTGATTGTTGTGAATAGCGTTGGTTGGTTTTTTTTTTTTGGGGGGAGGGGGAGATTAACGACACTTTTCACAGCCAGGGTCACCTCGTGTCGGACAGTTTTACGGATGGAGGAAGCCGGAGTACCCGGAGAGAACCACCAAGAGGTGGCGCGCAACTGTGAGACTCCCAAAGCATTTTATTTATTGGGGTTTAACGACAGTTTCAACAGTCATGGTCACCATGTGTCGGACAGTTTTAGAGGTGGAGGAAGCCGAAGTACCCGGAGAGAATACTAACTCCCCACAAGCAGGGTTAGCATTTGTTGAAGACAAGTGCACCATCGACGTGCAGTACGCCTTAGTACACAATGCCACCGTGTTCCCACGTGGGCAGTTGGGATTCAGTGTCTTGCCCAAGGACAGAACGCGGCTGCCGCAGGTGGGATTCGAACCGATGACCTCTCAGCTTGCAGCCCGCATCTCTACCTACTGAGCCATCGAGCTCCTTCCAACGTATTAACTCTGCACAATCAGAGTAACGATTGGTTGAAGACAAGTGCACCATCGACGTGCAGAATATATTAGTATATACCACCACCGTACTCTCACGGGATGAAGTGCATTGTCTAAGGACACAACGCAGTAATCCCAATGCCATAACCACTGAGCGCTGGTCGGATTGTGCCGTTACATTGGGTAAAGATTAACCAGACGATATCAAAATTTTATGTTCTTAAAAATTTTAAACAACATTGCAACAAAACCTTATCATATGACTCCCTCATTGGAACGAGATTCACGTGCTTGTTCCAATGAGGGACAAATATGTTTTTGTTCAAATGTTTGCAAAAATAATATTGTTTCAACTGCCCATTTTGTAAATTACGCGGACAGATACGGCCGATTCGTCAGGTAATAGGTTAATGGCATATAAATACTTGGGGAGTTATTTTTTGGCAGAAATTCTTGTTCACGGATGTTTTGAAGCAACTCTCCCTCTTTGTGCTGGAAATAATCACTGGTTTTTGAAGAAAAATCGTGTCTTTTCTGAAAATGAAAGCATAGGCGTGCAATAAAGCCCTTTACCCAACGTAACGGCAAAACCCGACCAGCGCTATTCACAAAATTCACCATTCAATTTTCATTATTTTTTCATTTTTTGTCGCAAAACATAGCTTATGGCCCATGATTGGAACGAGTTCATTCCAGTGAGGTGTCATCAGGTATGTTTTTGACGCAAAAAATGAAAAAAATGGTTATTTATGAATTTTGTTTGCATGTGTCATCTGCTTTTCGTGTTAGGTAAAGGTCTAATAAGAAGTTGCTTCACTACTATCACGTGACGGTATATGCTTTATTTATCCCAAAATACATCTCAAAGAAGTCTTCAGTTAATGTTAACCCTTTACCTAACATGAAAAGCAGACGACACCTGCAAACAGAATTCTTGAATAACTAATTATTTTCATTTTTTGAGACAATGAAAATTAATCGGCGATTTTTGAGAATAGCGCTGGCCGGTTTTGGCAGCAACGTTGGGTAAAGGGTTAACTACTACTCACATTTTGCCAAGGATTATCACCTTCTACCCATCTTCATATTTGATCCAAGAAAGGTTAAATGTGTATAGTTATAAGTTTGTTTATTTGTTTATTAGGTTTTAACGGCACTTTCAGTATCGTGGGTCAATTGTACGGGTGGAGGGAGTCGGAGTACCTGGAGAGAACCACTGAGAAACAATGAGTAACTTTCGGGCTCTCTAATTTACCGTCCTGACACAAGCGGTTAGCACTGATTGAAAGTAATTGTTACGTTGACATGTTGTACATCTAAGGTCGACGCCCCGTCTGGCCACGATTCACTTGCCTTCACCCAATGCTAACCCTGCTTGTGCCAGGGTGATAAATCAGAGAGTACGACGGTTACTCAACATTGCCGAGTGCTTCCCTATTGGTACACAAGCTTCCTCTATCCGTACGTTTCTCCAACTTGATATGGCAGACTGTTGAGAGTGTCATTGCTCCCAGTAAATAAACAAACAAATAATGTACACATTTTCCTTTCACGGGAAAGTTATGTCGATAAATATGGGGTGGGGTGATCCATAGCAAAATGTGAGGAGTAGATAACTTCGACTGGCAAAAATTCCTACCACGCCATCATAGCATGCATTTGACGAAGGCATGCCTTGATGATATAATTGGAACATTTTATCAGATGGGACTTGAACAATCATAGTCGGTACAAATTACGTTTACCCTCCGCCCTATCCCCTTCCCCCTCCACCACCCTGCTAACTGTTAGTAATGTGGGCAATTGAAAAATCAGTTTTCCCACACTTTGAGGTGAACAAAACTACCATTTATCCAATATGCACAGGGGAACTTTATGCGTACCCCGTCCCCAATCGACCATGTTTGGTACACCTCGGAACACATTTGCCCCAGTGGTCGTTAAATGTTCTTGTTATGGCGAGAACGAAGAGTAAGCTTTCAATTAACATAACGTGATATTACCAGGTAACGATCATCAAGATATATGTACTTCTGCTCTTTAGATGGGAATGGTAGGAATACAGTCGCCCTGGCTATGTTATTTCCATGCAGTATATTATAAGTTACGGAACGTTTAGGTGGTGTCACATGGGACGAAGTGAGAACAATATTAGGTGAGGCTTTAGCCGAGCCTTATATTGTTCTCGCTGTGCCTCAGGTGACACCGTATACGCCAACAAAACATCCGTAACGTATTTATTACGCCTGCTTTTTGCCCGGAATTTCATCATCACTTGTGCTTGCAAACCGTTTCATATTTTCGTTAAATTTTCCAACCGGCATTCATTTGTTTACAAAGAAAAACGAGTAGTGATGCAAGGGACGTTACAACATCTCGTGGATCACCAAGAAAATTACTGATTTATTACATCCGACACTTTTGAGCGCACTTACAGGTAATTATTCCGCCTGCTTCCAGACGCCTTGAAATAAAATCTCTCTTTAAAGTGCAAATTGGCCGAATTCAGACTACGATTTTTGCAATAAAAACAAAATAACGGACACTGGCAGTTAATATATCGCCAGTGTCGGCATACAGAATTAGTACGTGGTCACTGTTGACCTTTATCGTCTGTGTATTCGTCAGTGAGTCCTTGGTCACTAGTTATGGTCGTTCATTGGTTAATCTGTAAGGCAGGCGTAATAATTCTTGCTATGAATGTATTTAAGTTGTCTTTTGTTACTGCCAACAGAGTTTTCTTTCTTCATATATAGTGGTTACTCTATATGGCTGGAGTAATAATTCTTCTTGCTATGCATGTATTGAATATCTTGTCATTTGTATACTACGTATTCCTTTCGAAAGAAGGCGTGGAAATGTGCCCATTCGTCGGTCAGACTGTGTGATGGTGTTTGCGCGTAACAAAACTGAATTGGGGGCGCAAATCTTGTTGACTTTCGCTTTGAAATGATTCTGAAGATTCTACATATGCGTGAGCTATTAAAACTTCTTTCTTCTAACATTAGGATGGCAGCAGAGGTTCCATTAACAAAATGTTATCCGGTACAAAGCTTGAAAGCGATCATAAAATCTTGAACGATTTGGAAGAACTGCTAAAGGATGCAAAGCAGTATACAAACAAGTGAGTTCATTGGTTTTTAAACGTCTTATCTCATATTTATTGTCGATACGGCTCGCCACCAGATTATTTATTTGTTTATTGGGGTTTAATGACAGTTTCAACAGTCAGGGCCACATCGTGTCCGAGAGTTTGGCGAGTGCGGGGAGTCGGAGTCCATGGAGAGAGCCACCGAGCAGCAACTGCCAGACTCTCAAACTTTCTAACTCTGCACAAACAGGCTTAGTAGCGGTTGAAGGCAAATGCATCACAAACGTGCAGTACAGCCTTAGTAAACAGCTTCATCGTGCCCCGCATGGGCAATCGGTCCGCGTCGAGCCATAGACCTTTCGGTTTAACCCTTTACCCAAAGTAACGTCCAAAACCGACCAGCGCTATTCTAAAAAATCGCCAATTAATTTCCATTATTGTTTCATTTTTTGTCTCCAAAATATAGGTTATGACCCCTCATTGGAACGAGCTCATCGAGCTCGTTCCAATGAGGGGTCATAACCTATGTTTTTAGGACAAAAGAATTAGTTATTCAAGAATTTGTTTTGCATGGGTAGTCTGCTTTTCATGTTAGGTAAAGGGTTAAAGTCCAATGCTCCAACCATTGAGGTACCGCGTCACCGGCTAGTTGCCAGACACATGCCAGTTACAGGGGAGGGTGTCTCCCCCTCCCCCAGAGGCGGCCCACCCATTGGGAGCGGTCTGAAGTGGGTCCAGGGGGATTCGCAGTGGCAAATTCAGTTTCGTACACAACCGCATAAATGTGCCAATGTCGATGCGTTTCTATATTAATTTTCTCTTTAACAAACACATCCGGTGCAAATAAAGCATCGGACCCTTGGACCTGAGATTTGTTGCCGCAACCGCAAACATGTGCGCCCAGCATCACTTAAAAGCCACGCGACACGTGCTGCGTGACGTTGACCTATATGTCAAACTTTTGAATTTGAAGACAGACATGCTAATGCTTGTATATTTCTCACGGGGAACATATTCTTAACCCTTCACCTAACATGAAAAGCAGACGATAATTGCAAACAAAATTCTTGAATAACTAATTTTTTTCATGTTTGTCTCAAAAACATAGGTTATGATCCCTCACTGGAACGAGCTCGACGAGCTCATTCCAAAGAGCGGTCATAACCTACGTTTTTGAGACAAAACATGAAAAAATGAAGAAAATTAAATGACGATTTTTTGTGAATAGCGCTGGTCGGGTTTGGCCGTTACGTTGGGTAAAGGGTTAAACAGAACCTTCAAGGGCAAATGATTAGTGATTGTTTGGAGTTTCGTAAATATGCAGATCTTTAGAATTACAGCCACAAGTTACCCAGGCTCCAAATGTCAGATATGGTGTCAGTGACTGTAACCATATATCTGCATGCCAGTATTTTCACTCAGTCCTCCTTATAAATGACTTGCATATCAAATGCGAAGATCCCCCCATTACTCAAGTTATCGTACAGAGACAGGAGCGGCAGAACGATTTTCAAAGTGTGTGTGTGGGGGGGGGGGGGGGGGGGGGGGGGGGGCTGGATCAGGCGATGGATGGTCGTCGGTATGACGGGCCGACCATGGTTTCATTTTTTAATTCCAGGGTCCCAAAACCCCCATTTCGGTGCATCTGAACGGATATTTTGATTTTTCAGATGTATTTGAAAGATTTCAAACGCTGAGAGCCGTTAAAAAACGTCGGTAAAGCATAGGCCCACAAGTGAGGTCTGTTTATCAGCTTTGGTCGTAACGACCAAAGCTGATAAATAGACCTCACCTGTATGCTTTACCAGACGTTAACAGCAATTATACTGTCTGTGGATTATCTTGTCTGGGGTGGATTTGGTACTTGTATGTCTGTAAGATTACGATCTATTTCAGTTAACCGATTTTTTAACAGACTGTATACATTTTAGCGTTTGCTGCCACTTACTGCAAAAAATGATCCGAAATCCATCGAAACTGAACCAGTACGAAAGAAATATAGCTGGCGAAAATATGGGGGGAGGGGGAGCTCTGGATCCGCCCCTTGTCTCTCTAGTCATTGGTTGTGTTAAACTATATGCATACAAAAAACATGGCCCGGCAAAAAAAAGCGGGTGGGATGAAGCCCCCCCCCCCCCCCCCCGGTTCCGCCGCCCATGAGAGACCAAAATAAGTTTGGATGGACGCTTGGAAAATGAAGAGATGGACAAACTATTTACACATACATGATCGGTTTTCAAAATATGACAATACCCATTTTTGACTTCGGAGTTGTGTTTACAAGTGCTGTATTTCCGAACGAACTATAAAGAACGTTTCCAACACCAAATAGTGTATCCGTATTTTTTCTTCAACGTGGATGTATTATGTGATTGATGAGTGAATATACCTGAATTGGGGTGGGGGAGATTTGGGTGGAGGGTGGACACCATGGACACCGCATAGCTCTGCCACTGCCCCAAACCCTCAAGAAAATGAGGGGGACACTCCTCTTATAACCAGCATCACTTCAGGCCTGCGGTCTTAGGATATACCTTCAGCATATATGGGCCCCTTGCTTAAGTATGTCCGGGGGGGCCCAGACACTCTTGGGCCGCCACTGCCCCCACCCCCAATATTTGTCCTCATGTTATCTTCTAATCAAATACTCTATCCAACAAGGGAGACGACTTCCAAAAGCTTATAGCTAATTGTTGAATCCCTAACATTTATTCTTGGATTCTGTTGTTCTGTTACATTGTATACTGTTAATTTCATGAGTTGTTCCTTTTTATCTGTTTGTTTGATGTATTCAATAGTCACTTTCAGTAATAAATATTGTTTAAACTAATAATTGTCCAAAAATCAAGGCAGTTGGGGAAATTGTTGAGGCAAAAATACCATTAGTTGGAAATTCGTAGCATGGTTGTGACGGAGGTTTTTTTCTGAATGTGGTATTACATTTCCGTGAAAATTCCACTCACCGATTTCCACGGACAGAGTTCTGACCGAACAGTGCAAGATTTTCAGACTATACTCAGCGGCCTAGAGGTTAATTTCACAACCGTGGTCGTGTAAAGTGTTTAGTTCTCTTCTTTGACTAACATCATTCATATTAAAGTAACGACTAATACTTTGTAACTTATACTTTGTAAATTTTAACATTTTATGACGAAAAATGTTGATCCATGACCAAAAATCTAAGGTCACCTTCTCGTACAATACTAAAATACGACTGTTAATTCTGCGAGTGTTATAAGATTACCACCTTTGCGATTGAAATCCCATTGATAGATATTATTTGAAATCCCAGGTGGAACCCCCAGGTTATGTGTGTATTCATAATGCCTAGTTAATAGCCCATACGGTAATATACAATAACCGCTCAAACTTGTAGTTATGTTTTTAAACCACCTGGCATACTACAGATGTTTGAATTAGGACTAAAAGGTTCATAAATGTTCCTGTCTTGCTTGAGATCTTTTTAGTTTCATAATAATCCATTGGGTCTGAGCGATCGATTCGGTCTCCCGCGTTGTGTCCTTGGGGAATGCAATTGACCCCGATTGTCCACATGGGGGCACGATGAAGCCGTGTACTAAGGCGTACTGCACGTCGATGGTGCGCATGTCTTCAACCAATCTAACCTTGCCTGTGCTGCAGTGCGGAGTTACGATGTTGGGAAGCTGGCAGCTGCTTGTCGTTGCTCGGTGATTCTCTCCGGGTACTCCGGCTTCCTCCACCCGTAAAACTGTCACCGACACGATATGACCTTGGCTGTTAACCCTTTACCTAACATGAAAAGCAGACGACACTTGCCAAAAAAAAAAAAAATTCTTGAATAACTAATTTTTTTTCATTTTTTGTCTCAAAAACATAGGTTATGATCCCTCTTTGGAACGAGCTCGTTCCAACGAGTGGTCATAACCTATGTTTTTGAGACAAAAAATGAAAAAATAATGAAAATTAATTGGCGATTTTTGAGAATAGCGCTGGCCGGTTTTAGGCGTTACGTTGGGTAAAGGGTTAAAGTATCGTTAAATCTTAATGAATAAATAAATAAATAAATAAATAAATAATTCACGTTGAATGTGCCAATTTGATCCTGCCTTAGGTTGCCCAATTTTTTTAGTTTTACCCGTCATCGGAAGCAAACTGCGCCACATCAGTAAAATCACTTCGGATTTTTCAAAAATATATCTTCTGTTTCTCGTGGTAAATGTGCCAATTTGTCCCTGTCTTAGGTCGCCCAATTTTATGAGGTTTACCCGTCATTGGAAGCAAACTGTGTCACATTGGTAAAATCACTTTCTATTCTTCAGAAACATTTTTCCTTTTTAGTTTCCAGTGGAATTTGTTCTTTGGTTTTTTTTTTTCATTTATTTTATTTTAAATTTTTTTTAATAGTTTTTTTGTATTTTTTTTATATGCATCAGTTTATTATACGCTAAACGATAGAGTAGCGAAAAAATTGTGGAAAGATAGAAATCGTATCCTCCACTGAGAATATATAGAAATTTTCACTTTCACGGTATCAATCAAAATGACGGCTTTCAAAGCATCACGTGTCCACCTTGAATTAATGCATGAAACCCAGCCGTCGAAATGCTTTCTACTGCTTTCTGGCATGACAATTACGTTAGAACTAAGATTTTAGGCAAATCTCTTGAATACCCAAGAGGTTTCGAACACAAGTCTCAAACCCAACAAGATAGTCAGAGCTCGGTGGCTCAGTGGTGGACTGTTGGACTTCTATGCTAGAAGTTCAGAGTTCGATCCCCGTCCGGAACGAGCCGCGTTGTGTTCTTGGGCAAGTCTCTTTATCTCGATTGCCTCAATGGGGGTACGATGACGCCGTGTACTAAATCGTAATGCACGTCGATGGTGCACATGTCTTCAACCGCTGTAACCCTGCTTGAGCGGAGCTTGAACAGAGTTAGAATGTTGAGGAGCTGACAGTTGCTTAAGTATGTGACCTTAAAGACCAATAAATAAATAACAAGATAGTCGCTACATTTATGACTCCCGTATATCGTCCATATGTCCGGGGGAGTATATCAAACCAACCAGCATAGCATTAAATGCAGTACAGTACAAACGCAATGCCACAGCCAATGTTATCAATAAAGGCGGTCGCTTTCATCCTAAAACTCTCCAGGACTTTCACAATCTCAATCAGAGTCAAACAACCGTGAGCTCATTTGTTATATTCAGAAACGGATGGAAAACATTGTACATGTTTTGAACCAAAAAAAAACCGCACTGCAATAATTCGCTCTGTACTAAGTGGGGATGTATTGATGGGTATGTTGATCTATCTGGCTCATCTGGTCCTATGATTTTTTGAACCAGCAAACCGTTTGACCTTGAGTGTCTCGATTTCTATAATTGCATATCCTATTTGTGCATTTGAACATATTTAAACATTTCTTATAATCACAGATAATCAGAGGTCTTTTAGGTTCTTCGTGGCCCTTAAGAAATAACGACTTTAAATATATGAAAATTATTTTCAACATACATCAAGAATCAAGATACAACTAATAACAATGGTTCATATAACAATTGCACCAACTGGTATTAAAATAAAAAATAAAATTAACGAAAAATTAAAACAAAGCTCTTATGTCCCATTTGGATAAAATTGGCCCAACTTAAAGGACCAACGCAGGTTCGTGTGTCCAAAAATGGTTTCTATAAAACCAGTTGCATGGCATGCCCTGTGTCAAAATACCTCTGTAAAATCTCGGGGTCACATGAGAAATGCCCAGAAAGACTTAGAGAAGGTTGAGGGTTTTGTTCCGTAGGTCTTGTAATTACGTTTCAATCGCGCTTCTGCAGAGTTGTGAGGCAGTCCTCACAGACTCAATTCTAAAGTTCTCATTGAGTTGCGAGGCAATCCTCTATGACTCCACGCAGTTTAAGTCTATTGTATGATTTTAATTTTCTGAAACTTATTTTGTTTTTCTGTTGAGGGTTCGGTGTTCGTTCAGCTCAGCAATTAATTCACTATCTTGGAGTCTGTTGAGGGTTTTGTTTTGTAGGTCTTTTAATCGCGTATCACTTGTTTCTATCTTGGGTACCTCATAAAGCTCCTTCATCAGTGTTCACTTGGGTCTACAATGTGCCACGCGCAGGACATGATTTTGAACCCTCTGCAACTTCGTATAGCATTGCGCAGAAACAAGTTTGTTTTTTAACCTTCGTCGCTATACTGTTTTTTCTAAGTTGAAAACAGTGTCAGTGTTGAGCATTTCAGTTAAAGACATATTTTGGGCTTGTTTGCCTTATAAACTGCAAACACCCCCAAACAGTGGAAAATGATTGTGTGCACAACAATCTACAAACCGTTATCAATACAATGCTTTGTCAGCGGATGGTAATCAAGGTGTGAGGAGATTAATGTTGTCTTCTCTCGCTCACTTTACAGCTCGATCTGCGGTCGTCTTTTTGTGTTGCACGAGAAGACGACCGTAGATTTTTGCTCATAGATCAACATTTTTCATTCTAAAATGGGATGAGCATGTCCAATGGTTATAGTATTTTACACAGAGGTTTTTAAAGTCACTATCAGCCAATGTGTGCTTTTATTTTCTCCATAACAACATTATTTTTTCGACAAGCGTCTACGCTCGTCTTTTAGTACAACCGCATGATGAGTGATGTTTCATTTTCCAAATAAGGAAAGTGTAAATAAACACATGCACGTGTCATCTGCTATGTTTATAAAACACAAGTTGAATCGACGACGAAAGACAAAACAACAATAAACAACGAAAATAAGAAAGATAAACATTGTTCATTTCATAAAGTATTTTTACAACTTTAGCTCAAGTTTGTACGGGAATTATTTTTAGACCGAAATGTATCACTGCGCCTTGTTTATTTTTCGCTGTTTTGCTTGTCGATCGAATTGGCCAATGTGCTCCTCACTTCTTGCATTGTTTGTTCGCGAGTAACAGCACAATTCCGCCGCGACTGCCCTGTAAATGATTTATGGGACAAACAAAATAAACGTAGATGGTTTTGAAGTAAAAAAAAAATATTCTGCTCGTAGGATTAAGAATGAAACCGACTCGCCAGAGACTCGTCGGTTTCATTCTTAATCCTACTCGTTGAATAAATTTTTTACTTGAAAACACGACACGTTTATTCTGTATTTATCATCCTATATCTGTTGTCTTTTTCTGTCGGTGATTCAGAACAGCATTAATATGAACCACTCATTCTAAAATCAACTTTACACTCTGTATCAGTTGGGTTAAAATCAAACCCAATGAACAAAGTTGAGTGAATATGAACCCAATTGGGTTCATATTCACTCAACCCAGTTGATTTTAGTTAATTGTTATTTATTTATTGGGCTTAACGACTCTTTCGACAGCCAGGGTCACCTCGTGTCGAAGGTTTAATATTTAACCCAACTGATTTTAGGGTGTAGAGTATCGTTAAGTGGAAGGACTGGAGGCTTTGGAATATCCAAGATCTCTGGTCCGGGTAACGTGTTATGCTCCTAAAGCCGCCAACTTGAGTGTCCAGTCTATTGCAAATAAGGGATGCCTTTGGTGTACGAGCATTGCGCAACCCAGAAAGAGCATACCTCTACTTAATTTTATCACATAATGACCAAAAGATCTCATTGCGGAAAATGTTGTTAGTAGGTGTAAACGGAGAGTTCGAAGACACTTTATCAAAAAACTGTACACGTACACGTACGTGTATGTGTACCCCATAGGGATTCAGTGTTAACACGTATACAGAGTGTATAAAACGTTGTTTGTACATGTTGTCCCAGAACTCTCACAAGTAGTTATCACATCCCAGACTGTTCAAACAGCCGTTGGCGAATGAGTGCAAATTCGACATATTCGCTCGAAAGGAAAAATATATGAAATTCGAAGTAACATCAACCTAAAAAAATCTTCTCAATGTTCTCATCGCGGATTAGACCTTCGATCGATCGTTGGCGAATGCCGGCAAAAAACGCTTTGAGAGTTCTAGGACAGCATAAGCAATGCGTTTTGAGAGTTCTGAGACACCGACGTTCGCGATCGCATTCCAGACGGCGGAGGGTGCGATCCGATCGGTAAAAACGATTGAGAATTCTAGGACAGGAAAAAATCGATCTTAAAACCTTTTCTCGACGTTCGCCAAAGGTGGAAAGTGGGTGTAAAGTGGAGATACCCATCGAGGATTTTTCCAAACTCAACAGAAAAAAAACCTGAGTTTGGAAAATCCTACGATGGGTATCCCCACTTCTGACATAAGTAGGTGTAAAGTGGGAATACCCATAGGGGATTTTCCAAACTCAACAGAAAAAAACCCTCGATGGGTATCTCCACTTTACAGTATAAATAGAGCTCCCGCGCGCTACAATCATTAGTCTGTTTTATCAGGCTGACGAGCAGGTTGCATTTCAAAGTGATCTTACAGTATCAACTTACTGCAAACGTCGGAAGAACTCCATTTGTCACGCTTGGATGTATATTTACGCTTTTTCATTCAATAAAGCTAATTGCCACTTAAATCGTTTTAACTGAAAAAAAAACTATTTTAATTATGAAAGAGGAAACAGTTCAAAAGATTAATTGATGTTATTTAAACATGTTTTGAAAGCGCTACATTACTGATATGTTTGTTCGAGATTTAACTATTTGAGTTTTCTCAATGGTGTGAATAACCGCTCATGCAATTTAACACGTTTGATGAGCAATGTATTTTTATCAATGTTTTTTTATTTTAGAAATGACTCGAAGTGTGAGGTTATGTTTTTAATTGGAAACTATGTTGTTACTTCAAACAACATTTTTGCTTTTTTGACGATGTGAAAATTCTGTTTTAAACCATTTTTACGAATGAAAAATGAACCGGTTTCAAATGATTAAGTAATTCATTCTGACTTAACGCATTTTGAGAAGGATGTTATTTAAGATTTTAACTATTGGAGTTTTCTCCCATGGCGAGAATAATCGGTGATGCGATCTTTAACATGTATGAGGGCAATGCATTTTTATCAATGGTTTTTATTTTAGATTGACTCGAAGTGTGAGGTTATGTTTTTAATTGGAAACTATGTCGTTACTTCAAATGGCATTTTTGCATTTTTGACGATGTGAAAATTCTGTTTAAACCATTTTATGAATGAAAATGAACCGGTTTTCAAATGATTAAGTAATTTCTTTCTGATTTTAACGCGTTTGAAACGGATGTTACTTAAGATTTTAACTATTCGAGTTTTCTCCATGGCGAGAATAACCGCTGATGCGATTTAACATGTTTGAGGGCAACGCATTTATCGAGGTTTCATTTGTAAAATGTTTTTCCCCAACTGGTTAGTTATATATATTAAAGACAGAAGATTTTATTTACTTAAAAACATAAAAATAACTACATTTAATTTTGAGAATAATAAAAATAATCGACGTTACTACACTCTAAAAAGAAATATTAGTAATCAAGAGAACAAAAATGTTTCTACACATCAAAGATTCCAAGCGAAGAGACGAACTTCTTGACGAATATGAACGTGTCAAGAAGAGTATTCGATCAGCCTATAGAAGTAGATGATTGGGAGAGATGACATTAAGACGAGAGACCACCAAACTATTCAAACCCGTGACGGAGGTTCAGGAACGAAGCAAGAAGGAGATCATTGAAGAACTGAGGCCTATAAAATAGAGTTCTTTGAGAACGAGTTCGTTGCCTGATAGTTTTACAAGGCAGTATTCCTTTCAATCTACACCGGATTACGCTCCCATAAGAATCGAAACTGATGTGAGTGAGAGTGATGATGCAGCTTCGACTATCACCACTGATAGCATCACGTCATCCGGCGATGGTGGTAAGAGAGATCTGTTGTATGGAATTCGTGAGGATTCGAGTGGTAGGAAATTCGTGGGCGACACTGAAGTGCGAGAGGAGGGTCGATATTTCATCGTCGGTCAGAATAAGTATCCGAATACTTCGGGACTACAAAATTTGTTTCGATACGACAAGCCTGGAGACGAAGATTACACGGGTCAGGATCACAGCAATTATGGCGACATTCTGGTTCAGAATGCCATGAAGAGGAATAGCGATGCCAGAGAGACAAGACCCAAGGCCAACAGAGGTAACAAGTGGATGAATGTGGTGAGACCCATATGGGAACGGAATAAAAAATTCCTCGCTTTGATGACGGGAAAGGGAGTGAGAACTACTTTTCTTCCGAGCGATTCTGATGCTCTGTTCGAGAGACTGAAATTGTTGATGGCTAGTTGGCGTGCTGGTAATACTGGAGTAGATAATGAGATAGTGAGCATATGCGACGAATTGTTGAGGCAGAAGGTCTTGAATAGACGAGATTATAAAAGGTTGATGAATGAATTGAAGGATTGATATATATAATAAGTAGAGAGAACAAACAAAAAATTGATAAATAAAAAAACAGTAAATCTACACTAAAAATAATAAAAGTATTTAAACAACAAACGATTTATGAGTGAAAAAAATATATATATATATTATAAAATAAAAATATGTTGGTGATAAAGAACAGGGGATACGTCAGAACTTACGTTCAAGGTGGTTCTGACATCGTTGATTCTATAATGCAAGCGTTCATGAGCAATGCAGGTAGAAAACTCGCATCAACCACGTTTGAGGTCAGTAAGAAGACGGGTTTGGATGCTGGTAAGAAAGCCACTTCTGAAGCTAGTGGTAGGATCGCTCCAGTGGCTGGCAAGAGGGCGGCCGACATGTTGATCAGTCCTCCGGCGAAGCAAGCTACGTTAGAGCAATCGCCAAAAAGTTGGAAAGATTTTAAGGATGCTGTGGTACCCATACAAGATTTAGCCAAAATGATGAATGGATCTGGAGTAAAGAGAACTTGCAATGGTGTAATATAAATAAATAATAATAATATTTATAAAACTGAGTTTGAAAAAACATAAAAAATTGCGTTTGAAAATCTAAAAAAATAAAAAAGATGAACATCAAAGGTATGTCTTGGAATGACGCCGCGACCAAGAGGTTGAATAATGAGTTCTTTCCCAAAAGCATAAGAGGTTTGATAGTGGGAAAATCGAATTGTGAAAAGACCAATCTGATGATGAATCTGTTGTCGCAACCTGGCTGGTTGGATTACGACAGATTATTCCTGCTTGGCAAGAGTTTGTTTCAACCTGAATACAGATTGCTTTGAGAGTGCATGGATCGTAGATTGACCAAGTACGTCATAGCCAGAATTTTCGACAGTAGGGAGGAATTCGACAAAAGCGAAGCTTCTCTTTTGACCATTTTGGATGGTGCAGCGATGGAATTGATGAAGAGAAATGCATCTTCGAATGTCGAGTGTCGATTTCACAAGAACACTAGCGACGTTCCGGATCCTAGAGAACTGAAATCGGAAGATAAGAATCTCATGATTTTCGACGATCTGCTTTTGGAGAGATAGAACCGATGCGAATCGTATTATGTTAGGGGTCGTCACAGCAACGTGGACTGTTTCTACCTGTCACAGAATTATTTTCGACTGCCCAGACAGACGATAAGGGAGAATGCTAATTTGCTATGTCTCTTTCGCCAGGATCTCAAGAATCTCAATCACATCTACGGAGATCACATCACAAATGACATGAGCATAGAAGAATTCAGGAGATTCTGCAAGAAGGTTTGGGACGGAGGACTTCACAATTTCATATTGATCGATTTGACTAGTGAATTTAATCGCAGAAAATATCGGAGCGGATTCGACAAGTTTTATGTTTCTGATGATAATAAAATAGAGAGCGAAAACAAAAATTAGAAAATAATAATAAATCGTCAATAATTTAGTTTTGAAAATAAATAAAATAAAAAAATATAATGTGCGAACAAGGAGAATTGTTAGAATGGATAGCCGAGAATACAGCTGTAAAACAATCCATTCATTCAAATCATGGTGAGTGGTGATTCAACTTGATTCGCGACAAAATTCGAACCTTCCATTGAATTGAATAGAGAGAAATGATATGAGATGGCGTTGGTGAATCTGGAGACTTATTATTCCTTTCCCAACGTCACTGAAAAGAATAACTCGTTCAACTATTCTGACGGAGTGCATTGGTTGGAGATTCAAATTCACAAAGGAAGTTATGACATAGACGATTTGAACAATTACATCCAGACACGAATGAAGATGGATGGAAAGGGAAGCAACAAGATCAGACTCGCTCCCAACCCTAATACCCTACAGACGATGTTGAATTTGGAAGATAATTTTCGAGTGGATTTCAACACGGTCGATTCTATTGGCACGATGCTGGGATTCGATCGAAAGATGTATCGAGGCCACATGGCATCCAAAAATATGATTGACATTCTCGCTGTCAATAGCATTCTGGTGAACGTGGACGTGATTGCTGGAAGCTACATGAATGGTAGTGCTCAACCGATGATCTATTCCTTCTTTCCAAATGTGTTGCCAGGTTATAAAATCGTGGAACGACCTCAAAATTTAGTTTATCTACCCATGATTTTAGACACGTTGTATAGTCTCAAAACCACACTGACGGATCGAAATGGTGAACTGTTAGATCTTCGTGGAGATAGGGTGACGATACGATTTCACATAAGCAAAATATAAAAAAAGCAAAAAAAAAAAAAAATATTGCATAAATATATAAATAAGAAAATAAAATAAACGCAATATTAATTTATAAAAAAAATTATTAAATATATATAATTATCATTAAAACAAAAAAAAAACAATTGAACAAAATATATTTTAAAAAGAAAAATAGAAATATGACTCGATACGTGCTTAAAAACATGAACATATCCAAAGGACACAGGGAGAAACTTGAGAGAGCGTTAATTCGAGGCAAAACGGTGAGATTCAAATTCACTCACAAAGATCTGACGA
Source organism: Pictodentalium vernedei (assembly GCA_031216915.1). Classification (NCBI taxonomy): domain Eukaryota; kingdom Metazoa; phylum Mollusca; class Scaphopoda; order Dentaliida; family Dentaliidae; genus Pictodentalium; species Pictodentalium vernedei. The sequence continues at coordinate 252,362,103 of CM062295.1, forward strand.
GTGGTGGTAACAATCGAATCACCTGAACCAGAACTCAAATCAAAAGGATGAAGAAAGCGATTCGTGATGGAAGAGGGTTGATGGTGAGATTGAGTCCCACTCAATTGAAATACAATATGAAAGGCGGTTTCCTACTGCTATTGGCAGGAATCGCCACAAAAGCATTGCCCTTTGCTGCAAAGACTCTCGGCATGGGAGCTCTCTCGGGACTCGCGAGTTCAGCAGTTGAGACATTAATGGGTGGTAGCGGACTGTTTTTGAAGAAGGGAGGAGTCGTGTGTCGTGTCCACATAGACGACGTCGACGGTGAAGGATTGTATCTAGAACCTGTTAGAGGTGGCAACTCTTTCAGTGGAAACAGTCTCTATCTGAAGAGTGGACGGAACGTTGAGCGACTCAGTGAGGGTTTGCTGTTTGGTCTGGATTCGCTGTTTATGGGTATACCACTTTTGAGTATGTTATTATAAAGTAAATTTTTTTTATATAATTATATAAAGTAGAAAAATATAAATTATAGAAAGTATAAAAAATAATATTAAAAAATGGATAAAAAGGTAGGCTTTCTTTTAACGATAATGATGAATATCACGGGAAAGAATTGGAAAAAGAAGTGGAAAAACAATTGGACGCTAATGATGGATATCTCAGGAAAGAACTGGAAAAGGAAGTGAAAAAAATAGGGATGGATTGCGGAAATTAAAAAGAAGAAGAATGAGTTGTTTTCCACCACCACCACCACCACCACCATCACCTTCTGAAGAGAATAATGATGATGTGAGTGTTGCCAAGAGATGCACCACCTTCGTTTATAACTATGATATTGAGAATCAAATGTATTATATAAAAAACGTAATATATCACAGAAAAAAGAAATGAAGAATCTATGCTGAAAGTGGAGAAAAAAGGAAACGTTATTACAATATATATGAGCGATAGTGAAGAATACGAAGAAGGAGGAAAAAAAAGAAGTAATGAGATCTAGAGAGATTGAACATCTCTAGATCTCAATACTTTTTCTTTTTTTTTCCTTCTTCTTCACTAAAATGGGCCCGTCGAATTACCGAAATGGACCGAAACGGACCGAAACGTGACCGAAACGGACTGAAACGGGAACTCAAACTACCGAAACGGGCCTCCAGTCTATCGATCTGGGCGTCGAAAAGACTGGAATGGGTCTGTGTGTGCTCGACGAACCTCCCCCCCCCCCCCCCCACTAATCTTAAAATTTTAGATCCTAGGATATCAATACTACTAAATTCCAGACCCACTCCTGATAATCATCATAATTCCATTGCAGTACTGAGAAACTCCTAATAAATAATAACCCATGGGAGTCGGTTTCAAGTTAATTTTCCGACCATTTCACAGTTAATGGGATAAAAGTTTGATGTGTTTCAGCTTTTAATTTTCACCTGTGTGAAAAATAATTTTACGGCAGATTTTGAGAAAAAGGTGCACCCCTTCTTCCCTCAGTGGTTTTATAACAAAAGATCCAACCCGCCAACCTCGTCTCATTTCAGCAAGCATTATTGCTCAAATAGAATGAAGTGTGCATGGTCCAAAATGAGCAGTGAAAGTATCAGAATTGAATGAATAAAAGTCATTTCTATTGAAAAAATTTTTCACTTCTAAAACGTAGGTTATGGCCCCTCATTCGAACGAGCGTGGCATGCTCGTTCGAATGAGGGGTCATAACCTATGTTTTTGGAGGAGAAAATACAAATCTGAAGAAGATTGAATAGTGATATTCGAGAATAGCGCTGGCCTGTTTTTCCGTTACTTTGGGCAAAGAGTTAAATTCTAGCTGTTTACTTGGTTTTGTTGGGTGAGGAGTTGATATTTTTTTTGTATCTTTTATTTTATGTTCATATTTTTACACTTATGTGCTACATTGAGCTATGTAAATTTAAACTGTGCGATTTGTTTTTGAATAAACCATTGAAATCATTTTGGTGTTGTTTTGAGACTTGCCCCGTCCCTGACCCTTATATACCGGATGCATCTCGAAGCGGTTCCGACCAGTGTTCAGTTCATTCCTAATATCTTAAGTGAGGAATGAGGAAACATGATGTGACGCATAATCAGTACTGTGGATAGGAAAGTGGTCATGATGATGGACGCACATGCTTCACGGCAGAAAGACCTTATCACCCATTTTAGTCTTTTGGGTGCATATTTCGGTAGCTTAGTCGCCCATTTCAGTCGCGTTTTAGTCCTATATGGTAGGAAGACCCTCTTGTCGCCCGTTTCAGTCTTTTGGGTGCACGTTTCGGTAGATTATCCTCCCATTTCGGTCCGTTTCGGCCGCGTTTCGGCCGTGTTTCGGTCCGTTTCGGTGCGTTTCGGACCGTTTCGGTAATTCGACGCACTGCACTAAAATCGAGCTCTCTATTGTTTTTTTTATATTTCCAAGTCCGTTATTAGCATGTTGATGGTCGTGTCTTCGATTGAACATCTCTAGATCTCACTACTTTTTCTTTTTTTCCCCCTTCTTCTTCGCTAAAAAATCAGTCTGTCTCTCTATTGTTTTTTTAATATTTCCAAGTCCGTTATTAGCATGTTGATGGTTGTGTCTTCTCCTTTTTTACAAATGTGTTGAATGTTTATCTTTACTTTTGCGAGTTTTTTTACTTCGGTCAACGTGCTCTCACCACCTGATTTGTTCACAAGTTCTAGAGAGATTTTTGGATATATGTAACTTCCGTAGGGCAACGTCAAATCACTCTTGTCGAATTCTCTGTCTTTGATGACGATGATATTCTGTAGATCGCTTTCATACTCATAAAACAAATCAAGTGTGGCTTTCGTCCAATTTCAAAGGCATGCTATATTTGTCGTATTTTTGCTGTAAGCCCTTCGTCTCGACCTCGTTCAATCCGATGGCATCGTGTTGTTGTAATCTGTAGATTTTACAACCAAGTTTCTTACACGTTTCGACTCATTTCAATTTCAATTCGCATCTTTTAGGTATTGTTGTCATGGTCGATTATTTGTTTTTTGTTTTTATGAATTATTGCAAATAATATATATTTTTTTGAATTTTGTGTTTAAATAATAATTTGTTAAAAAAGTTTGGTTTTTTTTCTCTCTCTATATATATCCAAAAAAAAAGTTTTTAATTTTAATTTTCTTTAATGTGAAAGTTTTGTAAAAGTGTTTTTTTTTCTCTTTATATATATAAATAAAAAGTTTAAATTTTAATGTCCTTTTTTTCTTGTATTAATTCAATTTTCTCACGTTAAGGAACATAAAAATCGATTAATCTTTTTTTTTTGTTTTTATGAATTATTGCAAATAAAAAGTTTCAATTTTAATGTCCTTTTTTTCTTGTATTAATTCAATTTTCTCATGTTAAGGAACATAAAAATTGATTAATCTTTTTTTTTTGTTTTTATGAATTATTGCAAATAATAATTATTATTTTTTTGAAGTTTGTGTTTAAATAATAATTTGTTAAAAAGTTTTGTTTTTTTCTCTCTATATATATATATACAAAAAAGTTTTAATTTTAATTTTCTTTAATGTGAAATTTTTTGTAAAAGTGTTTTTTTTCTCTTTATATATATATAAATAAAAAGTTTAAATTTTAATGTCCTTTTTTCTCGTATTAATTAAATTTTTTCTCACGTTAAGGAAAATAAAAAAAATTTATTAATTTCACCAAAAGAAAATTGAGGGAATTAAACATATATATATATAAAGACTATTTTGAAACTTTTTAACAAATTATTATTTAAATACAAAATTAAAAAAAAATATATTCTTACAAATGAAGCAAACAAATAAAAAAATGGAAAATTTAGATGAGTATACCGTACCTCAGTTAAACGAGATTTAAAAAATTAAAGCCATACAGGAGTATCATTCACAAGGCGATGGAAAGAAAAAAATTGAAAGATCGAACGTGAACAAACTTAAACAGATTCGAATTGCGGAAAAAAATAAGGTGATGGCAGTAACGTCTAACGATAGAAAACGAAATGCGGAACATGATGAAAAACTTAGAGAGATCATATGTGAGTTACATTGTTTGCTCGATGAAAAGGCAAACGAAATGCCGATAGCAACGATGTCAAAAAATGCTTCGGTTGTGAAAAATGAGAAGAAAAAGGTGGCAAAGGGAATCGAAATGCTGATGTCGGAAAAAAAACAAAAAACGTTCAGGTTGCGAAAAATAAATAAGAAGACGACCAAATGAAAAGCCTTCGAAGAAATGCAAAAATAAAATAAAAAAAATGAAAACCAGTGATGCGGTTCAGAATCTAGACAAACAAGATATATTGAACGAAATTCGGCGAGCAATCAACGAAGAGAAAGAAGAAGAATATGTAGCATGATTCGTCATGGAAGCATTCCAATCAAATCCCGTAGAACAGGAGAGTGCAATCAAAGACATTTTAAAAACTTTCGACGTGGTTCCATCGTTCAAGAAAGTCGATCCGAAATTGTTCATGGAATGGGTGAAGAAAAAAGTATTGAATTTGTTTCGTGAACACTTAGATGTGGGACTAAAAATTAAGATGATACTCCATTGCATGATGAATAAAATCGACGCGAACTCCGGTGAGAGCATCGTGAGAGATGCATATTTCAGATCTAACGTCCAACCCATATTTTGAGGTTCAGATTTATCGGACATTTTCGAAATGATGAAAGACAAGATGTTGATGTCTCTTGCGAATTATCAACATGGAGGTAGTAATTGGACGTTTGAAGAGGTGTTGAATCTCGAAATTTACGTGACCAAAAACGATTCATTGAAAGCGTCTTCCTACGTGGAATTACCATATTTCTTAGCTAAAAAACAAGCAATGGTCAAAGTGAGAAATAAAGATGATCGGTGTTTTAAATGGGCAGTCACCTCCACTTTATACCCCGTCAAAATCCACCCCGAGAGAGATTCTCTTTATGAGGAGACTTCTAAAAATCTCATTTCAACTGGAGTGACTTTTCCAATGCCGTTAAAAGACATCGAATGTTTTGAGGTTCAAAATCCCACCGTAGCGGTGAACGTCTTAGGATACCATGAGGAAAAACAAACGATCTATCCTCTCAGACCGACTTTGTATTTCGGAAGAGAAAAGATGATTATTTTATTATTGATTTCGAATGGTGACAATCGTCATTATTGTTCGGTTAAAAATCCGAGACGTTTACTGTCGAGCCAGAGTAGTAAACATAATGGTGAGATATATTTATGTTGCAACTGCATGAATGCGTTTCGCACCAAAAAATCGTTAGCAAAACATCAGGAATATTGCAATGAAAATCAAGGCATCGCCGTTGAAATGCCCAAACCCAACACCATCATGAACTTTCGCGATCACAATAGAAGGTTAAAAGTACCATTCGTCGTGTATGCCATTTCGAATGCTGCACCATGAAAATGAGTTCCTACCAACCCGACACTCTTCGAAGTTACGTTGAAAGATATCAAAAACACATGCCTTCGGGCTATTGCATTTATGTGAAATGCGCTTTCAACTCACAACACGACATGGGTCCCTTCACCTACACATGGCTCGAAGGTTCATGGAAGAGTTAGAATCAAAAATTCAAATTTTATACGACAAATTCAAAACTCCGGCAAAAATGATCATTACGCGAGAACAGCAGGACTAAAATAACATAGCCATCAAATGTCACATATGCAGACAATCGTTCGACGAGAATTCGCAGGAAAATAAGAAGGTCAGAGACCATGATCATTACACAGGTTTGTATCGCAGTCTGACCCACAGCAAGTGTAATTTAAAATATCGAGACACCATTTTCCATCCGATGATATTTTGCAATCTCTCGGGTTACGACAGTCATCTGTTCATGAAAAATCTCAGCACCTCCCACGAAGAATTAAATTGCATCATGAACAGCGAAGAAAGATACATTTCCTTCACGAAATGGAAGGTCATGGAGAAGAAAAGAGTAATCGATGGAGAGACGTTGGAAGAAAAAACGAAATCCATTCATAGAGGCATACGTTTCATCGACAGTTTTAAATTCATGTCAACCGCTCTGGAAAAATTAGTCGATAACATGAGCAAGGATAAATTTAAAATCACGTGCGAACACTTCAGAGAATGAGTAGATGTCATGTTGAGGAAAGGAGTCTATCCTTACGATTACATGAACGATCTAAAGTGATTCGACGACACCGCCCTACCTTCGAAAGAAGATTTTTATTTGAAATTGTACGAATCCGACATTTCCGCTGAGAATTACGAACACGCCAGAAATGTGTGGAAATCATTCGATATGAAAACCATGAGAGATTATCACGATCTCTATCTGATGACTGACATCCTACTCCTGGCAGACTTGTTCAAAAATTTTCGAGACGTCTGTCATCAAATTTACAATCTGGATCCGGCTTAGTATTCCACCGCACCCGGTCTGGTGTGGAACACTCTGTTGAAGACCACCAAAGTCCAATTGGAATTATTATCCGACATGGACATGTTGCTCATGTTCAAAAAGGCTGCGAGAGGTGGCGTCTCGATGATCTCCCACAGATATTCTGAAGCCAACAATCCCTACATGAAAGAAGGTTTCAATTTGGAACGATCGAATAAATACATAAGTATTGGGACACTAATAATCTGTATGGTTGGGCCATGAGTCATCCTTTACCAATTGGAAATTTCAAATGGGTGACGGAACCGGAAGAGATGCAAAAATGGAGAGACTATCCCTGTATTTTAGAAGTCGATTTGAACTATCTGGAAGAGTTACACGATCTGCACAACGATTATCTGCTGGCTCCCGAATGAATGGAACTGATCGAAGGAGATTTGGATGAAAAAATACATCGATCTCAACACGAATATCAGAATTCGAGCCGAGAATGATTTCGAAAAAGATCTCATGAAACTTCAAACTCATGAACAACTGCGTGTACGGTAAATCGATGGAAAACATCTGGAAGAGAACCGACATTCGACTCATCACGTCCGAGAAAAGAGCTAAAAAATTAGAGGCGAAACCCAATTACAGACACCGAACCATATTCAATGAAAATCTAGTGGCCATTCACATGCAAAAGACGCACTTGAAGTTTGACAAACCCTATTATCTCAGACCGATCATCTTAGATATCAGCAAGTGATTGATGTACAAGTTTCACTACGATTATGTCAAACGGAAATTTGGCGAGAAAGCCAAACTACTGTTCACCGACATGGACAGTTTGGTTTACGATATAGAGATGAAAGACGTCTACCGAGATATATCTCCAGATGTGGCAGCGTGGTTCGACACGAGCAATTATCCCGTCGATCACCCATCCAACATTCAATCGAACGACAACAAGAAGGTGTTGGGTAAATTTAAAGATGAGAGCAGTGGTAAACAAATCATCGAATTCATGGGTTTGAGACCCAAACTGTACACTTATTGCCTAGAAGGTGAAGAGATCAAGAAGTGCAAAGGAGTTAAAGCGTGCACGGTGAAGAAAACCATCTCTTTTCGAGAGTATAAAGATTGTCTGTTCAGAAGTGGACCGGTGTACAAGACTATGAAATCGATCCGAAGTGACTCTCAGGATGTGTATACCGAAATAGTCAACAAGATTTCGCTGATGGTCGACGACGATAAGAGATTTGTGTTAGACGATAAAATAAGCACTTTGGCACTCGGACATTGAACGATAAGAAGCTCTACAATCTTTCCGAGCCAATAGATCTCGCAGATGCGGCAACTAAATAATATGTCAACAGGGGGAATGCGGATTTCGAATGAATCATGCTAGATAATTACGTGGATAAAGCCATGACCGACGATCTCGATCTGAAATCCAAACGTTTGGTAAACGCCATGAATACCATAGATTCCACCAATGCCCTGACAAAGAAATGCGCGGACGACTCTCACGTGCGATTCAGCGAACATATGAGAAGTAGATACGTAAAACAATGCAATCGAAATTGAATGCCAATTCTAACAAGATAACGAACGTGGCCACTCCAACAAATCCAAAGGACATGGCGACCAAACACTACGTAGATCTGGAACAGAGAAAGTCTGACAGACGAGAAATGAAATCGGATCTGAATACAGGATTCAACAAGATACTGAATCTGTCGAAGATCGATGGTGCAGATGCAGACTCCACCGCAGTCAACAAGGGCTACATGGGTTCTGCCATGATACGATATCAAGAATATATAACATCACAAGTAGATGATCTCTACTTGAACAAACAATCCAGTGGAACCATGGACAGTGGCATCGACATGAATGATAAGAATTTATTCGGTCTCCGTAGCGATCCCAAATTCGATTCCAGCGTGGTCAGCAGGCAGTATGTGGTCGACAACTTGGTCTCGCGAAAGGGCGACATCATGGAAGGTAGACTGGACATGGGCGGACACGCGCTCATGAATCTACCAGATCCCGTGCACATGTCGGATGCCTGCACCCTGATTTCGGTGGTAGAGAAAGTCAAATACGCCAGGCAATTGATCACCATGTGGGCCGAGGAGAACGGTGCATTAGAGGAGGGAAAAGCCGAGTGGTCTTTCGGAAATGGAAGTAACGATCGCAACACGGTGAAGTGGGATATCCCATGCCATTGGGAGGTGAAATCATTTGAATGGGTCTGGCTTCCACGGATTTGAATAACAGAGCGGTCGTCAATCTCACGGTGAATGGACTAGAGAGCGATTAGAGATACAGTGTCGAAAAGACCGAGAATCAACACTCGAATGTTAGCACGTTCGGCACGCCTCTCAAAGTGAATGCCGGAGACAGGATTAATTTCAGGATGAAAACCAATAATCCCGAAGCCGCCACTTCTGTGGTGAGCCTACTGATTGAACTAGATCCTCTGAACAAACAGTGAACGCATGGAAAATAATCAATTAAAAAATAATGAGTGATTATTAAAAACAAAAAAACATAAAAAGTAATGAGTAATTATTAAAAACAAAAAAAAAAAACCCAAAAAATAAAAAGTAATGAGATCTAGAAAGATGTTCAATCTCTCTAGATCTCATTACTTTTTATTTTTTTTTGTTTTTTTTTTGTTTTTAATAATTACTCATTACTTTATATTTTTTTTTCTTTTTTTTCTTCACACACACATCTCTCATCAAGCGATCGACATCTTATTTCCATCCGATTCGAATTGTAATTTTCTATCCGACAGGACCAGGGTGAAGGCTTCGGGTTTTCTCAGCACGTTCCTATCAAATTGCATCTTGATCTGAATGTCTAAGACGCTACTCTTGAGTTGTTCGCTCTGTTTACTGAAGTTGAATACGAACATGGGATACATTAACTTGTATTCGCCGGGAGATATATTAAGGTTGCTCATCAATTCGTCCAGACTGTGATACATCTCTCTCAAATCCGTGGCATCGCCGTACAGTCTGCAGAAATCGTTCTTGTCGAACGACGCATTGTAATAGATTGCTGGATATCTCGTGGCGTTCAGAAACACTTGCATGTTTCTCAAATTGCAGCAATCGAACAGCGACACATCCTTTTCTTGAGACCCATCCCTATTGGTCTGAAACATGAAATGCGGTTTCTCAGAAGTGGCTTTCACGGTCAATCTCCAATCGAAGTGATTCATGAAGAGCAGAATGCTAGCCATGTCACACTGTCTCATTCTAAATCCCACAAGTAATTTACTCTTGGATTCTATGATCTTGTAGAGACGCATTTTTTCCACGATCGAAGACTGCACATGTGGAATGAACCACGATATCTTGTGTAGAGTTAACTTATCCGCATCAGTCGCGGGGAGTCTCACTATCACGTCGTCGTTTCCCTTTTGAATCAACGTCAGATTGTGTTTGAATCCGTACATGATCTTGTTGTAATCGTCCGCAAATCCGAAGATGTGTTTCAAAGGTATCCTGAACGAAAACGTTCCTTTGGGTCTGGATGTCTTGACACCATACTCGAATCTTGTGGCGGCACCGGCGTTAGCGGAGCCGACATCCGTGGCGGTGTCTTTCACACACAACTGATTAAGTCCCTTGGATTTCGAAAAATCATCCGGATACATCAAGAGTCCGAACATCTTGGTTGCCTGAATGGGATAAAGCACAGATTCTATCTCTTATCCGGATAGCAAGTATTTTATATTACTGAATAGATGCATGATGCCATTATTGGCTAGAGTAATCATGTCGTTGCTGGCGTATTCGGTCCCATCTACCTTGGTGAGACGTCCCTGCACCACTATGTAACTCTCGCTAGGATGAACGAATAGATCTTGGGTTTCGACGTTGATTCTTATCTCTCCTGCATTGTTCAAACTCGTTCCGGTTATCGGTTCGTATTCGTGAACCTCATATTCTTGAACACTTTCATCTTTCACTATGCTTTGTGCGATATCTAGTATATTTGCCATTTTTTGAAGGGTTGTTTTGTTTTATAATTAGCTTGCTTCTTTTTTTTTTCTAAAAAAATAGTTTTAATTATTTTTTATTATTATTATTTTCCTCTCCTTTATATATATATGTGTAAACAAGAAAATGTTAAAGAGAGTAAATAATTTTTTTTTCTTTATTAAAACTTTGTCCTCTGCAATTGTTGTTCGTAAAACTTTCCAATGATCTCTTCGCCATCCAAAGCTTCGATTTCGTAAGTCACCAGATCGGTGTGAAATATTCTGATTATCTCGAAGATTTCTGCGGTCCATCGAGGAGTGTAACCCTTTTCGAAGTGCTTCTTATAAGCGTAGATTCTCACTCAATCGCCGTCCGCAAATTTCGGCGGTCTAGACTTCTTCCTGATCGTAGATCTCTCGGGATATAGATTCGCGTAGACCCGTTTTTCATTTCGAGCATCGCTAGCTTCTGCGGGGGTCATCTTGATCGATCTGTGTCGCATGTTGTTGTAATCTTCGACCAGACCGTTCAGAGTGTATATGTATTTCTTGGTCGAATTCGCCGTGAAGTACCTGTGCATCTTTTCCTTCATCGTTCGATTCCAAAGTTCCATGACGCTGGCTTTCTCTTCATTTTCGATTGAGTAGAGGTCGACCAATCGACGAACGTCCTTGTTGTAGAATTCCTTCCCCTTGTCCACCCACAATTTATTCGGTTTTCGAGAAGACGAGTCGAACATGCTCTTCAGAGTCTCGGCGGTGCAAGGTCCTGATTTATTCTTCAAAGCTTTGATTCAACTGTATTTGGAAAACACGTCGATAACCGTCAATAGATATTTGACACCCTCATTCCACCTCGAAAACGATCTCATGTTGACCAAGTCGGCAGACCAAAAGTCGTCCAGACCCTTCACGAACACCCTTCTCTTTCAAAATTTACGCATGATGGGTTTGTGTAACTCCTCAGCCAATTCACTCGTCAATAATCGCTTCTTCTTCTTTTCTGAAGCGCTTTTTTTTGAACACCCCATCCGAATCGACGTTTCGCATCGATCACTTTGTCAACCAGCGAACGTTCTAACTTCTCTCTCCTGGTCGGATTCGATATGTCTTTCAATTTCGCCAACATGTTTTTATCGCAGATGTCGTTGTGAGTCTTGGTGTCGGGATGTTTTAAGTAGCACACATCGTGTTTATACACCCTATTCACAGGTTTGCTCCAAGATTTAGAAGTCAGATCGGCATTGAGTCTCTTGTTCAATTTCGTTCTGGGTCCCGTGAAACTGTGGCCCAGCAGATGCATTTCGAAAGGTAGATTATTGATCATTTTATTCACAACACCTTTGCCTCTGCTCATTTGTTTTTAGTTCGTACTTCTCGAGAATTACCCATCTCGGTAACTCTCTTACACTTTACGCAATACATTTTTTTAGGGTTATTTAAATTAATTTCGTATTTATTTTTTTTTTTTATATAAATTTAATATTTTTTTTTTTTTTTAAATTCTGTATTTATTATATATATATATATTATTTTCAATCACTGCTCTTGAGTTCTATCAACTTATTGAATTCCTCCCTGGCCTCTTTCCTCCCCCTTTCCACGAGAGAATCCTTCATCTCTTCCTTGATGATCTGACGAGTCTTGATTCTCATGGCTTCTTTCATGGCTTCGTATTTTGTTTTCTCACCCAATATCGTGAAGTATTCTCTGTCCGATATCCTACCGTCTTTCAACGCCATCGAGATCATTTTGGATATCGTGTCGATCTTGGAGTCGGCCAAGATGCAAATCTTTTTGTGTTTCCTAGCCTTCAGATATAATTTCCTACTCAAAAAGTTTCCAACCGTGCTAAACAATCCTGTGACTGGAGCCACTCCTTCTATGGTTAACACGATCGGAAGGCCGGCCGCGGTCGACAATAATCCAATGCCGGCCGCATGTAAAGCCATGGAAAGCATGATGAGTGTCGTGACGACCGCATTGGCGAATTTCACGAGGCGCGAATACTTCTTGAGAGAACGGCGAGAGTCTCTCTCTCGAGAGAGTCAGATACAATTGGATTCTACTGATTTGATCGATGCGATACCTCTCTCCTCTTTCTTTTTCTTCTAGCGATGGCGCCATTGGCAAAACACCGTTCGGCTTCTCATCCTCGTCGTCATCTAACGACGGATACAATTTATTTCTGGTTCTCATTTTTGTGTTTTTTTTCTTTCTAATATTAGATAAAAATATATGCGTGTATTTATTTTATTTTCTATTCTCCCTTATTTATATCAACAAGAAAACTTAGACGTATGCTTCCTTCTCCAATAATTTCAAGATGTATCCCTTGTCTTCTAAAGTCAGACTTCTGCATGCCAATTTCATTTCTTCCGAATCGGTGGGCTTGTCTTGCCCGCTACAGAAGACTAATCTCTTCCAAAACTTGATCACGTCATCGATTCGAACGCATTCGAATGTTGGTTCGAAATAGTTGACGACCATATCTTCCCTTTCCATCATCAGACACGAATGATCCTCGTGATCGAAGTCTAGATGATCCCGACACCCGACGCATCATTGTAACGACCTTGTTGTTCATTCACGCAGAATGCATACGCTCTCATCAATGCCTTTATAAGAAACGATGCTCTCATAATCTGGGAATCATGATTTACATATATATTTTATTATCTATTCGATCCAATTTTTTGTTTTTTAAATAACTATTTATTTATATATTTCAATCGCCTTTTATTTCCTCTTGCGAATCTCGTGATTCTATTACGATTCACCTCATAAAACTCACGAGGATTTGATGTTTTCATCAGTTCCCTCCAATGATTTCCTTGGCGATCGATCGCACCACCGCGATGGCAAACGTGGAGAGATGATTTCCCTCGGTTCTAATTTTTGACGTTCTCTTAATTTTTGCGTTTTCCGTCCTAGTTGGTCATCGTGGTCTACACTGTTCGATCGACCGTTGGTGAACGTCGAGAAAAGCTTTTAAGATCGATTTTTCCTGTCCTAGAACTCTCAATCGTTTTTACCGATCAGATCGCACCCTCTGCCTCCTGGAATGCGATCGCAAACGTCGGTGTCTCAGAACTCTCAAAATGCATTTTTTATGATGCTGTCCTAGAACTCTCAAAGCGTTTTGCGCCGGCGTTCGCCAACGATAAATCGAAGGTCTAATCCGCAATGAGAACGTTGAGAAGATTTTTTTAGGTTGATGTTTCTTCGAATTTCATACATTTTTTCTTTCGAAAGAATATGTGGAATTCACCGTCTCGTTCGCCAATGGCTGTTTGAACAGTCTGGGACGTGATAACTACTTGTGAGAGTTCTGGGACAACATGTACAAACAACGCTTTATACACTCTGTACACGTTTTAACACTGAGTCCCTATGGGGTACACGTACATGTATGTGTACCTGTACAGTTTTCTAAAAAAGTGTCTTTGAACTCTCCGTTTACACCTACTGTCGTTCACAACACACCTAATGCGGAAATGATGTCAACATCGACGTCGTAACGTTGTAAGCTAAGTGAATTGGTTTCGGAAGTAGAATTGAATCAGTCTTCTCTTGTATTTCATTAACTGTTTACTTAATATGAATAGCAGATAACTGCAACAAAAAAAAGAAGAAAAAAAAACCGAAAAAAAACCTCCAACATTTCCTGAATAACTAAATATTCTCATTTTCTGCCACGAAAACACAGCTTATTATCCCTCATTGGAACGAGCTCTATGAGCTCGTTCCATTGATAGCCATAAGCTATGTTTTCAAGTCAAAAGTTGAAAAATTATCAGATTTGGCGAGTTTTGTGAATAGCACTGATTAAATAGTCTTACATTAGGTAAAATGTTAAATTGCACATTATATGATAAAATGAAAGTGTCAATGACACTGTAGCTCAACTTGTGTAAGACATGTAGATGTATAGTATGTAACACAGCAATGACACACGGCTAGGTAGTGACCTGATAACAAAGGTACATGTAAAGGTCTGTACATAAATACTGATAGTAGCTTGTAACAAATGTACAGGTAATGTATTGTAAAGTAAAGGTGGGTGACAGCTGGATGCTAAACTAGAAAATTAATCTCCATGGGGTTAATGTTACAATGGGGATCCTTGTATGGTGCCCCATAAGCCAAATGTTAGCAATTGTTTTGGCCTGTTTGATTCAAACCCTTCTAAGGTTGATTCATACTAATTAATAGATATTTGTCCAGTCTTTCTTAAAATATAGGTATTTGAATTTTTTATCTTTAGCATAGGGTTCCCACGGGTGAGGAGGTTTTATTTTTCTCATTGGAAATAGAAAATCAGGTTGTGCTAATGATGTTTACCCTCCCCAAAGACCAAATATTAACACAGGAACTTGGCTTCAACACATTTGAATATACACATCATACAAAAATTTATTCAAATCAGAACTTTCATAGAAAAGTTCTGTACAAAAAACTGATTGCGTCTAATTTCGGTACAAAATGGCCACTGCTGGCCATCTTGAATTTCGGATGGCACCCCAAAATACCCGTTTTCGTCCCACGGTGATAACAAAGGTACCCAAGAAGTTTCATAAAGATCGGTTGATAAATACGGCCTGTAGCCAGAGCCGTGTTGACGGACGGACAGACGTCCAGATGGACAGACGGACGACGGGCCATGACAAAACCTCCAATTTGACTACGTCAAAGTTGAGCTAAAAATAAACTCATCAACTCCTTCGAAAGGAAAAGTCATCAATAAATATAGAAGTTCCGTACAAAAAAACCTGATTGCACCTAATTTCGGCACAAAATGGCCAATGCTAGCCATCTTGAATTTTGGACCGAACCCCAAAACACTTGTTCTTGTCCCACGGTAACACCAAGGGTACCCAAGAAGTTTTGTGAAGACCAGTTCATAAATACGGCCTCTAGCCAGAGCCGTATTGAAATGTGCACTTACTGTGTATAAGTAGCACTGAATAAATCAAAGTTTGTCTAATTGGCCGCCGGCGGCCATCTTGAAATTTCGGATCGCACGCCAAAACACCCGTTCTCGTCCCAATGTGATAACAAGGGTACCCAAGATGTTTCGTGAAGATCAGTTCATAAATACAGCCTCTAGCCCAAGTCGTATTGACATGTGTACTAACTGTGTATAAGTCGCACTGAATAAATGAAAGTTCATCTAATTTGCATACTTTATGCTCGAGACAAAAACCCGTATTATAAGTGATGTATTCCATGTTACTAAACATTCATACAAAAATTTATTCAAATCAGAACCTTCATGTAGAAGTTCTGTACAAAAAACTGATTGCACCTAATTTCGATATAAAATGGCTGCCGGCAGCCATCTTGAATTTCGGACCGCACCCAGAAACACTCGTTCTCGCCCCAAGGTGATAACAGAGGTACCCAAGAAGTTTCGTGAAGATCGGTTCATAAGTACAGCCTCTAGTCCGAGCCGTATTGACATGTGCACTTACTGTGTTTTAGTAGCACTGAATAAATCATAGTTCATCTAATTTGCCTAATTTCTCCACGAGACAAAAACCCGTATTATATGTGATGTATTCCATGTTACTAAACATTCATTCAAAAATTTATTCAAATCAGAACCTTCAAATAGAAGTTCTGTACAGTGAACTATTTATTATTATTATTTATTGGTGTTTAAGTGAATTGTGAATGAACAAATATTCAAACAGATATTGCAACCATGACCATTTATATTAGGGCAATAGAAGTTTCCCCTAGTATTTCAGTACCTATACAGATTATGTTGGTTTGAGTGAATGTTTGTTGAGATAGTACTGTTTTCTTACAGTTTATTGGGGAGTGTTCACGGGCACTCTCCAGTGGACTGTGAATGAACACATATTCAAATAGATATTGAAACCATGACCATTAATATAAGTGCAATAGATGTAGAAGCCTCCTCCAGTATTTCAGTACATAGGCACACAATGTGGTGTTGCTAAATGTCCACTATCTATCCAGTAGTTAGTTAATGATAATATATTTACCTTCTCTGAGAATATAATGAGGTAGATATGGAACTCGTCAATACCATTATAAACCAATGACATATTATGTTGTTTGAGTG
Source organism: Pictodentalium vernedei (assembly GCA_031216915.1). Classification (NCBI taxonomy): domain Eukaryota; kingdom Metazoa; phylum Mollusca; class Scaphopoda; order Dentaliida; family Dentaliidae; genus Pictodentalium; species Pictodentalium vernedei. Next base: position 252,378,536 of record CM062295.1, read on the forward strand.
AAGGTTTGTTGACATGGAACTGTTTCCTTATAGTTTATTGGAGAGTGTTCACGGGCATTCTGTAGTGGACTGTGGATGAACAGATATTCCAGCAGGTAGTTACATGTTATGATAATTTACTTACCCCCTCCGAGAATTTTATGAGGCAGATATGTAACTCTTCTATGCTATCAAAATGCAATTAGAATATTTTATTAGTAGAATACTTGTTGGGACAGAAACTGTTTTCTTACAGTTTAATGGAAGGCGTCCGTGGACACTCTCCAATGAACTGCGAATGTACAAATGAGATAATCATGGTTTGGTCAGCTTTGATTGTAAAATAATTTTAAGTAGTACTTGAGTGTTTTTACTCGATTTAAATTCAAGCCTTGATCACTGAATATGTCTTTCCAAAATTATATGACTCAAAGAAAAGTTGTATCATTTTAATGTTCCCTAATGATATTATTCATGTGGAATACATTCGACACTTACTTGTAATTGTATTCTCTGAATATGCATACAACTTCCCTGGAAAATGATGGCAACATGATGGTGGTGGTTTTTGATGTCCATAATTGGTGGTCTAAATTAGTTATCCAAAATTGGTTTTGGAGAGTGCCCACAAGCACTCTCCAATGGTTTGTAATAGAACAGATTTATATAAACAAAATTGTATTTTGCGCTTGACGGAATATGAAATACGGGCAAGGAGGTTATTGGCTTTTGCTATGGTACCCACACTTTTCTGAAGGCCATGGTGGTGGTTTTCTTGTACTGAACCAATTAATTGAGCAGTGTTGATTTCTATGAGCCCCAAATCCTATCTTCTTGTAAATGTATGTAATTTTTGCAAGAAACATCGACATCATTAACTTTATTTCTGATATTGCACCACCCAAATACCATTTACTTTTCAAATGAAACGACATCCATCAATTATTTTAAATTACATTTTGCTTTTCTGTTTAAAATGTTTTTGCACTGAAACTGATCTGAGAAATATACCACTTTCGTCTCACAATAGAAAGCACATCATCAAAGACCAATTCTCACAAACTCGTGTTACATGTATACTGATGGTACCTAATGGATGACGATATATCGACTTATCGCGCGAGAATTGGGCTTTTTAAGGGTGGAGGCAGAATAAATCAATTTTGAATCGCGATGCCGTTCTTCTTGTGATGCTTTTATGCACGGTTGGACTTCGAGGTTTAAGCATAATGATTTTTATGCATTTGTTCACAAGTGGGGATATTGAAGTTAATCCTGGAGAAATAAAGATTGTGCACATCAACGTTAGAGGTCTCCGCAACAAAACTGATATAATAAGCGCTGAACTGAGAAATTATGATATCATTTCTGTTTCGGAAACTCTGTTGACAAATACAGTTCAAAATAAAGATATTCAAATACAAGGCTACCATTACCCACCTATTCGTATGGACAGAGGGGAGAGACTGGGGGAGGAGTGGCCGTCTATATTAAGCCCGACATAGTTTGGAAACGTCGACATGATCTTGAAATCCCAGGCTTAGAATTAATCTGGACAGAAATTCGAAGTCAAAATCAGAAATTTATACTCGGAGTTGTATACAGGCCCCCAACTGGCAATAATTATTATTGGAGTCTCATGGATGAATCTATCCAAAGAGCAAGAAATGATATGTCGCTGAAATGTGTGATAGTCGGAGATTTCAACTTTGACTGTCTCAGTAACACTCACCCAAGGGTCAGGCAACTGGAAAACGATTACAGCTTATCTCACATTGTGAAAGACCCCACGCGAGTAACTGAACACTCCTGCAGTCTGCTTGGTCTAATTTTAGTATCGTGTCCAACTCGTTGGAAATTGTTCTGGCATTCCTCCCCTTTGTAGTGACCACCCTGCTACTGCTGCTACATTAAAATTCACAATGAGTAAAACTAAAACTGCCAGTGGCGTAGTGGAAAATCTTGTGACCTCCCCCCCCCCCCCCCCCGCGAACTAGAGACGGGGGCCCTTTCATAATGGTGGTTGCCTTTAAAACGGGAGCAAATTTAGTGTTGTTACCGTGCACAACATACAGAATTTCACGTAGTACATACGCCATAAATTAAATGAAGGTATAGCCTATAGGATCGATTCTAAAAGTACGACTCTGTAGATTTTTTCATTACATGTTTTAAGTTTCACCCCCACCATCCATGATACACACATGCACGCCCAACATGTGTGACTTGAGGTGCACCATGTATGTATATTGTTCATTTTGCATCCCTATCAGTTACAATGATATAGCGTTCACTTAAAAGAATAATACATAGACTACGAAGAGTACGTCGTGTGGAAGTGAGAGTTTGAAATTATGTGTATTTGGTACACTGTGCAACAGTCACACAGGTAAACATATCAATACATACACAACCTGGCACGTATAACAGATAACCGTAGGTGCTACGCCAACATAGCCAATCCTGAATTTAGTTCAAAAAATTAACATTTATGACACTCGTGATATTTACCAGTTATTAAATGTTGAATAGAACCAAATCAGGATTGACTACGTCTTTGTTAAGACATATACTTACTTACCCTATAACTCTCGCTCTCTCTATCTCCCTTTCCCTCTTTCTTCCAGCTTTGGGACGTCCTTCAAGACGGGCATCTCCCTTCTAGCCCCCCCCCCCCCCCCCTCGCAATGCGGGCCCATCTCCTACGCCACTAAAAACTGCCTGTTTTGAAAGACAAATTTGGGATTATAGTAATATGGATATAAATGGATTACATGCACATTTTGCTCAAACTACGTGGGAAGACTTTTTTACTGATAATTTAAATGATACGACAGGGAGCTTTACATCATATATCATTGAGTCAGTTAAAAACTACATACCAAATAAAACCATTGAAATACGTCCAAAAGATAAAGCTTAGATGAATTCAACGATCCGTAAAATGATGAGAGCGCGTGATCGATCACACAGAAAAGCTAAACAGACAAATAGGGCCAAAGACGTGCGAGTTTAGGCATGACAGAAGTGAAACTATATCACTCATACGGAAAGCCAATGCGGAAAACGATCTTAAAACTGCAACCTATGTATCATCTCGTAACTTTGGCAGTAAACACTGGTGGACGACACTCAAATAATTCTCTGAAGAGCACAATGTTTCGAATGAACTATTCCCGCCACTTGAAGAAAATGGGGAAATAATTAGCGATGCAATGTCGATTGCAGACTTACTAAATACGTATTTTGTTGATCAAGCTAACTCAGTCGATGACAAGGAACTACCACCCATCCCACATTATGAAATGAGCCTGTAGTAATCTCCGAAGAAGAAGTAATGTCAGTTATTAGTAACTTACACCCCCAGAAATCCAGCGGACCAGATTTAATTAATATCAGAATCATTACGGCATATGCCAACAGTTAGCTTTCCTTCTAACTTATCTTTTTAATCTGTCCCTATCACGTAATGAGTTTCCAGGTTTATGGAAGAAAGCCAGTGTTGTGCCTATCCATACGAAATGATCAGTTAATGACAAGGTAAACTATTGGCCAGACTCTTTGAGAAGGTCTGTCAGTAAAATTCTAGAAAAAGTAATTTTTAGGCACATTTTTTCTTTCTTGATGGAAAACGAATTGTAAACACCTTTACACCTTTACAGTCAGGCTTAAGTCCGGGTGACAGTACAATTTACCAATTAATAGATATTGATAACTACATTGCTAGTAATATGGACACAAATAAAAAAGTGATATAAGTAAGGTATTCGATAGAGTATGGCATGACGAATTAATTCATTAATTAGACTCTGTTGGAATGAGAGGTTCTTTATTTATTGGTGTTTAAGGTCACATATTGTTGCACAATGGCTAATCATGACCACAACATGAGCATCAACTCAAGACCGTGGGTGAGCGTTAATAAGCCATGTTTCCCATTTTAGAGAGGGTTTGTTCCACCCAAGCACTGGTGACTGGGTCCTATTTTACCAGTAAAACAGAGCCTGTTTACCGCAGTGAGCAGGCACTACTTCACTTCCCGAGGAGGAATAAGAGGTAACCTACTCGCGTGGTTTGAAAGCTACCTAACAAATCGCTCACAGTATGAAAATGTAAATAAATGGGGAGAAATCCAAAAATCAAATCATTAAAGCTGGCGTGCCAGAAGAATCCGTTTTAGGGCCACTTCTGTTTAATATCTACATAAATGATATTGTTAAAGATATTACTTCCATTATTAGACTTTATGCCGACGATACAACACTTTTTCCGTTAATCGAAGATGCAAAATTAGCAGCAGAAGTTTTGAATAATGACCTGAGAAAAATTGCCCAGTGGTCTAAAACATGGCGGATCATATTTAATCCGCTAAAGACTGAATCGCTGTACATTTCAAATAGAGTAAATCCCACGCTTCGTCCCCATCTTTATCTCCTAGCACAGCAAATCGAAGAGACGGGCACTCATAAACATCTCGTGTTGATCTTCTCAAAAAATAGGACAATAGGATTCACGTATAGAGACTCTTATAAATAAAGTCAGTCTCATGATAAACTATCTAAGAAGCCTAAAATACAGACTGTCTAGACACGCATTGGAAACTCTATCAATACTTCATTCCCCCGCTGTTGGATTATGCCGATGTTATATGGGATGGCTGCACGGAGACTAAATCAACACTCCTAGAAAATCTACACTTGGATGCTCTACGAACTATAATAGGGGTCACTAGGGGGACAACCCGGACAAGTCATCAACTTATCTATAGGGAATCTGATTTGATACTACTCAAAGAGCGTAGACGACGTCACAAATTAGTAGCTGTGTATAAGATTATGTTCACAAACGTGCCAAACTACATTAGGCTGCTCATTCCGTAACCTGTATCAGAATTGACTTATTAATCTTAGAACTTGTTAACGGAAATTAAATGCAACACCAACAGGTTTTCTAATTCCTTTCTGCCATCAGCGGTAAAACTTAGGAACGGCTTTAGCGCAGATCTGCAGAACTGTACTTCCGTAGATAAATTTAAGAATAAACTTGCAATTAACGACAATGTCGTCCCTGGGTTTTATTATGTGGGTAGCAGAAGGGAACAAATCTTTCACACGAAGCTGCGTTTAAATTGTAATGATTTAAACGGACATAAATTTGATAGATTTAAAAGTGATAATGTTTTTTGTGGCTGTGGTCATTTATATGAAGACACTGAACACTATTAGTGTGTCGTCTATATGCAGAACAAAAAAATCGCTTCTAACAGAATTGGGCCACACCACCAATATCACTCTTATGTTATATGAGGATACGGAGAAAACTGCCTTGGAAAACGCCAGTATGTTTTGTGCGGTTCAAGAATATTTTAGGGAAACAATGAGATTCGAGTGAATAATTATTATTCAGTGGAAACGAATCCTGATAGGACCTTTGCTGTGCCAGGTGAGAGAGATTTTTTTGGGCCTATCATATAAATGAAAGCAGATTGCCTCCACACCCGATAGACAGGTAAAAGATATAAAGGAGATATCGGAATATAGTGTGGTACTTTCTCTTTCTCTCCAGTTCGTTGGATCAATTTCTGTTTTATTTACAGTTGCACCATCGTATAGTATGTTTCTGTAGGGTACAGGCATTGCTTGTACGCCAAACCCCATTTCATTGAGAAAATAAAAATATTGTTTAAACAAAAAAAAAGTTCTGTACAAAAAACTGATTGTACCTAATTTCGGTACAAAATGGCCACCGGCAGCCATCTGGAATTTCGGACCGCACCCAAAAACACTCGTTCTTGTCCCAAGGTGATAACAAAGGTACCTAATAAGTTTCGTGAAGATCGGTTCATAAATACAGCCTCCAGCCCGAGCCGTATTGACATGTGTACTTACTGTGTATAAGTAGCACTGAATAAATCAAAGTTCATCTAATTTGCATAATTTCTGCACGAGAAAAAACCCTGTATTATATGTGATGTATTCCCTGTGACTAAACATTCATACAAAATATTATTAAAATCAGAACTTTCATACAGACGTTCTGTACAAAAAACTGACTGCACTAATTTCGGGACAAAATGGCTGCCGGCGGCCATCTTGAATTTCGCACCGCACCCCAAAACACTCGTTCTCGTCCCACGGTGATAACAAAGGTACCCAAGAAGTTTCGTAAAGATCGGTTCATAAATACGGCCTCTAGCCCGGGCCGTATTGAATTGTTGACGGAAGGAGAGACGTCCAGACGGACGACGGACCATGACAAAACCTCAAATTTGACGTCAAAGTTGAGCTAAAAATCAAATTCGTCACGATCTGTCATGAAATTGCTGAACTTCCCCTTCACTAAAATTGATTTAAGCTTCCATAAATCAGAAATTGCATATGAAACCACGGCTCATTGGAGACCCTGTCTTTTTACTTCTTTTACAGGAAAAACAGGCAGATGAACATGAACGAATACAGCACAGCTAATCGGTACAACAAGAAAAGAATTCAGTATCTTGAGAACATTCTGTCCTCACTTAAGACCAACGATAGAGAGAAGCACGAGTTCGATCCATTGAGCATTCTCCGTTGCTCATACCTTCGACTTTCTGATTCAAACATCGAGCATCTTGAAAACGAATTACGCAAAATAGGCATTGAACCGGGAATACACTGTCATTCTAAGAGCTACAGCACTCGCTTATTTGACGACCGCGACGACGATAAGCTCGTCAGCACCGTGTTGGTAGAGACATAGTTTGCAGGACTCATCGACATGCCCGAAAATGTTTTACGAATTTTCTGTTGGGCCACAGCAAGGTTAACAGATACCACTTGGTAACTGCCTTGATGTGGACAAAAGCTCGCACAATAGTTGCCTTAAAGACAATTCCAAATTACATCTTCATATTTAAAGCCGACGCTTTCGCAACACAATCTTCGAGAAGTGATCAGAATTAAATATCGTGTCGTGTCGAACGAAGCTGCAACCATCTGCGAATCGTATGAATTCGATGAGCAAAACAAGTTCCGTTGTGGTGGCGATGGAGTACAGAAAGAAATGTCATTTCCTATTCCGAAAAAGATTGTTTTGGCTTCTTGTATGGGTAAAATGTATAGCGTCTAGTTTCAAGTACCAATGTACCCGATGAACAGGATAACGCGATCAAAACAAATTACCTCAGAGAATCTAAATGTAACATTTGCGAATAAAACTGGTAATGCTTAAGAAAAGAAAAGAAAAGAAAATGAGTACATCGCAAATCCGATCACGTTATTCCTCAATGTGTTCAAAAGAGACGTGGTGCCAGGTTATTAAGTGATACCTAAATTTTGTTGATGGGTGCAGGTTCAGTAATATTTTTTTATGAAATTATCTGTCGCAGACAGACCCCGGATGCAAAGGTGCAAAACGCAAAGATGGGGTGGCATGGAAATGGTCATACAAAACTTAAATGAAGTCCCAAACGATGACTTCTGGTAAAACGGTTTGCTATTATTCGCGTTCACGTGGTATGTCCGCCAAATCGCATTTCTTCAGACAACCTCTGGGGCCCCCACATTTATTTATTGGTGTTTAAGGTCACATATTTTTGCTCAATGACTGATCGTGATCACAACATGAAAATAATGTCAAGTTTAGTCAATCGTTTGAACCCACGTTTCCCATTTTAGACGACTTCACCACAAGCATTGGTGATTAGGTCACAAGTAGTAGGAGATGAGGTAACCAGCCCCCATTGGGTGATCTCATATGTGACGTCATGTCACGTAACCTGGTGGAGTCATGTTGTGTTGCCATGGTAGCCCACGTGAGCGGTCATCTTGTGACGTCATCCCCATAGTGATACGTGGTGTTAGTGCGCATGCGTAGCACGTGTTGTTAGTGTGATACGTATTTCCGTCGGCCATTTTGTATACTGGGGACCATCATCTTGGATTCTATGGTAGCACGTGGTTGCTATGTGACCTAAACCCTTATCCCCCATGGGTGTGTTCGGAGGGTATATTCCTTTGCACAAGAGTTCCCGATTCGTAGAATTACCACAAACAGCCCGACACTCCCTCCAAATCATCAAAAACGACTTTACTTACTACGGATTCCCCATTTTACCGGCTTAGCATGTAGTGCTATGATACGAGGGGCACAGGGGGTAAGTTCGATTGAATAGGAGTATTTTGCTGGTTTGGATACTTCGTAGAATTACCACAAACAACCCGACAAGTTGTACTATTTCGAATTCTTCAGAATCCCTTTTAGGATCGCCGTACAGTAGATTTTAATAGTAGCACGTAGTGCTATAGGACCGAGTGATCCCGTGGGTAAGTTCGGTTGAATAGGAGTAACTTTCTGGTTCGGATTTCTCACAGAATCCTTTTTAGGACCGCCATACCATGGCTTATAATAGTAGCACGTAGTGCTATAGTACTGAGAGGCCCCTTTGGATTATAGCCAACTGATAGACAAACCTCCATGAAAGCCCATATCATTCCTAATGCCAAGAATCTATCGAGTAGTTACCGAGTTGGATTCCGTGTTTTTACATATACACTCGAAGGTAAGAAAGGGGATTGATACCGCCCAATATTATTGCAAGAACCTGAACAGATACAACTGACAACCAACCACAGCAAAACGACGAGTGTACAAAAGTGAAAGAAGATCCAACACACCAAGATCGAAGTGAACAGAAAATATACGGGTGTGATCGAAAGGATTCGACGACTGCAGGTTCATATCTGGGAGAGAACCTGAGGCGGAATCGGAACCGGCAGGAAGGCGTAGCCGACAAGACCGTCCCAAAGGAGGGCCAGAGCGTCCACGGCAAAAGCCAGAGCATCTGGACACGGGGACACGAAAGTGTCCACCTGATGGTTCCAACGAGTCGAAAAGAGATCGATGGAACCCGCCATGTGGAGCATCCACTCGGTGGAAAAGAACCTGCCCCGTCGGGACAGGGAGTCGGCTAGGACGTTCAGACGACCGGAAATGTGACGAACAACCACCCCGACGTTGACATCCTGAGCGAGCAGTAGAAGATCCCGAGCCAATTCGTACATTGGAACCGAGTGCGTGCCGCTCTGGTCCCGAATGTAAGCAACCACTGTCGAATTGTCGAACAACAGAAAGACCTGACGATTCGACAGGTGAGGGATCCACTGCCTGAAACTCAGAAGAGCAAGAAGCTCTGCTGGCTGATGTGTAGAGATGCCCCGATCCTGGTCCCACATCCCGTGAAGGAAAAGACCTAGAGGATCCAACGTCGCACCCCATCTGAGATCGCTGACATCTGCCGTCAGAACGCGATCGGACGTGGGTAAGTCCAACAGGACACCCTGCGTGATCCACTGAACATTCGTCCAGTGGAGAAGGTGAGGATAAGAGAATCTGGTAACTGAAGCACCAGATCCAGAGAATCGACATTCGGCCTCCAACGACTGAGAAGAAAGTGTTGGAGAGCTCTGACACGCAGCCGACCTAGAGGAATGAGATCCGTCACCGACCCGCAGAGACCCATCAGCCGGAGAATACTCCATGTCGTCACGGATGTGGACTGGGACAGAGTCAGAGCGAAAGCTGAGAGAATCACAGCCTTGGCCTGGGGAACCGCCACCAAATTGAATTGGGTGCGGAAAGCCATCCCCAGATGACAAAACGACTGAGAAGGGACCAGGTCCCCCGACCTCTCCTCGTTGACTCTGAATCCTAGCGACGTGAGCAAGCTCAACAGAGTGGCGACATCCGACTCCAGTAAGGCAGCATTGGAATGCCTCTAAAGGATATCGTCCAGATATTCCAAAGTAGTCACCCTGGACTGTGTGCGATGGAAAGCTATCACATGCAACATCAGTCTGGTGAAGGCCCAAGGAGCCAGGTTGAGTCCGAAGGACATGGCCTTGAACTGGTAAACTCCCCCCAGAAAAGCGAACCTGAGATACTTCCGTGACGCCCGATGAATCGGAACGTGAAAGTAAGCTTCTCGCAGGTCGAAGCTGGAAGCGAAATCTCCCTGGTGAATTGAACGGCGAACCGACCTGAAAGTCTCCATGCTGAACTTGGGAGCAATGATAGACTGGTTCAGGATACTCAGATCGATAACCGGTTGGAGCCGGCCGTCCTTCTTCGGCACCAAGAACAGGCGGGAATAAAACCCCACTGACTGAATGTTCTTGACGACCTCGATCGCCCCCTTTGTCAGGAGATTGTCTATCTCCGTGGACAAAAGTTCCCGACGTAAAACGTCTTAAGGAACTGTGGTTGGAAGAGGCACCCTGGACAGAGTGGGGTGCCTTTGGAAGGATATTCGCAGCCCGGACCGAACAACATCTAACATCCAAGGATCGGACGTGATGGTGGCCCAACGGTCTACGAACTCTGCTATCCTTCCTCCAACTTGGGACGAGTCGAGGTGAGGACCTTCATTTCGAGCCCCGACGAGGCCCGCGAGAGGAGAAACCACCTCCTCAACTGAATGAAGAATCTTGATACTTCCCTCTAGTCTGCCGACGCTTACCCTTACCCCTTGAGTAAGAAGTAGAAGCGGTGGCAGAAGGATCAGCCTTTTGCTTCGCAGAGGAAGCAGAAGGGTACTTGTTAGGCTTGGAACGGCCACTGCCTCCCCAAGAAGGCTGATCAAGCTGAAGAAACAGCAGCTGATCTTTGGAATGACGCAGAACGTCATACCGGACCGTCGACACGGAACCATGGAAAAGTTGCGGACCTGCCAAAGAAGCAGATCGAAGAGTAGCGCGCTGCTCCTCAGGAAGGGATCGACCGGTGTCCAGCACAGACTCCCTTCGAACTAATTCCAGATTAGCCGTGTTACAGGCATGCGTGTGAGTAAGATGCATGAGCGCCTTGGACAGCACACACAAAGGAGCCTGTACCTCGTCAAAACTCATCTGGAGGCAGATAAGCAGCTAAAGCTGGGACGACGTGACCTGAGAGAGAAAACATACCAAGCATCTCTCTCGATAAGCCCAATGTGGACTCGAGAGTCGTCATCGGAATGAGGGCAGACTTGGAAAGCCCGAGGGAATTGGAGTCCTGATCCAAAACCGTCAAAGTCTGGCAGACTGACGGATTGGCAGAATCGTAGTAACGATAATGCGCCAGAGGCAAAAAAGGTGTCAACCCTGGTGACCCCTGATGAAGAATGGAGCCTTCATAGCCTTGGAACTCAGCTTCGAGTCCAAGGCTGAAAATGCTTCAACCAACTGTACCGACTGGCACGGTCGAATACGCCCAGAAGCAGGTTGCTCCATAGGCTGTTGGCGCGCGACCGATGATCGCGGCCTGGCTGACAGTGTCGGCTGATTTGATGGTTTAAGATCCGGAAGGAACCCAAACACAAAGTCCGAAGACTGCTGGCTCTCGACATCAAGCATGTCTGACTCTTCCCCAGAGTCGGAAGACACATAGCCCATCGTGGGCAAACCAGCCGACGCCTCCCATGGTGTCGGAACACCAGGGGGATCAGAAAGCGGCCTATTTCCAATCCCGGGAGGCGGCGCCATAGGGGGCGCCTGGAAACCACTCGCTGCCTCGCTAGAAGCAACGGGAAGGCTCTTTGACAGAACCTGAGTGAGTAAGGAGAGGGCCTCCCTAAGCTCACTGCCCGTACTGGCCGGTTCGACAGGGGAACGATCACGATCAGCGAAGGGTCACAATCCTCCAAAACACCCGACGCGGGACGACGGGCAGCAGCCGAAACGTCTGAAGGCAGACGTGTATAGGGGCACGACACAACCCGAGGATCAACATAGCGGGAACTCATGAGAGTCACCGCGGACCTCTGCGGGACAGAAGGTCCAGGCTGCACAAAAGACGTTGGTCCCCCAAAATTGGTCGTGTGGCCAGAATGAGTGGACAGAAACGCCACGGGGTTCATAGTGTCCCCACTAAGAACATCCGAATCCAATAACACAACTGTGGTGCTCGACGGCACAGAACCACAGTAGAGGGTCCGGCCGGCAGCCACTTCCAACTTCGCCGTGTTGAAGTCAGGGAAGGCTGAGGCCGATACCCCCACGTCTACACTCCCAGACACCTCAGCAGACCACTGCAGGTATAAAACTACTGTGCTCAACGGCAGGGAGGACACAGTAGGGGGTTCAGTCGGCAGCCACTTCCGACTTCACCGAGTTGAAGTCAGGGAAGGCTGAGGCCGATACCCCACAACCACACTAGACATCCCTGCAGACGTTGCAGGGATAAGCCGAGGCCGGCTAAAAACGCTGCCCAATGATGTAGACGGAACAGCAGTAGCAGCAGATACGACGGGAGCTGTTGGAACTGGCGGAAAAGCGGAGAGAGCCACCTAGCTCGGCCTACAAAGGAGGAGTCACAACCCTAGTGACAGCCTCAGATGTCGACTGGAGAGGGCGCATAGTCCCGGAACCAGGCATCTCTTCACCAGAAATCCAAAAGCTCCTGCAGTATCCACCACGGAAAAAAAACTGCACATTCCCCACGGAAGGGGAATAAGTCTCACAAGACATGATCGAGTCGGGAAGCCCCGAAACGACAGTGTTCTCCACCCCCACTGGTGCGGGAGGAGCTGCACACCCCCACGGAGGGGGAGCAATTCTCACCAGACATAGTCGAGTCGGGCGGCCCCGAAACGACAGCGTTCCCTAAAGGCTCCCGAAACGACAGCGTTCCACACCACCCGCGGGTGCGGAAGAAACGGCCACGAGAACGCACCAGGGCGATGGCAAAAGGAATTGCCCTAAAGGAACCGAACTGGAAATAACAGAGGTGAGAGCAGTAGAAGAAAAAGGTGAACTCAACAGAAACAGAAAGTAGAAGAACACCCTCAACTACGAGAGAAGGTGGCAGAAAAAAAAAATTGTGGGTACATGACAGAACCGAGACGGTCGACAGGGACCGAAAAAACAGAAATTCAGCACCTCAACAGATGAACTGACTGACACCTAACTCCAATAACAATTAAATTCCTCAACCGAAAAATTCATTGTCGAAACGAAACGCTTCACGCGATGTCGAATACAAAACATTCGCGAAAACGGAATAGTAAATAATATACAATGAGAATGTGGTTGAAAATATAAACGAGAATATATAAAACACAGTCCTGTTATTATACGATCTTCAGATCCATAATTGCAGTCACAGAAAAACCATTATCGACGAGTTAAAACATCACTGTTACAGAGCAAAATGGCACACATCCACCACGTGGACGGATAATCAAAAGAATGACGAATTGACGCACTGTGCACTGTTTTACGGTTGTCTTGGATTTGTACTATGGAAGAGCGACCCATACTGGGTGTGCGCCGATGGCGCTCGACCCAGTTTTGGCTTATTTTTTCGTGGTCTTTTTACACCACTTTTCTTTCCCAAATCTCTTGGGAAAGATTAAAATAGAGAGCATTTTATCCGAGTTAGGTTCTTCCACTGTAGTGCAAGCCTGTAGTAAACAATTGAGGTAGGTTGATAAGAAACAACAAAGTGAAAAAGATGAACTGGTTGGACAGATCAGAATTATGAACAGACCCAACACAACTGCGGTTGAACCGTTGAAGTTGAAGTGAACGAAGATCCAACACAATCAAGATCGAAGTTAACATAACAAACTGAACAAAGATCCAACACAACCAAGATCAAAGTGAACATAACATAACAAGCTTTATCACAGTGTTTGAAATGAATTATAACCCCAATGAAAATATAACGCAGTGTTAACCCTCTTGAACTCAACATAGTTGTTGTGAACTTTAACCCTAATGAAAATATAACGCAGTGTCAACCCGTTTTAACTGTTTGAATGAACTATATATAATATATAAATAATATTAACACCCTTGAATCGAACAAAACGAAGATCCAACACAACCAAGATCGAAGTGAACAGAAAATACCAATGACTGAGCAAAGACTGGGCTCCATAATAAACTTTTTAACTACAGCCATAATGAAAATATAACGAAGGTTATCTGAAATACATTTTTGAACTATAACCCCAATGAAGGTATTAACTCCCTTTGAACTTAATTCTTTCAATAGGGAAGGGGAATACCCTCGAGTGTATATGTAATACGTATCACACTAACAGGCGCTGTGCACTAACACCACGTATCACTATGGGGATGATGTCACAAGATGGCCGCTCACGCGGGCTACCATGACAACACAACATGACGCCACCAGGTCACGTGACTATGGCGTCACATATGAGATCCCTCATGAGATCCCCCAATGGGGGCCGGTTACCTCATCTACTACTGTCATATTTTATCAGTAAAACCGAGCTTGTTTACCATTGTAAACAAGCACTGCCTCACTTCCCATGGTTCCCACAAGGGGTTGGGTGGTGAACAATGGTTTATCAAATGGAGGGAATGCGAGTGGTTTAAATTTACTGGTCTCGGATTTCTATGCGAGAGAGTGTATTATGGAAACTAAGTATACACGTGAAAGCCCAGAGGGAAATCGTGTGTGAACATTTGTATGTGTAGGGATGGTACGTGTTGTCCACTTTTCTCAGCTTTATGTTTCGAAAATACCCTACTGCCACAACAAAAAAAAACCCCCAAAACAAGAGGCCCCACGAGGCTTGAAGCGCTCACCTTGAACAGAACCCGATATAAACGAGTCCAAGAATGAATCTACAGTAAGCAATCAATCTCCAAATGATACATTGTCAATTCATGGGCCCCTCAGGCATGACTAAAATAGTCCAAGGATCATGCCTTTTCTTCTGTTGATCATAACGGAAAAAGTGGAGCGTCCCTGTGGAGCCTCTTGATACAACCTATATGGATTAATCCTAGTTTGTTTGTTTGTTTGTTGGTGATTGACGTCACATATTTATGCACCATGGCTAATCTTGACACAACATGGAGATGAAGTAAAGTTTAGTCAATCGTTGATCTACATGTTGCCCATTTTAGAGGACTTTCACCCCAAGCATTGGTGACTGGGTCCTATTTCACTAGTAAAGCGGAACTGGTTTACCACAGTAAACAAGTGCTGCTTACTTCCCGGGGTTCCCTCGGGGAATTAATCCTAGTTACACACCTCTAGAGGGTACTTAATACAAACTTTCTAATTCTTCAGCTACATGGCCAATTCCGGCTCCCAGTGGGTGTCCATATATTAACCCAGGCACTCGTTTTGAACAAACTTGAATCTCACCCCATTAGAGATATTCTTTTCCATTATGAAAGCATTTTGACTGGTGGATCTGAAGAAGATTTTTAAAAAAATTCCTCATGTTGTACTAAGTTAAAATTCGGGCTACCATAGGGAGCTCGAATATTATCCCAGGGGCCTGATTTGAACAAACTTGAATTTGGCTCCCCTAAAAATGTTGTAAACCAAATATGAAAGAATTCTGACTGGTGAATCTCAAGAACATTTTTCAAGAAATTCCCTCATATTGCACTAAATTAAAATTTGGGTTCTCATAAGGAGCCCAAATATTACCAGACACTTGAATTTAACAAACTTGAATCTGCACCCCGCCCCCGAAATGTTGTATACCAAATATGAAAGCTTTCCGACAGGTGGATCTGAAGATTTTTAAAGAAATTTCCCAATTCTGCACTAAGTTAATATTCGGGCCCAAACATTAACCCAGGCACTCGATTTGAACAAAAGTTGAATCTGATCCCCCTCCTCCTAGAGATATTGTATACCAAATATGAAAGAATTCTGACTGATGAATTTGAAGAATTTTTTTTTCAATAATTTCCTCATATTGCACTAAGTTAAAATTTGGGCTATCATAGCGAGCCCAGATATAAACCTTGGGACCCGATTTGAACAAATTTGAATATGACCCCCCCCCCCCTCCCCCTCGAGATGTTGAAAACCAAATATGAAAGCATTCTGACTGGTGGATCTGAAGAAGATTTTAAAAAATAATCCCCATATTGCACTAAGCTAAAATTTGGGCTTCCATAGGAAGCCCAAATATTAACCTAGAGACTAGGTTTGAACAATCTTGAATCTGACCCTCATAACAATGATGTATACCGAACATAAAAATATTCTGACTGGTGGTTCTGAAGAAGATTTTTAAAGATTATTCTGAATATTGCCCTAAGTTAAATAATCAGGCTCCTGCATTGAACCCAAATATGAACCAAGGGGCTTCATTTTAACAAACTTGTATCTGACAGCCCCACCCCCATATGGATGCTGTATACCAAATATCAAAATATTTTGACAATTCATTCTGGAGAGTTTTTTAAAACATTTTTGCAAATATGCTGACCCGCATATTTTCGATGCCCCCCCCCCCCCCCCCAAACCCCAACAGAACATCCTAACATAATCGATTGCAATTTTTTTACCATTCAATTCTACTGGTCCAAATGATGCTTCATACCAAATAGCAGTTCTCTGTTCAGTGTGGTTTGGGAAATATGGGCATTTGAAAATATTTCTATTTTTAGCTCCTGGGGTTCCGATGGGGACGAAGGATTTTTTTTTCTTCATCAATCAAGTACTTATGGCCCAATAATATCACATACCAAATTTGGTTTAAATCGGACCATCAGTTCAGAAAACAGAAATTTGGGGCAGGGCAAAAAATCTTGCCCCTCCCATTACAGCAGATATTGCTTCACGAACTTCGTTTGACAAATTTAATTCATCTCAGAAGGAAGCTCCATACCAAATACCAAGTCATTGTACCCACTGGTTCAAGAGATGATTTTAAAAATATTTTGGAGTTTTCCATCACCCCCTCGCTATGGGGCTGGACATGTTCAGTTGAACAAAAATGCAATGCCCTTAGAGACCATCACTCACACAAACTTTCATTTAAATTGACCCAGTGGTTTTGGAGAAGACCAAAATATGGTGTTGACGGATCATGGACGCCGGGCGACGGACGGAGAGCAAATGGATAAGCGCCAACTTGAACCCTTTGAACTTGTGATATCTTCCGTGCCAGTTCAATGGCAGCAATTAGAAGAGTCCACATTCATTATTTGGGGCAGAACAATCAATATTTTCAACGTGCAGCATCGGGGCTGCACACTGAAAATATTGATTGGTCTACCCCACACGTTTACTGAACAGCCATCCTATTTAATGACGTTATGGCATATTACGCTCCTGGCCGGAAAAACGACTGCTCGGGTTCAAAGGGTTAATAAACAAGAGGCCCCAAGGGGCCTGAGATCCCTCACCTGACTCTGACAACTATCAATCGAGGGTCCTGATTTGAACAAACTTGCATCTGCCCCATTAAGAAAACCATATACCAAATATCAAAACATTCTGGCCGGTGGATCAGAAATTGTTTTTTTTTTTTTAAATATTCCTCATATTGAACTAAGTTATAATTCGGGCTCCCAAAATATGAATCCAGGGACTTGGCTTTAATAAATTTGAATCTCACCTCCCTAACGATACAGTATACCAAATATCAAAAGATTTTTACTGGTGGATGTGAAGAAGATTTTTAAAGAATGTTCCTCATATTGAACTAAGTTACAATTTCGGTCTCCCATAGGGAGCCCAAATATGGACTCAGAAACTTGGCTTGAACAAACCTGAATCATACCAAATATCAAAACATTCCGACTGCTGGATCTGAAGAAGATTTTAAAGAAAATTCCTCATATTGAACTAAGTTATAATTCAGGCTCCCACATGGAGCCCAAATATGAACCCAGAGACTTGGCTTGAACAACAGTGAATCTCACCCACCTAAGGATGTTGCATACCAAATATCAAAAGATTCTGATTGGTGCATCTGAAGAAGATTTCTAAAGAATATTCCTCACACTGCACTAATTTAAACATTTGGGCTCCCACAGAGAGCCAGATATGGACCCAGGATTTGATTTCAACAAACATGTGAAACAATCTTCCAAAGATGTTATATGTGAAATTTGAAAGCCTTTGGAGCAGTGGTTTGGGAGAAGAAGAGTCTTAAATGTTTTTCCCATGACACACAGTGTTAAAAAATGCTGACTCGGCATTTTCTCAAGGTCCAGAAAAAGTACCCTATGTCAAAATCAATTGCAATTGTTTTGGAACGTTCCATTCTGATGGTCCTAAGGAAGCTTCACACGAAATAAGAATTCTCAGAGCCGTGTAGTTTTGGAGATATGGGCGTTTGAATTTTTTTCTATTTTTAGCTCCTGTGGTACCCACGGGTCATTTTGAACATTTTTTTTTTGCATAAATCAAGTAATTGTGATCCATTAATACTTCATATCAAATTTGGTTCAAATCGGCCTCTCGGTTTGGAAACTAGAAAATTTGGGTGGGGCAAAAATTATTGTCCCTCCCGTAACGACGACAAATATTGTCCCTCGAACTTCTCTTGAACAAACTTGAGTCTACACCTCAAAAGGAAGCTGTATACCAAATATGAAGTCTCTGCTACAGCTGATTCTTGAGAGTTTTTTTTTTTTAAATTGAGGCATTTTGGCCCCACCCCTCCTCAATATGAGCAGAAACCCAATTTGAGAAGAAAAACTCAAATGCCCCTATATAACCACTACTCATGTGAAATTTCATTAAAATGTGGCCAGTGGTTTGGGAGAAAAAGACCCAAACACACCTTCACGACGGACGACGGACAAAAAGAGAAGACGAAGAGGACGGTTAACATATAGCCAGGAAGTTCCGAGTATAGTAAGAATTTGGATCAAAAGCATGTCGATAGTGAGAAATCTGGAAGACTGTTAGAGACAGTGGATCCAAGTTGTGCAGCAGGCACATCCGGTGCCACTTTCCCAGCTAGATCCAGTCATTAACATGTGTGCTGTTGTATACAAAGGTATAGTGAAGCACGCATATGCCAATAGTTAAATATTGTACGTAATGTGTTATTTATTAGTGTTTATTATCACTTTCAGCATGTATGGTGATATCCTGACCGCAACATGGGTATGAAGTCAAGTTTAACCAATCGTTTATAACTAGACTGTCCATGCTAGAGGACTTCCACCCAGGTGTTGGCAACTGGGTCCTATTTTACCAGGAAAGCAGAACATTTTGACCACAGTAAATACTTACTAACTTCCACTACTCTGCTTCATAGGGTTCCCAAGGGGGGGGGGGGGGGGTTCAACACAAATATAAATGATGAACAAGAGGCCTCACGTGGTCTGAAGCGCTCACCTTGAACAGAACACGATATAAACAGAGTCCAAGAATGAATCTACATTAAGCAATCCATCTCCATAGGATACACTGTCAATCCTAGAGTGACAAAAATAGTCCAAGCATCATGCCCTTTCTTCAGTCGATCATAATGTAAAATATGGAGTACCCCTATGAAGCCCCTTGATACAACCTATGTGGATTACTCTTAGTTACACACCTCCAGAGGGTACTGAATACCAAATTTCTAATTCTTCAGTTAATTCCCGCTCCCATAGGGAGCCCAAATATTAACACAGGCACTTGATTGCAACAAAGTTGAATCTGACCTCCCTAGAGATGTTGTATGCCAAATATGAAAGCATTCTGACTGGTGGATCTCAAGAAGAATATTTTTAAAGAAATTTCTCCATACTGCACTCAGTTAAAATTTTGCACTAAGTTAAAATTCGGGCTACCATAGGGAGCCCAAATATTAACCCAGGTAACCAACTTTGAATCTGACTCCCCTACAGATGTTGTAAACCAAATATGAAAGATATTTTTAGAGGTGAATCTGAGGAAGATTTTTAAAGAAATTTCCTCATATTGCACTAAGTTGCTCTAAGTTAAAATTTGGGCTACCATAGGAAGCCCAAATATTAACCTAGGGACCTGGTTTGAAAAATCTTGAATCTGCCCCTCATAACAAAGATGTATACCAAATAGAGCGATTTGATTACTTCAGCTTGACTTTGTCAAGGTGGGCTAAAAACCCAATCTGGATAACTGTATACATAAACCTGATATTGGGAGAATATACTACCCATCCACGAAGGCATAATTTATTAACTGGTTGAGGGCTAGATTATTTTGGTGGTCTGAATTTGTTATTCAAAATTTGTTTTATTACAAATTATTGGAGTGTGCCCAAGGCACTCTTCAATAATTTGTAATAGAACAAATTTATATAAACAAAATAATATTTGCGTTTGACTAAATATGAAACACGAGCAAAGGAAACATTGCCTTTTGTCCTGGTACCCTTATTTGTTTAAAGCCCTGGTAGTAGCTTCTAGCACTCAACCAGATAATGAAAGCTGAAATCAGCTGACTAACCTTTGTTTTCTGTTTTGATTTACGAAAAAATCATTTGCTGACAAAAAAGACAACAAAAAAAAGCCCACAAAACAACAAAAAAAGTCTTTTCGTTCTAAAAGTTGCAGGGAAGTGGTCTTCCAGACCATTTCCCTGTACCTTTTTGGAAAATAACATTTCAACACTTCAATGAAGAAAGCTGAAATTGACTGAGCTCTCACATTCCCGACAACTGGCCAAAGAAACCAAACACAGGCCTGACAATGGGAGTCAATCGTTGGGCCGTTAGTTGAAGTAATGCAGTCGTGGCTCTGGTAGTGGTAAAACGACAACTCTGGTAGTGGTAAAACAACAGCGTTACCCAATTAACGAGACTGGCAATTGGAGAGATAGTAAAAGCCAGAAGTACTTGTGGTCGCAGGTCACTTTAGTGACAGCCAAAGTAGAAGTCGCGGTCTGTTCAACCGCCATGGGTTCACTTTTGTTATTTTCTCAAGGCCTAAACTGTCTTTTGAAAAGACAAGCAGATAAACTCCAAACAAATAAAGAAACAGTCTCATGTTTTGATTATCTGGACATTTTTACTGATCACACTAAGCCATCATTAGCAAGAAAATATATGATTCTAGTCACATGTTAACAAAATGCTATATAAAAATTACTTCAATATCATATCAGTACAAATGTAATAAATAAATTTACATATCATATAAAATTTACAAAGCTTCACAATAATCAACAACATTTTGCACATGCAAGGTGTACAGGTCTATTTGCTTCACCGATGGAAATATACCAAAATATCAACTTTCAGGACGAGCTGAATTACTTCAATCTTTCACCCTCAGTGTGCAAAATTTCAAAAATGACACCAACCGACTGACCGTTCACATGCTTTAGGACTGGATAACCGAACATTCGGCTATGTACAAATTCTTGGGGAAACTGCTTCTTTATTATTAACAACTATTTATATATTGCATGGAATTGAAATATATATAGCCTATCGACGAAAAAGTCTAAAAAATCTGTCTAAAAAATCTATCAAGACATAAGAAAGGCTGGTTAACTGGTAGTGTGCTGGAAGTCCATATTTGGGCTTTATTCTGAACTGCGGGTATCTAAAGTTAAAGGCTTAATATTCTGTGGATGTCCTTCATATTATCTTGGAAGTGAAATTACTTCATCTCCATTGATTTGCATTGTTACAATTTATGGGCGAGTTCCTATAGGCACTCTCCCATAAATTGAAACAAGACCAAAACGTGTGAGAAATCTTGAAGCTATGAAAAAATTTAGCACGTTACCAGTTAAGTTACTCAGACTTTACAATTCAAGATGCAATATTTGGTTAACAGGTCATCTGTTCGCGTAGATTTAAATTTGCATAACCACCATGCGAACAAAACAAGCATTCTCATCAAATTTTGCACACTGTACCCTGCTTTCCAGAAAGGTATCGTTCAATAAACGTCTCTCCACTGCAAACTAGCCAATTTATTTTCTTACTTGTGAGCAGAATCTGAAATAATTTAATGCTACAGCCCTCAAGGGCTGTAGGGTTAAGCTATTTCTAATTCTTTCCCGCCAATTTGTCAGCGTCTTCTGCTTATCAAAAGAAAAAAAAATGCATAAAGAATAGTCGCGATGGTTGCATCATCCGCTTCGCAAGGATATTGTGGTTCAAGAGGTTAGTGTCCTCAGTCAGACAGAACTATGGTCGGCTCGCCCAGTTTTGAAACACTTCCGTGAATTCAAACTTAATACCTCTCTAACTCAGAATTCTCTGTCCCTTGTTTCGAGACACGATGTTGTCCAGAGAGTTGATTGAGTCAGAAGGAAGACGTTATAATATACATATGGAGATATAGTTTTTAAGTAAATCCATTTTTCAAGAGAACTGAGAACACAACTGGGCAGATTTTTTTTATTGGGATTTATCTACACTTTTGAGAGCCGGAACCACCTCGTGCCAGACACTTTTATGGGTGGAGGAAGCCGGAGAACACAAATAGAACCACCGAGGGCAACTGTCAGACTTCCCAACATACTAGCTCTGCACAAGCAGGGTTAGCATTGATTGAAGACGAGTGCACCATGGGCATGCAGTATGCCTTAGCACACAATGCCACCATGCCCTCATGTATGCAGTCAGAATTAAGTGCCTTGTCCAAGGACACAACACAGTTAACCCTGGCGAGGATCGAACCATGCACCTTTCGGTTTGAAGTTCAATGCCGTAACCACTGAATCACCACACTCCATCCCTACCTCCTTCCTACAGGGATGAATACTTCAGCTGATCTTGATACTAAAAATGTTGGATAGACAGGTTGATATTCCATACTGTAAAACACCAGAGATGGTCTGTCGCCTGCTATACACCCACTGTGGCATACCGCCTAGTGTGGGTGACTGAAAGAGGCATTCAAATTTTGTAAGTAAAAAAAAATCCAACATGGCCACCAGTCGGCCATCTTAAATCCGATCGGGAAAAATATTATGTCACGCACTCCTCCTTATCATGTCGATCATTTGTATTGAGTTTCATGACAATGCAGCAAAAACTGTAAAAGTAGTTCGCTCCACAAGTATTTTGCAAAATCCAAAATGGCCACCAGTCAACCATCATGAATCCGATCGGGAAAAAATTATGTCACGCACTGCTCCACATCATGTTGATCATTTTTGTGAAGTTTCATGAAAATGCGGCTAAAACTGTGGAAGTAGTTCGCTCCACAAGTTTACATGTGCAATGGACCGGCGACGACAGGCAAGTTGACTCCAATATAACCTCCTAAAATTTCGTTTTGTGGGGGTATGACAACTAAAAAAAAACATCCCTTGAGGGCAATAAGGCACCGTCTGCAATGCTAAAGCATTGACGATGGCACTTTATTGCAATTGGGGAATAATATATACCATTGTCCTTCTGGCATTTTCAAATATGAAAATCATACAGAGGATATTCTCTCAAGGTGTCCGTCCTATGGGTATTAGGAAATTTCCACCATATGAGTGTCAAAATAA
This sequence comes from Pictodentalium vernedei, assembly GCA_031216915.1. Classification (NCBI taxonomy): domain Eukaryota; kingdom Metazoa; phylum Mollusca; class Scaphopoda; order Dentaliida; family Dentaliidae; genus Pictodentalium; species Pictodentalium vernedei. Next base: position 252,401,702 of record CM062295.1, read on the forward strand.
AAATTAATTTAATGATTTAGGTATTCATCGAAAGAAATAGAGTGTACATCTAGCATATAAATCAGCACTAACGAATTATGAAAATCATACAGGGGATATTCTCTCAAGGTGTCTGTCTTATGGGTATTAGGAAATTTTCACCATGTGAATATCAAAATAAAAATTAATTTAATGATTTTGGTATTCCTCAAAAGAAATAGAGTGTACATCTAGCATATAACTCAGCACTAACAAATTATCATTCAGAAACAGCAAGTACATATAGACATTTCCAGTATCTCGAGACTCGCTGCATACAAATATCCCTTTCAGCACTCACACACTGATACGCCTAGTGACCTGTAGAAAATAGGCGAGCAATCGTTTTGTTTGCATAAAGAATAAGGTGACCGATTTTTCATTTGCCTACATTTTCTTCCACAGTAGTTGGTTCCAGGTAAAGCAGAACTTTTACCAGTGAAGCAGAACTTTTACCAGTAAAGCAGAACTTGTTCACCACAGTAAGCGAGCACTGCACCACTTTCCAGTGGTTCCCATGGGGATGCTGTGATGTAACACACTGATGGAAACGGCTCTCAAAGTGCCCTTCCAACAGAGCATTACATCACAGCATATCATTGGATCGCTTAGGAAAGCTTGTGAAATAAACTGCAGTGTTCTACAATGTTTATATCAGCCTTAACCCCTTTACTCTGGTCGTGGAACAGAATTTTCTGTCACTGTTTTTTCTCTTGTTTAACTATGAATTTAACCAATTATATCTTCTCTTACAGAGCTCACTGAGCTCTGTCAAACAAGGCATATTTGGTTAAATATCAAACTGCAATATGGACAATGGTAAACAAGCACTACATCACTTCATGGGACTCACAAGAGGAAATTTCTAAATTTGCACAGGGCTGTAGTTAGTACATATTCTACCATGTACATAGTTTGATAAAGAGACAACACACCCTTTTGAGAGTTTTCCTGTGTGCTGTGTGGTAAAGTAAGTTATGTGAGTACCAGAAATAAACGTCTCCAAAATGGATACACAAGACTTCTTATATGCAAGCATTGGATGGGGACAAGATTATAACAAACATTTTATTATACTTCATCTCTTCATCCTACAAAATTCTGTGGAAGACTAATTTAACCCTTAAGTCCAGATTAACAGGTTTAGTGCTAGAAACCACTATCATGGCTCTACAGAAAAGTGCTGGAAGCCACTAAACACTGTATGCATTAACTTGATGTTTGCTCAGCAGTAGAAGAATTTTTTTATGCAATTTTTTGTTTGGAGAGTGCCTCTCAGCACTCTCCTATAAAATGTAACAAAATTATCTATAAACAAAATCTTGCTAAACTAAGGCTACACTTGCTGGTAGCATGGCATCTTTAACCCTTTACCTAAAGTAACGGCCAAAACCGGCCAGCGCTATACACGAAAATCGCCATTCAATCTATTTTATATTTTGACTTTTTGTTCCCAAAACATAGGTTATGACCCCTCATTCGAACGAGCGCGTCACGCTCCTTCTAATAAGGGGTCATAACCTATGTTTTGGGAGCAAAAAATGAAAATGTTTAGTTACACAAGAATTTTTTTCACGAGTATCGTCTACTCCTAGCGTTAGGTAAAGGGTTAAAAATAAAAACCCAGGTTTCAAATCACCTTTTAAATATAATTTAGCACTCAACCAGTTAATTTTATGTTAATGACGACCATATACATGCACACAGCTGCAGATGACTTAACATTGTTTATACAGTATTGTTGGCTGCCTGTACAGACATTGTCAAGAAAAATGCATTCTACTAAACAAGTTCTCAAATCAGCTCAAATGAGAATATACTTAGAGCAATGTAAGAGTGGCTTTTTGTGGCGGCATGGAGACTTAAGGATTAAGCAGGAGACCTCATAGAGTGCAAACATTTATTATCATTCATGAACAAAACCAGAACCTGTTATTTTGTGCACATTTATTTATTTACAGCGAGGGTCACCTCATGTCGATTTTGCAGACAGCTCTATCTGATTGATATATATTATTATTCTCTTTCTCTGACGTTTTTTTGTTATCCTGGTTTGTGGCTGCTTTTAAGTCTGAGATTTCCAATTTGAAAAATCACAACTGAATCACGAAAAACAAATGAAAAGAGCATCCCGGATTCAATATTCTTGTATTTCTTTCTGAAAAGGAGAGATTCTACAGTGAAGTGGGAGGAAAAGTAAAAAAGATAATTTTGACCAGATTGCAATTCCAGTCGTGATTCAATTGAAAGTCTCTGTTTAGGCCATGATTAGTTAATTTTCCATTTAGCTTTATTCCAGGTTATCAGAACAAAATATGGAATGAGGTTATTGTTAATTATTAATAACATACTCATGGGGAAAAGGAATAAAATATCCCTTTCTACGAGATGTGTATTTTATCATTTTGCACTTACACACTGCTTCCTTGCATGTGTAGGTTGTCTTAGATAGTAGAACTGTCAATGGCCAGGCTTATATAAGAACAGCCTATAGCAAAATGTACAATTAATCAACATTTTACCCTTAATAATGCCAGACTATTGCCTCATTATTGCCAGATTGCTATAGCAATCTGGCAAAAACGAGGCAATAATCCGGCATTTCAATGGATGAGGAAGAAACATGAAATGGTGTATTCTCTTGGCCCTATAAAGGAGGTGGCCCATTTGCGGAGCCAATAATAAAGAAAATGCGTTATTATTTCGGGCAAAAAACATAATGAGGTGAATAATGCTAAACCAAAAACTAATTAACAATGGCCTTACTTTTGTGATCAGAGTGACTTGTACTCTATGATCTTAAAAACCTTCTCAGATACCCAGATGGATCAGGACGACAAAGCTGCAAGGCACAAAATACAACAAATACCAGTATAACAGTAACAATGATACTACATAACAAGTACCTAACTATACTGCACATAAATACAGATACACCTTCCTTCAAAAATAAATGTTTTGATATCCACTCAAAAGAACTACATCTATTTCATAAATGAAACAGAGATCATTCAAATATTTTTCAAAGTAGTCGCATATGTTTCATTATAAAGAAATTCCTCGATCCACATAAATGAAACAATGGTAATTTAACCCTTTACCCAATGCAGACGATATCAAAAATATATTATTTTAAATATCATTTTTTCAAATTTTTCAAAATATTTCAACACAACCATGTCCTGTGACCCTTCGTTGGAACGAGCTCGTTCCATTGAGGGGTCACATGATATGGTTTTGTTGGAATTTTTGAAAAATAATATTTTTTCAACTACTGAATTTGCATATTACGTGGGCGGATGCGGCCAATTCGTTGGGTAAAGGGTTAAATACTTTTTAAAAGTAATCACATAAGATTTATTACAATTCTTTCTCTTCTTCCACAATCCTCCCCTCCATTAAACAAACACACACAAGCACCTCAAAGAAAAACAATCCAAACATAACTTAACACTGTAATAACTTGTACAGCCTGTTAATTGAAAAGCCACTTTGCCAGTGAAAATATTTGTTGATCAGGATTATTCAATCAATAGGGATTTTGCCACTTTCCTGTATTGTAGAAATAAACTGAGCATTTATTCACTTATATCTTGCTTGACAGAGTTCATGCAGCTCTGTCAAACAAGAAGCCTGTATTGCAAATTGCTGCAATGCCCCCGACCGCAAAAAATTTCCAAAGTTGAAAGAGTGAAAAAGGGCTATAACTCTGGAAAAAATGTGCAGAAAAACTCACGCTACACAGGTATCATTCTCCCATGATGCTCTATCACAACACCAAATATCATTCAAATTGGAGAGCAGTGGCAGAGATACAAAGGAAAATGTTGGTATGGACGGACAGACAGAGGTCTCCACTAGATACCTCTTCGACATTTCAAGTCGGGGGCATAATAAGGTACACAAGATTAAATGCCTGTCTTTATTTATTTTTTGGTTTTTATGGTTCACATATTTCTGCACAATGGCTAACCATAACCACAACATTACCCAGGCTGCCCATTTTAGAGGGCTTCCATCCCAGGCATTGGTTACCAGATCCTATTTTACCAGTAAAACAGAGCTTGTTTACTGCAGTAAACATGCACTGCTTCACTTCCTGGGGTTGCCTGTAGTGGATAGAACTGTGGCCAAATAAGTCAAAACACAAGTGGATTTTTGGTGGTTGTCATGGTAATTTTTTGACATATTTCAAGACTTTTTTTGCAATTAACAAGAGTTTACTCTACAACACACATGCAATTAAGAGGTCAAATTTGCACTGAAGGTATGGTAATTGGTAAATGGTTTTATGTTTGGAAGTTATATAAAATTAACAGAGTGATTCAATTGAGACAATGTGTTATTTGTTAACCTATTTCCTACTGTGATGGTCATATCAGGCCAGCACTGTTCACAAAAATCATCATTCAAATTTTATTATTTCTATTTCTGCCTCCAAAACGTGGCTTATGAAAGACCCATCACATGAATGAGCCTGTCAAACTTGTACCAATGAGGAGTCATAAACTACATGTATGCCTCCATGCAAAAACTGAATAAAGAATTTTGCAAGTATTGTCTTTTAGGTAAAGGCATTTAAGCCTTTACCCAACGTAACTGCCAAAACCGTCCAGCTCTATTCTCAAAAATCGCCAATTAATTTTCAGTATTTTTTCATGTTTGTCTCAAAAATATAGGTTATGACTCCTCATTAGAATGAGCTCATCAAGCTCGTTCCAATGAGGAGTCATAACCTATGTTTTTAAGACAAAAAATGAAGAAAAGCAGCTATTCAAGAATTTTATTTGCAAGTGTCGTCTGCTTTTCATGTTAGGTGAAGGGTTAAGTGTTTACAGAGATGATCATAATTTACAGATGGAGGAAGCCAGAGTACCTGGACAGAACCACTGAGTAGAAGTGAGTTACTGTCCAACTCTCCAACTTACTAACCCTGTGCAGGCAGGGTTATTTATTTATTTGTGCTTAAAATCACATCAGTATCTAGGGCTATATTGCAACAATACAAGCCGAGTTAGCATTGGTTGAAGGCATGTGCACCATCAACATTCAGTACTCCTTTGCATTGTGCCAACTTGTTCCCTTGGAAGGAACTGGTAGAGTGCTGAATTATTTTTCAAAGGTGATTTGTGACAGGAGTATTTATTCAAAAAGATCCTTCACTGCAAGCAAGGATGGCCTACGTCTTAACATTTGTTTATAAATAATTCAGATTTGTTACAATATGTTGGAGAGTGCCACTTGGTACTAGGGTGGCTTTCAGCACTTTTCAATACAGCCATGATAGTAGCTTCTAGCACTCAACCAGTTAAGTGTCTTGCCCAAGGACACAACACAAATGACGTGGGTCAGGATCTAACCTGAACCTTTTGATCTGAAGTCCACTGCTCTAACCAATGAGCAGGCATGTTTCCAAAGAAATAGAATAGAATACACAAACATGTGGCTTGATTGCATAGCACTTGAAATCAACAGTACTGGCAGAAAAAAACGTGAAAGATATTTCTCTCGTGTTCTTTCTTTAATGATTCCAGCTTGTAACACGGATTCTTGAAAAGCTCTCATTGAGTTTTATAAAGACCAAAGCCTGCGGCTGGTGTCAGTCAAGAAAAGAGAAGAAATAATAGTTTTATGCCATTCTACGGTGTAGTTTGGGTGTTGGTATGAATGAATTGTAATGGGAATACAGTCGAGCCCACTGAATTTGATATCTCTAATTTGAATAAACCTGTTAATTGAATATAATACAACAGATTGAGAGAGGAGTGTAGGAGCTGAGGCACAAACTGGTGATCTCCAGCACACAAAACAACTAATTTGCCATGAGATAAAGAGATCCGGACCAACCAGCCTGTACATGGCCCCTTTGGTTTCTACACTACTCTTGTGTTCTTTTGCAATTCAACCCCAATGAATCGCACCCCAGATGCCAACTCAAAGTTGGCTGAACATCCACCGTACCTCACCACAGCACACACAATGCCACCAACTGCTGTGGCTGGTCAACAGTACCAATGTAAAAGATCGAGAGAGAAGTGTGGGAGCAGAGGCTCGAACAGTCAACCTCTAGAACACAAAGCAACCGATTTACTGCAAGACTAAGAGATCTGGACAAACCAGACTGGTTAGTAAATGGCCCTTATACCACGACTGCTACAATAACTTCCAAGAACAAAACCATTTACCATGCCCTCAATACAAATCTGACCTGTTGATTGCATACAGGTTATACAGTAAACTCCTCTTAATTGAATAAATTTTTTTTTTGATATGTCAAGAAATTACTCCGACAACCACAATATTCCCCTTGTTTGTAGACCTATTTGGCTTTGGCTTCAGTTCATCCAATACAGGCATTTAATCTATTACATCCTATTTGACAGAGGTCCATGAGCTCTGTCAAACAAGATATGACAGAATAAATGCTCAGATTATCTCTAGAATACAGGAATGTGATCTAGTCCTGTTAATTGAAAGAATAATTCTCCCTGGCAAAGGGGCTATTCCACTGTATGATATAAAAATATTTGATAGAACAAGGTAGTAGATTAAGTAAAAGAGATACTGATAACCCCCCCCCCCCCCCCCCCCCCACACTCTTGACACATGACTGACAATCATGATGTACACAAAAGAATTAGCCAGGTACCTGTTAACCCAACCCTTTACCTTATGAATCGTCTACATCTGCCCACATGATTTACAAATTAAGCAGACGAAAAAAGTATATTTTTCAAAAATTTCAACAAAACCATATCATGTGACCCCTCATTGGAATGGGCTCATCAAGATCGTTCCAATGAGGAGTCACATGATACAGTTTTGTTAAAAAAAACAAAATAAAAACAATATTTAAAATAATAAATTTTGATATCCTGTGCATTGGGTCAAGGATTAAAGAATTCTACTGTACCAATGATATAGAGCATCACACAATTAACCCTCTGTGCACTGATGTCAAATTTCCAAAATATCAAGTTACAAATTTTCCCGCAACTAGGAATCTTATCCAATTCAGTCTTGTTTGACAGAGCTTAATGAGCTCTGTCAAACAAGACTAAATTTGTTAAATTTTCAGTTACATTATGGGAAAAAATTTCCAATTGAAATTTTGATATTTTCACCTCAGTGGGGTTAGCTCAAGTGAATTCAATCATTAAAAAAAATACAGAAATTCAGAAGACTTTTCCAAGCATAATCACCAATGCATCTTCTTCAAAGTTCATTTTAACAGCACAAACAAAATATGTTATTCTATCAAGTTATGAACTCACCGATTACATACACCTAGGTACATGTATTTCAAGGAATCAATATGTAAAAAGTAACAAAAAATTTTATGTATATAAGTCACATGAAGAACATTACAGAAAAAAAAAAACAACAGAAGAAAAAAAATAATGAACAAATCACAAACTCACAAAGATTTTCAATATTCAATAAAACAGACTGGCACCCAACTTAAGTATGTATCTTTCAAGTGCAGCAATTTAACATTACGATTAATAGAAATTTGATCTTCAATTTTCAGAGAAATCCCCATTATTTGAATATACAGTTGAACCCTGTTAATTGAATAGCCACTTTGCCAATGAAAATTATTCAATCAACAGGAATATTCAATTAACAGGGATTGTGTCACTTTCCTATATTCTAGAGATTAACTTAGCATTTAATCTATTATATCTTGTTCGACATAGCTCCATGAGCTCTGTCAAACAAGATATAATAGATTAAATGCCTGTATTCAGGGTAAGATTTGTTTGGTTTCCCATCGCAGTTTGCGATGCAATTTTCCTCACATGCGACTCAGTTCCATAAAATTGGATTGCAAAATGCGATGCAAATGTATTTCGGTCAACAGAATAGGATTATCCCTCTTAGTTCTCCTGGCATTTAATGCACTCACATAGTATAGTATATAGGCATGTCATAACTACGAATGATGCTTTTTAGGCACGTCGTAACTACGAAAGATGTTGTTCAAAACAGTCACTCACAGATGTGAATGGTACACAGAAACACGCGATTGCTAACCAACCAATCAACTGTACTTTGCTTGGAGGTCATCGAGCTGTTCCAGGCAAGAAGTCCATCTGGAGTGTTCTGGTTTTACGGTGTAAAAATAAAGCTCTTTAATAATCTGTAACCGGAACATGCAACCTTTTCACCCAAGTGTTCAGGTTTTGATTATCTATATTGTGCCCAGTGGTTATAACATTAACACGGAGAAATACCCACTTCATGTGAAACAAAATTAAAAATTAAAAAAAAATGGAAGATCGGGCATTTTTGTCTTTGTCTTTTAATAGGTTTCGGGTCCGTTCGCCCTAAATATATGTTCGTCCTGGAGTCCGTTCACCCTAAAAGTGTGTCTGCTCACCCTAGGTATTGGGTTCATTTGCCGTAGTATTTTTTAGGGGCTTAATACATAAATGAAAGTGTCAATGACACTGTAGCTCAACTTGACAAACTTGAAATTGGTAAGTTATAAATGAAATGGCAAAATTGAAGATCATTGGGACCAATGTCAGTTTTTTTGCCAGTGGCAACATTTTTGGACAGAAACCGAAAAAAAATCGACAGCTCCCATCTAGAGGCCTCCCCAAACAAGCATGCCAGGTTTCAAAGCAATCCGATCATAAATGTGCCCTGTAGGGTGTACAAAAGGGAAATATTGTGGTCTGACTAGACTAAATTCTAAGAACGTTGGCCGTGGCAACATTTTTTGACGGAAATGGAAGAAAATCGATAGCTCCCATCTAGAGGTCACCGTAAATAAGCATACCAGGTTTCAAAGCAATCTAATCATAAATGAGCCCTGTAGGGTGAGCCAAAGGGAAATATTGTGGTCTGACTAAACTAAGTTCTAAGAATGTTGGCTGCGGCAACATTTTTTGATGGAAATTGAAGAAAATCGATAGCTCCCATCTAGAGGTCACCCCAAACAAGCATGAAAGGTTTCAAAGCAATCCGATCATAAATGTGCCCTGTAGGGTGTGCCAAAGGGAAATATCGAGTCTTCTGACTAAACCAAGTTCTAAGAACGTTGGCCGCGGCAACATTTTTTGCCTGAAATTGAAGAAAATCGATAGCTCCCATCTAGAGGTCACCCTAAATAAGCATACCAGGTTTCAAAGTAATCAAATCATAAATGTGCCCTGTAGGGTGTGCCACAGGGAAATATTGAGGTTTGACTAAACTAAGTTCTAAGAATGTTGGCCGCGGCAACATTTTTTGACAGAAATTGAAGAAAATCGATAGCTCCCATCTAAAGGTCACCCCAAACAAGCATGCCAGGTTTCAAAGCAATCCAATCATAAATGTACCCTGTAGGGTGTGCCAAAGGGAAATATTGAGGTCTGACTAAACTAAGTTCTACGAACGTTGGCCGTGGCAACATATTTTGCCGGAAATTGAAGAAAAACGATAGCTCCCATCTAGAGGTCACCCTAAATAAGCGTATCACGTTTCAAAGCAATCAAATCATAAATGTGCCCTGTAGGGTGTGCCAAAGGGAAATATTGTGGTTTGACTAAACTAAGTTCTAAGAACGTTGGCCGCGGCAACATTTTTTGATGGAAATTGAAGAAAATCGATAGCTCCCATCTAGATGTCACCCCAAACAAGCATAAGAAGTTTCAAAGTAATCTGATCATAAATGCGACCTGTAAGGTGTGCCAAAGGAAATTGTGGACGTACGTACTAACGTACATACGTACCCGACAGACGAGAAGTGATGGCAATAGCTCAGCTTGACTTTGTCAAGTTGAGCTAAAAATTATTCTTATAATGGGGTCTAGAAGTTTGTACCACTACAAGTTCATCCCAGTGCACTTTCGTACCACTACTGGTTCGTCCCAGGAGGTTTCATACCACTATGTTTGGAGGTTTTGCACAACTACAAATTCGTCACACCTACTGCCCATAATTACTGTTTGCAAAATTATTAAAAGAAACTACCAATGCCAATCTGAATGAAGACGTGTAGGCCTGTAACAAATAGGCACTGGACAGATTAAGGATAACGTTGTGTGATGCATACTGTGTGTGGTGGGGTGGGGAGGGGGAACCTCCATCCAGAATTTTGCAGAGAATTGGTAAGTCATGAGCTAAACAGTTTGACCCGAACATGCCCCCCTGGCAACAGCCAAGTGGTGCCTCCACTGGGTGCCAATTTTTTTTATTTTCAGTTAGTGTGAGAGACTGGCAGGTAATATGTAGGGGGCACAATCAGCATGATGCCTGCCAGGATGGGGAAAGTCTGGTATGTTGTTCATCATATAGACCAGTGGAGTCTTTAGAGTTCATGTCCCAGTGAGTGTGACATTCCTATGTCAGAATGTTTTATTTTATTTGGTTGATTGAAACATGATTTAATTATACAGGTAACTGTTGACTTATTTCCGTACTTTTGAGGGTGAAACCATCATGAATGAAAACTGCTAAACAATTACACCCACTTGCTAATCAATTTCAATAGATATGAAATAAACAGCTAAACAAATATTTTTAAACAAATCCTACCCAGGCATTGGATGTCCTGAGGCCAAATAGGTCTACAAACAAAGAAAAACTGGGGAGTGTCAGGGTAATTTCTCGACAGGTTACAAGATTTTTTATTCAATTAACAGGAGTTTACTCTATAAGCTATATTCAATTAACAGGTCAAATTTGTACTGGAGATATGCTAAAGGTTTTGTGTTGGGAAATATACATTTAACCCTTTAACCAGAATAAGCCTACCACAGCATAAAATATATCTCCAATGCACAGAATATCAAAAATTATTATTTTAATTAAATTTTGTTTTTTTTCAAAAAAAGTCAACAAAACCATATCAAGTAAGCCTCATTGGAAGAGGCTTGGCAATTTCAGGAGAGCGATTTTTTAGATCTCCTTACTGCCCTCCTGAAAGAATTAAGGAGAGCGAAAAATTGCCCTCCTAAATATTTTGGTCTGGGATGATTGAGATTACATGTATTATGCTCACATTAAATTTTTGTTGTAAAGCAAAAATGTAATTTAACTTCGAAGTCACATAACATCACGTAATTTCATTTTGAAAGTGGTTTAGTGGTAAAAGGTAATGGCTGCAACTGTGTTTGGGTATGTACTTTGTGTACCCAAAACGCAGTTGCAATCATTTGAAGCAAAATGGGTCACAGCAATATTTTTTTTTTTCTGTCAGTTTCAAGTTCAACAACTGACATCACAGTTTGAGGGGTAATTATTCAAGGAATATTGACACTATAATATACTACCATTACTACTACCCTGTCACTTGAAGCACTTGAACCAGGATGTGACTGTAGATTCAAGCAGACCTGTTGTCCAAGAAAGTCATACGCCTACCACTACCACCTTCAACCCCCCTTGGGGGGGTTGAAGGTGGTAGTGGTAGGCATATGACTTTCTTGGACAACAGGTCTGGGTACACACACAGGTCTTGTCAAGTGTGTGTTTGGTTGTTGAGTGAGACATCTAGATGTCTAAAAGATTTTGCTTTACCTTAGTAAAGTTAATAAAATCACTGATGTAGTCTGTTGGTTTCAGTTTCAATGAGTTCGTTCAACTGGATACTTAAAATGCTCTGTAAAGCTAATTGCTCTCCTAAGCGGACTGAGGAGAGCGATTTTTTGCCCTCCTGCATTTTTCAGAATGCCAGGCCTGTTGGAACAAGCCCATCGCTCTTGTTCCAATGAGGGGTCACATGATATGGTCTAGTTAAATTACTTGAAAAATGTTATTTTTTAGACTGGTTAATTTGAAAATTCCAGGGGTGGATGTGGCCGATTTGTTAGGTAAAGGGTTGAGAGATATTCATTTAAATGGGCTCCACTGTACTGCACATCATTGTGCTTTGTCAACCAAAATTTGATGAATTAAAATTCTTAGCCCTTTACTTGTAATGGAACAAACATTGCTGAGCAGCACTAGCACTATTCTAAAAAAAATTAGTCTTCAAATTTGATAAAATTTCCAATTTTTTCCTCAAAACATAGCTGATGACCTATTATTGGGTGTTGATTTTGTTCCACTGATGGGGTCGTCAACTATGTTCTGGAGGCAAGAAAAATTAAATTTTTCAATCAAAAAAAATGTTTTGCAAGTATTGTTTTTGGTGAAGAGTTGAATCATCATCATATAGCCTGGTACAGTGGAGCCCAATTAATTGGATAGAAGCCATCAGGGCTTTCAAAAAAATGAGGGTATCAGAGCAAATGTCAACACTTTACTTGCTCATGTTTCATTTTCTGTCAATGTAAATAATATTTGAATATAAATTTGCCTTTTTACAAACTATTGGAGAGTGCCTGTAGGCACTCTCCAATAATTTGTATTAAAACAAATTTTGAATAACAGATTCAGACCACCAAAAATAATTTAGCCCTCAACCAGTCAACTGAATAACAATGTTAATTGAATATAACTTCCAAACACAAAACCATTTACCATACCTTCATACAAGTTTGACCAGTTAATTTAATATAGGTCATAAGGTAAACTGTTAATTGAATAAAAAATCTTGCAGTAAGTTGAGAGGTATATTCTCACTTTGCATGCAAGCCGAGAAAAAATTTTTCCTACTTCTGCTATAGTCTGTATTCGTATTAGTGACAGATACTCACAGTTGTTGGACCTCGGTTTGTTAGAAGTGTTTATTACGAATCGGCAATAACTGATAATGAGCTGACAATCACAAATGTGATAACTTACTTAGCAGTCATCAGCTTCCAAGCACAAATCAGAACAAGCATTACAAAGGTCTGTTTGTATGAGGGCTGAAATTTAAATTTCAGCAGAGCAAAATCTTGTTCCACTGGTCAAAAATGAAATGCATTGGTTAAATTCACAATAGTATTTGGGAAAAAAGTTGATTTTTTTAAATTTAACAATATATCGTCCCTTGAGTACAAGGTGCTATCTGCAATGCATTAGCATTGCAGATGCTGCCTTGTTACACTGAAAGGACGATATTTATAAATTAATATATATATTAATTAGTATTTCATATATATAGGTGCAAAAATGTATGTAAAAAAAAGTAATCCCCAGTCTTAGACAAATACCCGCCAACACACATACCCCAACATTTGCTTCCATAATATTTTTCATTCCCAACTGCCATGCAACCCTAAGGTGAGTTACCTAACAAGTGGTAAAGTAACTACACTCTTCTGTTCATATAACAAATTCTGTCAAGGGGAGCACCAGGAAGATGACCAAACTAGCCATCTTGCCCCCAATGATGTACAACATGTTAAAATTGTTCTTTGTCTCAAAAACTTGTTTAATCCCGGGTACATTGTCAAATAAATATTGATTGATTGACATTGCCATAATCATACTCACAAATGTCCAAAATGTAAATAATTTAACTCTAAATTGTCATAGACAATAATAATCAATTAAACATATTTTCATTACCAACTTCCCCATGTGTATAGATCTATTTGGCCTCAACACAACCAATACATGTATTAAATCTATTATACCTTGTTTGGCAGAGCTCGATGAGCTCTGTCAAACAAGATGTAATAGAATAAATGCTCAGTATATCTCCAGAATACAGCAAAGTGACCAAAATTATGTTAATGGGAAAATTCTGGTTAACTGAACAATTTTCACTGGTAAAGTGGCTATTCAATTAACAGGGTTCCACTATAATAAGAATATTCTGGATAAAAATGAAATTATGTGAATAGAATTTTGATGACAACGTGACAATTCTATTAACAACATTATCCACTATCTGTATTAGTTATTATTTACTTGTGTTTAAGGTCACATATTTCTGCACAATGGATAATCGTGACCACACCATGGAGATAAAGTCAAGTTTAGTCAATTGTTTATATCTATGTTGTCCATTTTCGAGGAATTCCATCCCAAGCTTTGGTGACTGGGTACTGTTTTACCAGTAAAACAGAGTTTGTTTACCACAATAAACAAGCACTGCTTCACTTCCCGGGGTGTATTAGTTGATGTTACAGTAAGTAATGGTTGCATGCTATAACACTGTTTGGATTAGAGATTTTAAAATTTTTATTGTTTCAAGAGATATTTTTTTGGAAAACTTCACTTTTTGTTTTCAAAAATTAGGATATATAGTTGAATTCTTAACTAATGGAGTGCTAAATTATGTTCCCAAAGTAATTTGTAACATGGATATTTTTTTCAAAGATACCATATTACCAGCAAAGGGGGTCTTCATTTAGAAAAATATTATTGTTCATAAATAATTGTTTTATTACCATTTATTGGAGAGTGCCTGTTGGCACTCCCCAATAATTAGTATTTATTTATTGGTGTTTAAGGTCACACACTTCTGCACAATGGCTAATCGTGAGATAAAGTCAAGGTCAGTCAACTGTTTATGCCCCATGTTGCCCATTTTAGAGGAGTTGCACCCCAAGGATTAGATTTGCTGATAGTACCAAAGGGGAAGTGAACCCAGGACAAAACAGAATAATTTGTTCTTGTACCATTCTACAAGATCGCCACAAATGCCACTGCCAATGAGCTCAACCTCTGCATTCTTTTGCAACACAAATCATATCAATAGTAATTTTGGGACTTGTTCCCAACACACCTTAACCTTTAAAGGCCTCTATCAGGCTTCCACGATCTCAGAGAATGTGCCCTTAACATGCGATAATTAAAGGGCAGCAAAGACTTGACTAGAAATCACTACTAAGCATCTGGAAATGTATAGGTTGTAATCTAGTAAGAATTCAGGACAACTGCCCTAGTTCATAAGGGTTAACAAAACTGAAGAGAAAATCAGTTACTTCTTTTGTGAAAATGAAGACTTCAACTGAGATCAGGTCTCAACAAGGCCTGATAAATAGCAAAGGCAGGGAAATTCAAAAATACAGATGGTTTTGGTATTCAGTGATTGGTTCGGTGTGCTTTTTGGAATCTCCATGATTGCGGTATCGGATCAGTTTTTTGGTATATTGCCCATCTCTAAAAAATAACAAAACTTCAACAATCATGTTTTTTCTATAATCCAACTAGCCTGTCAACCAATCATATTTTGTTTGGTAGAGCTTAACCTTCTGTACTCAGATGTTAAAATGTGGAAATTTTAAATAGCAAATTTTTCCCGTAATGCAACTGGGAATCCATCCAATTCAATTATGTTTAACAAGAGTAGGGGACTGGGAATCACACAGTTTTTTTTTAATTGAATCTTGAATCGAATCGGGTCTTTGATACTGATATTGAATTGAATCTTAATAGACAAGTTATTTCATGTTGCACCAAACAGAAGTTATGGTAGACTGTGATGATCCTTACAAGATTAACTGACACCTCAAACACCAATAAATAAATATTCTCTGTAGCACCATCGCTGAAAGAGCTATGCCTATTATCCATAGTTTAATTTTTGAAGGCTTAATTTGTTACTATTCACGTTCTTAAGAACGTGAATAGTAACAAGTTAAGCCTTCAAAAACTAAAACAATGGAAAATGTTCTGGACAAAATTCATTACTTACCTAACAATTAACCTTAGTCAATTTCTCAATTAAATAATGAATTGTCTGATGTCAGTTTTATCAAATTTTTGTACGAGATATTCGAAAAAATCGAATTTTGAGACTGATTCAGGATCGATCTCAAAGCAGACATATGGTATCAATATTGAATAGAACTAAGCAAGAGCTCACAGAGGTCTGTTAAACTCCTAGATGTAAGATGCAAAAATTTTGCTTTTTGACGCCAAGGTGCAGAGGGCTAATGAGTCCAACTTAGTTACAAAAACGTAAAAAAAATATTTCAAAATCAAATTAGACTTGATACGTACTTTACAGTTATACAATTATATAAAAAATCAACCGATTCCAAATAATCACTGAAAAGTTCTAAACAGAAACAAAAATTTCCTTTTAACCACAAAATCACAATAAAAGTTGGAAATAGTTCTAAATCAAACTTGACCTTGACATTTCATGGTTATAAAAACATGCCAAAACAAAGCTGAGTCTCAGTAGTCATTCAAAAGTAACTGGATGGAAACAAAAATTATGAAAAGTTCAAAGACAAATTTCGATGATAAAATCCAAAAAAAAAATGTCAGAAAGGTTCAAAACAAAACTTAACTTACAGTACAGCCTATAACAAAGTATACCATTATGCGATATTCTTTTGTTAATGATGCCATATTAGCGCCTTATTTTGGCGATATTCCTATAGCAATAATGCAATATTTTCAATACGTTGTGGTGAATATCGCAAGACAAACGTGCGCATGGTGCGATGCTTTCATAACTATCGTTTGTAATTTTTTGGATGAAAAGAGGAGCGAATACTTATAATAATATGGATGATTTAAGTCATGCAAAGTTTTTTTGTCAAATGAACTGACGTAGACAATATCAAGCAGGAATTGGGGCGATGTAAAACGAAATAGAAATATTCGTGAAAGCACAATTAGTTTAGTTGTATTATTAATATGTGTGTGATATATTTTCGTCACATTTTAAAATATCTATCATAAATTTTAACAAAATAGGAAGTACTTACATGTTTGTTTGAATTAAATTCAACAATGAAAAATATCCTTTATAATCCTTCGTAATATTCGAAAATTATCCAGACTTATATACACATAAGCAAGAATACTCCACCCAGCAGTACGAACTGATGAACAGACTGTAAAATACTGTGTTCAATTTCAGGATTGTTTTTTAGCTTCGTGCTTATTAAAACATATCTTTGAGTACTTGTTTGTTTTGTAATTGCATTGAAATGAGTGTTGTTAACAATTATTTCAGAGTTTATGTTTGTTGACTGTTTAGCAGTGATATGACTTCAATAATGTTTTGTGCTTTCTGTAACCGAAATGATTACTTTTAATAACTAATCATGTTTTGTTTTTAAATATGTACCATTGTACTGTTTGTAACTTGTTCTTTGAGGCTTTGACATCTTAGCACGTTCGACCGGCCAAATAACGACCAACTGATGCGTTATTCCTATAAAAATAGCATGATGTTCAGATACGATTGTGACGCAAATATCGCCCAAACAACGCATTATTAGCGTGACCAGGTTTCCACTTTATTGTAGGCTGTACTGTAGATACTATATGGTTGAAAAAAAAGCATGCCAAAAATCCAATCATTCTGAAAAATCATTCAAAAGAGACTCTTGTGTTCCAAATAATCATACCTGTACTACAGTAGAGTCCTTTTAATTGAATAGCCACTTTGTTGGCTAAAGTTATTCAATTAACAGGAGTATCCAACAAACAGGGATTTGATTTTCCTGTATTCTAGACATAAACAGAGAATTTATTCTATTATATATTGTTTGATAGAGCTCCTGGAGCTCTGTCAAACAATATATAATAGATTAAATGCCTGCACTTGATACACAAAGGCCAAACTGGGCAATACACAGGGGTAATTCAGTTACTGTCTAGGTAGTTTCTAGACATATTGCAAGATTTTTATTCAATTAACAGGAGTTTACTCTATAACCCATATGCAATTAACAGGGTAAATTTGTACTGAAGGTATGATAAAGGGTTCTGTGTTTGGAATTTATATTCAATTAACCCTTTACCCAACGTAACGGCCAAAACCGGCCAGCGCTATTCTCAAAAATCGCCATTTAATTTTCAAAATATTTTCATTTTTTGTCTCAAAAACATAGGTTATGACCCCTTGTTGGAACGAGCTCGTCGAGCTCGTTCCATCGAGGGGTCATAACCTATGTTTTTTGAGACAAAAAATGAAAAAAAGTTAAAAAATTTATAGTAATTTATATATTTTTTATACTTACCAATGACCCAGACATAGCTGGTGCTAACTCTTAAAATATAGGGCCAAACACAAATTTTGCCCCCCAATCCCCAAAATTTGCATCTAAAACTAAAGAAAACATGTCCTGAAAGGCCCTCCACACTTCGCCCCTACTGCGCATGCGCAGTGTCAAGGACGTTCCGAAATTGGCGCCATTTATCATTCTAATAACCAGTGCCTGGTAAGCGCTATGTACTCAGCGGGGAGGCAAGAGTTCCCAACTCCTGGGAGGGCCATCCCCGTCTGGGTCATTGGTAAGTATAAAAAATATATAAATTACTATAAATTTTTTAACATTTTTATACTGTACCAATGACCCAGACATAGCTGAATAGTAAAAAGGCTGGAGGGCCAAGGACATAGAGCAAAATGGAATACGCTCAATAAAATAAAATAGAGTCATCCCCTGTAGGGAAAAGAAGTAATAGGCCTTACATGTATCTTTCTTATTTATGATAAATTAGAAAGATACAACACCTTCCAAAATTGAGCTTCATACATCCATGTACTCTATTAATATCCAATATAATCCTTATACTAATAATTTTTAAAGTAAGCCAATAATAAAGTAAGTCTAGAGAATAGAGACTCTTATACTCCTAAAAGTGTCTGAGAATTGCATAATCATGTCCGTTGACATATGCAATATTCAAAAGCTATACTTTAAAAACTAAGACTTGAATGAATTTTATAAACTTAAACTTCTCACTAAACAACCATCCCAATAACAGCTCAGAATTACTAACTCCGGAGGAGGTATCCC
This sequence comes from Pictodentalium vernedei, assembly GCA_031216915.1. Taxonomy (NCBI): domain Eukaryota; kingdom Metazoa; phylum Mollusca; class Scaphopoda; order Dentaliida; family Dentaliidae; genus Pictodentalium; species Pictodentalium vernedei. The sequence goes on from CM062295.1 coordinate 252,420,301, forward strand.
CTTGTTTTCATAGTAAAACAGGTGACCCAAGGGAACACCCTCCCCCCCCCCCCCTTTTTCTTGCCCTGGGTCAAATAGCCCAGAGCGAAGAGGGCAGCCGAACGGAGACACTGCCGAAACAGACAGCCTACCTAGCTATAGTAGCAACTGTTAAGTGAATGACATTCTGAGCAGTAGATAATAGACCTAACAAAAGAGGCCTCAAGAAATTGACTCGATATTTCTAAGATAAAATTCATGAATGTGGATGGCTGAGCGCAATGAGCGGCCTTCAAAAATCTATAATAGCGACACTATTAATGTAAGCCCAAGAAGTAGAAGAACTCTTACTTCATGAGCCGAAATCTTAAGCACAACTGCTAAGTCAATGATATACCATAAGCAGTACCGATAGTTAATAGAATCCATTAACAATAAAATGGAGCGTAACGTCCTTCTACTAGACATCAAAGACAGAAGAAGCTTACGCCCTTGTAATAAACAGATATCTGTTTATAAATACATAAACTGTACCCGGAAAGAGTAAAGGCCTATGCCCATACGAAGACGGAAGGACCTTAAAATAATAGGTTCCGGATAATAGGAGCCTAACTCTTATGCAACAATCCAACCTAAATAGTAACGGAAGTATTGATTCCGAAACTATGAAAGTGAAAATCATCCATCGATAGTGCATGGAACTCACTGACTCTACAGTAAAAGAGAAACCAACAGAATTACTGTCTAAAAGGTCAGAATTTGAAAACTACTGTTTCCAGAGGCTCAAATGATTACTTAGCTAAATAAGAACCGAAGTTAAAATCCGTATAGGAATTTAATCTAAAGATTCTAAGTCTATTTATCAAAAAGTTACTAACTGACTTAGATAAAGAGACAAAAGACTCAATTGTAAACTATCGTAGAGTGCATAGGTATGAGGTAACATAAACCTATAACCTAAATAATAACAGGCTGCAGTAGATCTTGTGAAACAAGTATACTAAAAAATAGCAATGAGTAGTATGGAGGGATCAACAATATGAACATAATGATCCCTACACCACGGCGGAAGAGCCTCCACTTTAGTCGCATAGAATAGCGAAGAAGAGGATCTCCTATAGTAAGAAATCGCGTCCAAAGCTCGTCCAGTACAGTGCTTACAATGTAATACGGACCACACAACGGAATACATGAAGGTTGCGACCTTGCTGGTTGTGATAAAGATGACACGATTTACCCAGTGAAAAAAGATCCTCACATAGAGGAAGATTTCACGTTAAGACCCACAGTAGACAAGAGAGTAAATTACTCATGATCTCTGTGAAGATAGAGATGCTATCAACAGAAATGTATTGTGGTTGTTTATCTTAGCAATACCTGCTAAAACAACAGCGCCGGAGGATACGCGTATCCTAACATTCCGTCCTATAGATCAATAGAGCGTTAACACTATTAGCTCAGAGATCTGGACAAGCCAACACATACGTCTGCAATTGACTAGCAAGCTGTGTCATAAATAAATCATCATTGGGCGCTCCCATAGATAGCAAATCTGATTGAATACTTGTTTGTTGAGAGTCCATTCTGACAGCAACAAGCGACCCGTAAGAGAACGGGAGTCCGATAAAACAATCAGACGACCCGGAATATGACGGACCAAAACTGAACTTGGTGTACTATAACCAACAGACGGATTCTTTCCATTAAATTGAATAACGGAAACGAAAGAGTGCCTCCCTGGTTCCGGAGATACGCCACTACTGTCGAATTAAAGGACAGGAATTTGGGCATGCGTTTCTGAATAATGTTCATGCAATGACATAAAGCAAGCCTAAAAAACATTATTCCGCGGAAGTTAAACTGATAGCTAAAAGACTGCGGAACCCAAAGACCCTTGCACTTCGAATCCGTAGGGATCAGTATATATCCCAATCTGTTTGACTGGCAACCGTCATAACAGCCACACTCGGGTCCGGCAACTGCGGCAGCACTCTCTGAGTCAACCACCGAATGTTTGCCCCAGTCTGAATCTCTTGTAACACTAGATAGACAAGAGAACGTATAAATCGAGCAATTCATGGATTGCCGGAAAGTTGCCGTCGAAGAGAAGCTCCTCCGAGAACGAAGCGACTCTGAGAGAGTTCTTAACCTTACTATCCACGCGTGTGGATGTAGCTAGGGCTGCGTCACGTCTAACCAACTCCAATCAGCCACTGAAGGGCGGAGTTATACGTGAACAAACTACTGCCCTCAAAAGAAATTACATTGAGAATAATATCCCGTAAATCTTTTCTTGAAGACGTAATGATAACGCCTCAGTAAGGCGGATTACGTATAATAAAGCGTCTAAGTTAAGTCTACTATACATAATGTCGTTCCCAATATTGAAATTGGAAAAGACATAAACGGCGAAAAAGAATATATGCAGTCTTTAATCACACCGTCTAGACGCATATGAACTCTCGGTATGCCCTGCTCTGCCAAAATAAACTATTTGTAAAAATGATAAAATGGCAGAAATGAGCAACGCGGACAAGAAACTAAACTATCATGCTTAGTAGCAGGCTTGTATATATAAATATATATAGCGTCGAAAAATAAAACACATGTTGTAATGACAATATTGGACTGCGTCGGTAAGTCAGGGACAATGTCCCTGTACCGATCGAAAAATCCGAGTCCAATGACGCTATAAGTCTCTTATCCAAGATCGCAGCAATGAAGTCCGAAATAATAATCACTGGAAGAAATGCCAGAAGATATGAAAGGCATCTTCCGATACTACTAAAGGGAAAACTCGAAATCTTTCGAATCCCTTTCGCCATCCTGTCGGACCCTATAAAGCGTTCGGTCGTCCGTAGCTGATGCAACCGCGGACCGCACCGACCCAGCGCCGTCGGATAATTCCTGATTCGACCGAGAAACTGTCAATTGCTGGGATGCTGCGAAACAACTGTGCTAACTCGGATAGCACGTCCGTCACTGAGGCCTGAGGAGAAGCGGTCTTACGATGCATTGCCGCTGGAAGCTCCGTGATCGTTACCCCGTGCATACTTCCAATATGCGAGCGAACGGAGTGTATAGGCCTCGTGTCCCTTGGCTACCGGATGGCGCGACCTATTCGCCGTGGAATCACTGAATGCCGAAACTGATCGGATACTCGAGGTCACGTAGCCAATGTGCGGTCGTGTGCCCTGCTGTGAGGATGAGGAAGCATTAAAGACAGTCTCTCGGACTGTCAATATAACGGAGCGTCCCGAGCAACGGACATATGCTCCGAATGTAAAATATCTGAACCACAACATGCGGTCCCCTATGTTGTTGGGCGAGAGAGGAACCTCTCTCGCTCACAGCCCAGACGGACCTGGACAAGCCAGGAACCGGACTAACAGGCTTCCTCCGATCTGTCCTCAATCTGCCGTCACTGGGTGAGTACTAAAGTAATTAAAGTGCTCGCATCACCCAAATCTCCTTCCTAGACCGCAACGGACGAACCCGGCAGCCGAACCATTCGATGAATGTACGCTACACCGGGTGAGCTAGCGAATGTCACTCCGTAAGCGATAGACATATTCCATGAGCACTTATTGCCGCTAACTCTTCATTAACTATGACGACAGAGGCACACTTTTGAAAGACATCTCCATAACTCTTCGAACAAGAAACCAGAAATGCTTGGATAGCAAGCATAAAATAATAATATATATAGCGTCGTTCAATAATTCGAAAGTTTGTGTGACATTATTGGACTATGTCGGAACTGAGGGACGATGTCCCTGAACCGAACCAAAAAATTTCTAAGTCCACCGACGCTATCAGTTTCTTATCCGGCATCGCAGCATATGTTGTTCCGAAAGGGAAAGCTTGAAATCCTCCGAATCCCTTTCGGTATCCCGTCGGACCGGATGAAACTTTCGGACGTCCGTACCCGCTTCCGCGGAGCGTCCCGACCCAGCATCGTCGGATAAAATATATGCGACAGATTCAGTTGATGCTGGGATGCTGCGATAAACTGTGCTATTAAAGAAAGCACGTCCGTTCCCGAGGCCTGTGCAGTAGCGGACTTACGATGCATTGCCGCCGGAAGCTCCGTGTACGTTGACTCCCGCACACTTCCTATGCGAACGTCCGGCGTCTGCAGGCCTCGAGTCCCCGGCTACCGACCCAGCGCTGTCGGATAATTCTCGATCCGACACCGTTTCTGTCGGCTGCTGGGATGCTGCGATAAGCTGTGCTATGTGCACAAGAATGTCCGGCGTCGAGACCTGCGGAGGCGCAGTCTATCGCTGCTTCGCCGAGGGCAGCTCTGCATCAGATGGCTCCCGCATACTTTTCCTATGCGAACGTCCGGAGTCCATCGGTCTCGAATCCCTGGCTGCCGGATGGTGTGACCTGGTCGCCGAAGAATCCTTGATCGGCGAAGCTGGTAATATATCGGCGGTCACGCAGCCAAGGTGCGGTCGTGTGCGCTGACGAGAAGAGGAAGCCTTAGCAGTCTCAGCGGACTGCCTATACAACGGAGCGTCCCGAGCGACGGACGTATGCTCCGCTAGCGACACATTTTGTACCACAACATCTGGGGCCAGATGTTGTTGAACGTGAGAGGGGCCTCTCTCGCTTGCCGTCCGGATGGACCGGAACGAGCTATGAACCGGACTAAAAGGCTTCCTCCGTTCTCCCTCCGATCCGCCGTCACTGGGTGTGCATTAAGTTAATTTTATAGTGCTCGCATCACCCCAAAATTCCTTCTAGACCGCAACAGACGAACCCGGCTGCCGAACCATTCGGTGAATGGACGCTACACCGGGCGAGCTAGCGGACGTCAAAGGCCGTCGAACCTACTAGGGTCCTCTTAGGCAATTGGCGTATTACATGAGCACTTTTCCGCTAGCCCTTCATTAATTGTGACGACGGAGGCACACTGTTGGAAGACATCACAGATACATCACCCTAATCTTGATCGTCTGAAATAGAAATTGATAAAGTAGAGTGACCCTGCGGGGAAAGGACCGGAGTGTCCAAATCCCCAACAACATACCGTGACATACGCTTCCCATATTGTCATCGAAATCATACGATACAGAACAGGAGTTAATGCGAGTACACTGACCACATATAGAATGATAATAAAGTCAGAGGAAGACTTCCTCTTAAAACAATTGATCAATATCCTTTCAATGTGAAAAGAAAACAAGTCCTGGTACTCGCACTAACCCCTGGCAATCAAAATACATAATAATAATATGATCCATTAATATAGAAAAAATAATTGAAATCAAAATATTTTGAAAAAATATTTTTTCAGAACAGCCCAAGTTTCTGAAAAGTAACGTTGAGCCCCAATGGATCCCAAGCCTAAGTGTGGACAAAAATTTTAAAAATATTTTAAACAATTTATTCAACACTTACGAACAATAATAATGTATCTAGTTATGATTAAAATAACATAAAGATATTATTTTTTAGAAATCCCCCCCTCACACAGAGGGCTGTTGTAAATGTAAACAATGAGTGTAAAAACACTAAAATAAGACTCCAGGCACCCAGGCCCGAAATCAGTTACCAAAAATACACTATCTGATGCAAAACAGAGACTTCCAGGGAAGAAACTGCAGAACATCAGATGGTAGATGCAGAACACAACGCCTAACCACCCGTAGGTGAAGACGTAAACATGGGGAAAGAACAGAATTCATTCTGTTATTCAGCTAAAACTCCCAAGAAATTTTAGTAATAATAATTACAGAAACTATGCCAAAAGCATGGGAGAATAGCAAGGGGGAACTTAAAGGACAGGGAGAGAGGAAAACACTTGAAAAAACAGTGTAACTAAATAATCAGAATGACAACAAAATGGCTGCTGCCTTGAAAATAGGTAACTTAACATAATTTCATTAAAAAATTTTAAGTTACAGCCCTGATAATATTCTGTCACACATTCTTTTCCTCTCCTCCTTCTCTATCCTCCTTAGAATCACCATTTCACTAATATTTATGTGTCTGGCATCATTTAAACTGAGATTTAAAAGCACAAAGATCAGTCAGATGTTAACTGATGAAGGGCCAAACTTAGAATGATAAATGGCGCCAATTTCGGAACGTCCTTGACACTGCGCATGCGCAGTAGGGGCGAAGTGTGGAGGGCCTTTCAGGACATGTTTTCTTTAGTTTTAGATGCAAATTTTGGGGATTGGGGGGCAAAATTTGTGTTTGGCCCTATATTTTAAGAGTTAGCACCAGCTATGTCTGGGTCATTGGTACAGTATAAAAATATAGTTATTCAAGAATTTTTTTTGCAAGTGTCGTCTGCTTTTCATGTTAGGTAAAGGGTTAACAGGGATATTCAATTAAAAGATATCCAATTAACCTTTTACCCAACGTAACGGCCAAAACCGGCCAGCGCTATTCACAAAATTCACCATTCAATCTTTATTATTTTTTCATTTTTTGTCACAAAAACATAGCTTATGACCCCTCATTGGAACGAGCTCAACGAGCTCGTTCCAAAGAGGGGTTATAAGCTATGTTTTTAAGGCCAAAAATAAAAAAAATTGGTGCTTCAAGAATTTTATTTGCAAGTGTCGTCTGCGTTTCGTGTTAGGTAAAGGGTTAAGTGGGCTCCACCGTATTATCAATTTTGGGGATTTTTTCCTCCCCGTGGAATTCTTATTTGGGCCCCTAGGTTGAGTTATTTTCACCAGGTAGGACTGTCAGCCCATCCTCATGATTCACAATTTTGGACTAAATTCTTAAGAGGTTGCCATAACTGTACAAAGTTAGAGTTACGTATATTGGAGAAGTGTGAGGTAATTAATGAGGATGTGGCATGCTGAAATGTTTTAAAGTCAGTGTGAAACCTCAGTATGATGCAATAATATTCCACTCTGCAGTATTATTCCCCCTATTACTATTTGATTCCACCAAATGTTCCATCTTGTACTATTATTCCACACCATACTGTTATTTAGCCATTGTGCAGAAATATGTGAACTTCACAGCCTGCACTCTGATGTCGAGACCTCCAAATTACAGTCTGCATACATTTCCTATAATGCAACTAGTAATTTAACCAGTTAAATCTTGTTTGACAGAGCTTATTGAGCTCTGTAATAGTAAAATAACACTTTGGCTGGTCACTGATTTGCCACGGTTCTCGGGTGAGAAGGCCTTGGTTACCCCTGTACTCCCAACTGTCTCCCTATTCCCACGCTTCTTCTCTCCTCCCAACACTCGGCGACAAACTGCTTGATGACATCCCTAGCCCCATTCTTCCCAATCTCTCCAATTAGCATATTAACCCTCTCCTTTGAGTCTCTCACTAACCACATGTCCTTCATTCTCCCATCCCACTTCCCTATTATACTCCCAGTGAATCTTATTCTTTTAGACTGGCATTTTTGGCATTCTAGATTAAAGTGTTCCAGGGTCTCCACCGTGCCCAAATTACACATCTAGCACTCCTTTTCACTGTTTTTCCCAATTTTTCCACTCAGCTCCAGGGACCATGACCTCTGCTTGAACAGTGATCCCCAAACAAGATTTAATTTGTTAAATTCCAAGTTGCATTATGGGAAATAATTGCAAGTTGAAATTTTAATATTTGACACCATAGTTCTGAGGGTTAAACACCTATAAAGAAATAAGTACTATTATTTGGATCACAAGAGTATGGCATGGAACAAAGAAGTGTAATGCACAGATGGATAGATGGACGGACAGAGCTATGTGCAATATGCACAAACCAACTGACAAGCTGAAAACAGTATATAACAAACAAATTTCATTTGGGAGGTACACAAAACAAAAAAAGGATCACGTTTTTTTTTTATCTATTTAACCCTTTTCCCAACCTAAGAGCAAAAATCAACACGCACTCTTCACAAAAATCGCCATTCAATTTTATTAATTTATCATTTTTTTCAAAACTAGTTTATGACCCTTCAATGAATCAAGTTCATTGAACTTGTTCCAATGAGGGGTCATCAGCTATCTTTAAGGCAAAAAATTAAAATTTTGAATTAGGCCTCAATAAGTGAATCTTCTGTTTATCAGGTAATGTTTTTAATAAAAAAAAGCATGCGAGTAAGTGGTTTTTATTTTATTTTTATAATTATTATTTCTTCACCCTCAGAGGATCATATACATTGTATGTTTTTTGTGTCAGGCCTCATAATCTACAGAATATTATGAACAGATATATGTGTTTTATACACTTTATGAACTTGGGTAATTTATCTGACATAAACCAATTAATGTTCATTTTTTTTTTAAGTCTGCATTAGTAAGAAAAAGAGAGCATGCAGAAGCCTGAATGACCATTAAGGAGGGCCTGAGAAACATATTTTCACCTTTTTAGGCCTTATTTGAGAAATACATTTTTTGTCAAGTGCTGCCTGCTATTTGGGTTGGGTAAAGGGTTAACTAATTTAGAACTCTTTTCTTTCTGGCAATCTCTAAAAAAGAATTCAATATGAACATTTGTATGGATAAAATGATGCTTTTTGTTCGAAGCAGTATGTAAGTAAGAAAAGGCAAGTTGTCCAGTTACTTGTATGCTCATATAAAGACATTTGTACGTTGAGCTCACAATTACTGTAATCAAAGTCACAGACAATCATCCTCAAATTGAGCAACCAATTATATTCTACCTTCTAAAATGTGTGGTCAATTGGTTTTCTGGGCCCATTTTAAATCATCAGCCCTAGGTTTGTAACCAGTTGCCGCTTCTATTAAATATTCAAGGAATTTCCAGAATCTTATTTTCTCAAAAGGATAGTTCAGCCAGCCAGTAGTGATGCAGAAATATGTCTCATGTGGAGACACATGGTGAATACGATGATGCTTTCTTGGCAAGATAATATGGAGATCTTGAAGAATTGTTATGTAACGTGGCAGTCCAAAATAAGTGTGAGACCATTTATGAAACTGAAAAATAAACATATAAAGGTTGTTAGTTCCAAACCAAGACATGTTAAAATACCACGTGCTAAAAGTGTGGTGTAACCCTTTGAACATGAGAGTACGCTTTTCTGGTCCAGGAACAGAATATGTCATACTTTCAATACATATTTATTTATTTATTTATTTATGTGTGCGTAAGGTCACATACTTATGCACAATGTCTAATCATGACCGTGACAGTTTTACAAGTGGAGGAAGCCAGAGTACCCAGAAAGAACCACCGAGCAACGACGAGCAGCTGCCAGCTCCCTAACATCGGAACTCCGGACTGCAGCACAGGCAGGGTTAGATTGGTTGAAGACATGCGCACCATCGACGTGCAGTACGCCTTAGCACACAGTGTCATCGTGACCCAATGTGGACAATGGGGGTTAAGTGCCTTGCCCAAGGACACAGCACGGGAGTCCGAATCGATCGCTCAGATGGTCACCCATCCGAAGACTAACCGGGCTCGACGTTGCTTAACTTCGGTGATATGACGAGAACCGGTTACCACAATGCCACTGCGCCCCTACTTTCACTACATAGGATGACAGCAAAGTTAAAGTGTGGGCTAGACCAATCAATATTTTCAATATGCAGCCCCAAGGCTGCACATTGAAAATATTAATTGATCTACCCCCAAATAATAGCTATGGGGCTGGGCAAGTTGATTTGAAAAAAAAACAAAATGCGATATCAGTACAAGCAATCACCTCAAATTTAACTAAAATTGGTTCAGAGGTTTAGGGGCAGGTGCAAACACCATGTTCACAGACGACAGATGGTGAGTGATCACTAAAGCTCATCCTGACTTTCAATCAGGTGAGCTAAAAATACCATGGAATATCTGTATATCAAAAGACTGTTCAGATATCTGAACCTACATACCACAACTGGGACTTGAGTCATCACAGTGGAATGAATTAGCATGCCTTGATAATGCAGTTCAAAAAACCCTTTAACCAGACGATATCAAAAGAGTGTAAACACTAGTGAAAATCTCAAAATAAAATTCTTTTGGAGCCATTTTGAAGCAATTGGCTGGCTCAGAAAAAAATAACAACAAGGAAATAGAATTAACTCTTAACCCACTGAGTATTTAAGAAACAAGTGCAATGCCAAGCCACACACCCCTCCACCCACCATTGCCAATCAGGAATTTCTAGTCATTTATCTTTGTTGATATTGAATTAATAAATATCTTATCTCCATTAAACTATAGCACCAATACAGCAGGCCACCAAATGTGTCCATGGGGCACTAATGCCCCTGCTTTATGATAAACTATATTTAGTGGTTAACAAAGTCCAAAAAAGGGATCATAACTCAGATAAAAATTATTGCTCCACACTCAAAATCAAACCTGTCTGGTATATTGTCTACTGTAAGCTATATTCCAAGTTTGATTGGAATTGGACACCAAAAATTCAAGTTACCATCTGGAAATTAATATCAGCATGTCTTCTAAGTTGGAAAAGGGCCATAACATTGCCCAAAAATATTGGAACAAGCCCACTATCAATCCCAACCTGTATTATGTGGTGATAAACCTATGTACAAAATTTCATTTCATTCAATTAAACTATTTATTTATTGGTGTTTAAGGTCACATACATATGCACAATGGCTAATCGTGACCGTGACAGTTTTAAGGGTGGAGGAAGCCAGAGTAACCAGAGAGAACCACCGAGCATTGACAAGCAACTGTCAGCTCCTCAATGTTCTCTGTTCAAGCTCTGTCGAAGCAGGGTTACAGTGGTTGAAGACATGTGCACCACTGACGAGCAGTACGCCTCAGTACACAGTTTCATCATGCCGCCATGTAGGCAACTGACTGGGATAAAGTGCCTTGCCCAAGGACACAACGTGGGTCATCCAGGACGGGGATCGACCTTGGAACCTCTAGCATAGAAGCCCAACAGTCTACCACTGAGCCACCGCGCTCTCCTTCAGTCAAACTAAAGTCATTGTCCGGAAACCAATATCAACATGTTTTCTAAGTCGGAAAAGAGTCATAACTCTGCCAAAAAATATCAGACCCAGCCCACTATCAATCCCAACCTGTATTATGTGGTTATAAAAGTATGTATAAAATTTTGTTTCATTTCGTTCAAACTAAAGTTATTATCAATAAACCATATTTAGTATGGACGTACAAAATTGGCGGGGGCATAAAAATTCATAAAAAAAAAACTATCGTGCTGCTTCACATTAGATTTGAAGAAAAATTCAACCAATTTATAAGGAAAATATTGGTTAAGGCTATTAAAACAAATTCTTGTTTCCGAGACATTTCATTTTTTTAGAGATGCCTCAGAAACTTGAAATTATTCACTCTCTTGGAAATTATTAGTCATTCAACAGTTGTTTTTTAAATGTAAAACTTTTTATCATATTTATTGCACAAAAAATAAAAAAAAACAAGAGGCCCCAAGGGGGCTTAATTGCTCACCGGGCAAAGTGATTCAAACAAAGTGGTTCAAAGAAGTATTTGGGGTCACATTCAGTTAGACATGGTTCATCAACACTACAAAGGAATGAAGTCATGAGAGCCTAATTTTATGGAACTAGGGACATGGCCTGAACAAACTTGAATCTTACCCCCCTAAGGATGCTGCATACCAAATATCAAAAGCATTCATCTGCTGGATCTGAAGAAGAAGATTTTTAAAGAAAATTCCTCGTTTTGAACTAAGTTATCATTCGGGCTCCCACAGTGAGCGCAAATATGGACCTAGGGACATGGCTTGAACAAACTTGAATTCAAAACATTCTGACTGCTCGATCTGAAGAAGAAGATTATTAAAGAAAATTCCTCATTTTGAACTAATTTATAACTCGGGCTACCACAGTGAGCCCAAATATGAACCCAGGGTTTGGCTTGAACAAACTTGAATTTCACCCCCTAAGCATGCTGCGTACGTACTCAATATCAAAAGATTCTGCCTGCTGGATCTGGAGAAGATTTTTTAAGAAATTTGCCTGAAATGCACTAAGTTCGAATTCGAGCTTTTATAGTGAGCCCAAATATGAATCCGGAGGGGGGGGGGGGGGGGGAAGGGGGGGGGGGGGATTTGAACAAACTTTAATCAGATCCACCCCACAATGTTGTATACCAAATATCAGAAGATTCTGCCTGCTGGATCTTGAGAAGAAGATTTTTTAAGAAATTTGCCTCAAATGCACTAAGTTCGAATTTGGGCTTCTATAGTGAGCCCAAATATGAATCCAGGGGGCCGATTTGAACAAACTTGAATCAGACCCATGCCAAGATGCTGCATACCAAGTATCAAAAGATTCTTCCCACTGGTTCTGGAGAAGAAGATTTTTTAATAATTTTTCTATAATTCATAAGGCGCTATCAGTGTTATGCCCCATACAGAGCCCCCAAGGGACGTGGCCATTTCATTTGAACAAACATGAATTGCCATATAGCAATGAACATCCACATGAAGTTTCGTGAAAATCAGATCAGTGGTTTCAGAGGAGAAGTCTTTGAAAAATGTTCACGATGCCGGATGACGCCGGCTGGCCGGTGATAAGTTAAGCTACCTTCGGTGAGCTAAAACTGGCTTTAGTCAGTGTAAATTTTGACTGGCTAAAAATAAAACAGGTAAAAAAAAATTGTTTGCAGAAGTTTAATGATGAGGGAGTAGCCTGAGAAACAAGCTTTAATCGTTTACCCAACGTAACGGCCAAAACCAGCCAGCACTATTAACAATGAAAGTGTCAATGACACTGTAGCTTAACTTGTGTGTTGTGTTTGATGAAAAGGATAATGTTCAATGTTTATGAAAGGATTATGAAATAAGACAAGAATTGTGATAATGGGGAATGTGTTCATTTCTGTCCCCTGTATGCTATGTTTTTGATAAAAAATAATATGAGGTGTACACTGTACTAAAGAGCTGAGGGGTGGGTTAATATGACCTCACAGTTAATGTATGTGGCCCTCACAGTTAATTTATAGCAACGAAAGTTACCAAGTTACAGTGAAATTATTCCAAAACGAGTCATCCTATCAAGTTACATTGAAATCCCTTCATAAAAATGGCCTGTAGACTGTGCTAAAGGTTTTCGAGCTTTGGGACCCTGTAGCCATCAGTTTCCCAATTGTGTCCAAAGGGGACGTTCTCATCTAGACATTATATGAAGTCAACCTACCAAGTTACAATGAAATCCCTTCATAAATATGACCTGAAGACTGTGCTAAAGGTTTTCAGGCTTTAGGCTTGGGCAGCCATCATGGTTGAATGATCGCAACCAAAAGAGGACATTTTCATCTGGACATCATCTGGAGTGATCCTACAAAGTTACAATGAAATCCCTTCATAAATATGACCTGTAGACTGTGCTCAAGATTTTCGGGCTTCGGGCACCTTAGCCATCACAGTTGACCAACCACGACCAAAAGGGGATGTCATCATTTAGGCATTATATGGAGTCAACCTAGCAAATTACAATGAAATCCTTCCATAAGTACGACCTACAGACATGCTAAAGGTTTTTGGGCTCGGGCAGCCATCAAGGCTGAATGATCGTGATCAAAAGGGGACGTTCTCATTATTTGGAGTCATCCTACCAAGCCACAATGAAATCCCTTCATAATTATGACCTGTAGACTGTTCTAAAGGTTTTCAGGCTTCGGGCCCTGTAGCTGTCACAGTTGCCCAATCATGTCCAAAAGGGGACATTCTCATCTAGACATTATATGAAGTCAAACCTACCAAGTTACAATGAAATCCCTTCATAAATATGACCTGCAGACTGTGCAAAATGTATTTGGGCTTTGGGCTCGGGCAGCCATAATGGTTGAATGATCGCAACCAAAAGGGGACATTCTCATATGGGCATCATCTGAAGTGATCCTACAAAGTTAAAATAAAATCCCTTCATAAATATGACCTGTAGACTGTGCTCAAGATTTTCGGGCTTCAGGCACCTGTAGCCATCACTGTTGACCAATCATGACCAAAAGGGGATGTCATCATCTAGGCATTATATGGAGTCAACCTAACAAGTTGCAATGAAATCCTTCCATAAATATGACCTATAGACTATGCTAAGATCTTTGGGCTTGGGAAGCCATAAAGGCTGAATGATCGTGACCAAAAGGGGATGTTCCAAGCTACAATGAAATTCCTTCATAATTATGACCTGTAGACTGTTCTAAAGGTTTTCAGGCTTTGGGCCCCTGTAGCCGTCACAGTTGCCCAAACGTGTCCACAAGGGGATGTTCTCATCTAGACATTATATGAAGTTAACCTACCAAGTTACAATGAAATCCCTTCATAAATATGACCTGTAGACTGTGCTAAAGGATTTCGGTTTTCGGGCTTGGGCAGCCATCATGGTTGAATGATCGCAACCAAAGGGGACAATCTCATCTGGGCATCATCTGGAGAGCTCCTACGAAGTTACAATGAAATCCCTTCATAAATATGACCTGTAGACTGTGCTCAAGGTTTTCGGGCTTCGGCACTTGTAGCCATAAAGTTGACTAATCACGGCCAAAAGGAGATGTCATCATCTAGGCATTATATGGAGTCAACCTAACAGGTTACAATGAAATCCTTCCATAAATATGACCTTTTGCCTATGCTAAAGGTTTTTGGGCTCGGGCACCCATCAAGGCTGAATGATCGCGATCAAAATGGGACGTTCTCATCTAGACATTATTTGGAGTCATCCTACCAAGTTACAATGAAATCCCTTCATAAATATGACCTGTAGACTGTGCTAACGGTTTTCGGGCTTCGGGACAGTGTAGCCATCACAGTTGCCCAATCACATCCAAAAGGGAACTTTCTCATCTAGACATTATATGAAGTCAACCCACCAAGTTACAATGAAATTCCTCAATAAATATGACCTGTAGATTGTGCTAAAGGTTTTTGGGTTTTGGGCTCGGGCAGTCGTCACGGATGGCAGATTATGCCCAAATGGGGAAATTCTCATCTAGACATCATAAGGAGTCATCCTACCAAGTTACAATGAAATCCCTCCATATTAAACATGACCTGCAGACTGTGCTAAAAGTTTTTGGGTTTTGGGCTTGGGCAGACATCACGGTTGATAGATCATGCCCAAAAGGGGACATTCTCATCTAGGCATTATTCAGAGACATCCTACCAAGTTTCAATGAAATCCCTTCATAAATACGGCCTGTAGACTGTGCTAATGGTTTTCGGGTTTTGGGCTCGGGCAGCCATACCAGTTGCCAAATCGCGACCAAAAGGGGACATTCTCAACTAGACATGACTCCAAACCTGCATATGAAATTTCATGACGATCAGACAAGAACTGCGGGGTGTAGTCTGTGCTAAAGGAAAATGTGAACAGACTCACAGACTAACAGACTCACAGACTTCCGCACACATGGCAATAGCTTATCTTGACTATGTCAAGTTAAGCTAAAAATCGACAATTAATTTTCATTATTTTTTTCACTTTTTGTCTCAAAAACATAGGTTATGACCTCTCATTGGAACAAGCTCGTCGAGCTTGTTCCCAAGAGGGATCATAACCCATGTTTTTGAGACAAAAAATGAAAAAAATGAGTTATTCAAGAATTCTGTTTGCAAGTGTCATCTGCTTTTCATGATAGGTGAAGGGTAAAAACAAATTTTTAATGGCCTAAATTTGTCCAACCTTCGACTGGACTAGTGAGAAGAGAGATATGCTTTCTTGAGCAGAAATGTCCATCAGCAGCACACAAGAAGTTAATCATCTGCACACTGATGTGAAAATATCGATATTTTAACACCCAAATTTTTCCCAGAAAGCAACTAGTAATTCAACCCATTCAGTTTTGTTTGACAGAGCTCATTGCAACAAGACTGAATTGACTAAATTCCTAATTGCATAATAGGAAAAATTTGCTATGTGAAATTTTGGTATTTTGACACCAGTGTGCAGAATTGTGCACAAGCAGGGTTATTAATGGTTGAAGGCAAGTGCAGCATCGACGTGCAGTATGCCGTTGAACATAGCACTACCGTGCCCCTGGTGGGTAATCAGGATTAAGTGCCTTGCCCAGCTACACAACACAGTTACCATTCGTCAGAATGGTACTGTGGACCTTAGGAGTACAGTAGAACCCTGTTAACTGAATAGCCACTTTGCCAATGAAAATTATTTAATTAATTTAGAGGAGTATTCAATTAACAGGGATTGTGTCACTTTCCTGTATTCTAGAGATAAACTTAGCCTTTATTCTATTATATCTTGTTTGACAGAGATCCATGAGCTCTGTCAAAACAAGATATAATCGATTAAATGCCTCTATTGGATGTAGAGGCCAAATAGGTCTATAAACAAAGGAAAACAGGGGAGAGTCAGGGAAATTTCTCGAGAGGTTACAAGATTTTTTATTCTCTTAACAGGCATTTACTCTATAATCTATATTCAATACACAGGTCAAATTTGAACAGGGAGTATGGTAAATGGTTTTGTGTTGGGAAATTATATTCAATTAACAGGGTTATTCAGTTAAGAGATATCTAAGTAAGTGGGCTCCACTGAATACATTTTTAGGCATGGCAGGATCAATGTATCTGTCTTCTCCAACAATCTACATATAATGGATTTAGGCGGTTCCCCATGCAATAGATATTTGGTGATCAAGTAAAACATTTTAAAAAAAAAGATGTGAATGAACATATTGGTAGAAAAAAATTTGGTATCAAACATCAAAACTCTCAAATTCATGTTTAGTATAATACTTACTTCATTTGTTAGGCTGACAAAAATTGCTAAAAGAAAAATATACATGTGCCAGTTATATGACTCCTTTATTTGTTCCGGGCTGTAGGTATAAAAGTTGTAAGCCATTTTGGCTAATGGAATGATTATCACAGCAAAGCAATCTGCATTTGTTTCTATAAAATCATGTCTTGTTATTGATGTAGGATCAATATGGTGTTCTCTGAATGGGCGTATGAAACCCTGAAAAAAAAAACATAAAACAAAAATGACAACATTTGTTACAAGAACCAGCTTTGTTATATATGTGTTATGCGCACTTTGAGCTTGTACATAATCTTTTATCGTGACAAGACTCATTTTGGGGGATGTATAGCTACGTGTTGCATTTGCGCAACCTGTAGTTATTAGAGCTGGGAGCACGGTGGCGTTGCGATAACCAGTTCTCATCAGATCGACGAAGTTAAGCAATGTCGAGACCAGTTAGTTCTCGGATGGGTGACTGTCGGAGCAATCGATTCGGACTCCCACGTTGTGTCCTTGGGCAAGCCACTTAACCTCGATTGTCCACATGGGGGCACGATGACGCTGTGTACTAAGGCGTACTGCACGACGATGGTGCGCATTTCTTCAACCAATCTAACCCTGCATGTGCTGCATTGCGGAGTTACGATGCTGGGGAGCTGGCAGCTGCTCGTCGTTGCCCGGTTGTCCTCTCCGAGTACTCCAGCTTCCTCCACCCGTAAAACTGTCACGGTCATGATCAGCCATCGTGCATAAGTATGTGACCTTAAACACCAATACATAAATAAATAGCTATTAGAGCTGAAACGGTTAACTGATTAATCAATGATCAACATCTTGATCGATCCAAAAAGTAATTGATCGATTAACCGTTACTTTTGAACTACTTATTATATGGGTTAACAAAGAAACAAACTTGCTCCAAAACAGGTAAACATTGTCACACTGACTCACATCAATTATATTAGACAGAATAAGGCATGCAAGTTACTTGCTGACATACTTGTTTATTTGAATGATCATCATACTGTATCAGTAGCTGGAAATGGTCATTCTTAATCCTTTATCTATTGTGGGTAGCAGACGATACTTGCATGATAAATTCATGAATTACTAAATATTTTCAATTTTTGTCTCAAAAACATAGCTTATGACCCCCTCATTGGAACGAGCTCAATGTGCTCGTTCCAATGAGGGGTTATAAGCTTTGTTTTTGAGACAAAAATTGAAACATAATAAATTTGAATGGAAATTTTTGTATATAGGCCTAGTCGGTTCTGTTTATTACATTGGGTAAAGGGTTCATGCTGTAAATCATCAACGGTATGTCAATTATTCAGATATCTATTTGGACAAGTGATTAATTAGTTAACCAAGGTTAATCCACGTGATTAGTCGATCAACAAAATCCTTTAACTGTTTCAGCCCTAGCAGCTATACCTCCCATAAAACAAGTCGAGTCGTGATTATCTATGAGCACAATGAGCACAGCATTTTTATCTACCCTCCAGTGAACAAAACTCATAACCATGACTTCTCAAAAACAGTCATTAACCTTTTACCTAACGTAACGGCCAAAACCGGCCAGCGCTATTCTCAAAAATCGCCAATTAATTTTCATTATTTTTTCATTTTTGTCTCTAAAACATAGATTATGACTCCTCATTAGAATGAGCTCGTCGAGCTCGTTCCAATGAGGGGTCATAACCTATGTTTTTGAGACAAAAAATGAAAATAATAGTTATTCAAGAATTTTTTTTTGCAAGTGTCGTCTGCTTTTCATGTTAGGTAAAGGGTTAACAAACAAAAAACCACACTCAACTGATCAAAATAATGGAACTCCATTTTGAATTCTCTCAACCCAATATCAAGCGAGGAAATTCCTTCAAAATGAATTAAATTGTACATGGTGATAAAAAAAATAATCAAACTCAGCCCAAGCGTGCTTTTTCCTTTGGACAATGAAATTTCTAACCAAAATTCAATTCAATTTATGAGGTCAGCCAAGGCAGAGGTGGATGGTTTGCAAAAACTCAGGAATTAAATTTTTTTAGCGTGCAAGAATTTCTTAAAATACACGACGCCACTTCATTCATAATTTTTAAAAGCATGCAAACCACAATGGGACTGACATTAGGTTTCAAAAGTTTTCTCGCTGTAACTTTCAAGTTTAGTGATTCATCATTTTTGTTTGCATTAGAGCTGAAACAGTTAGCCGGATAACCGGTTGGAAAAGCTGTCAAGCGGATAACAGCTATACCTATAGTTTACGAGATAGCATCAGGGAAATAAATGGTATTTGACCTCGAGACATTAGAATTCTTTTGCTGATGCAAGCATTGTCAAAGTTGCCAAACATTTGTCGATTTACAATGATGTGTACTCGATGTAACATGAAAGGGTTAAGGTGTTAGATTGTTCAATGAACAGTTATTTCGGTCGCTTGGGCTGTCAAGTCGCAGATAAATATTTGTAACAAACTGCCAACAGTCGAGTGCACTGCACATTGTTTTCTGCACTGGCAACAGTGAGCATGTGCCTGTCAATGTAACACAATCTTCTACAGACAAATTGGACATTCTTCTCTAGTGATGAGGTGCTGCTAATTGCAGATAATGCTGAAAAAATCCCTCTGTGCAAGTAATGTTGCTTCCAAAATAAAATGACTGTTTGGTTCTTTACCAACGCGTTTCAGAAAAACCATGTTTTGATTTTATTGAACTGCTTAAGGGGACGTCCAACCTAAGTTTGGTCAAATTTCATGTAATTTTCTTTCAAGTCTAAAAAAGGCCCAAAATGAAAAACCCCAATAAATTATATACCAAAATACTTGGAATGAAACATAGAACATGTGGAAACTGAAATTTGCCATGGAACTGCTGCCATGTGTAAATAGCACCACCTGAAAGTCTGCTATGGCATAAGTAAGAGAACAAAATTTTTACAATAAAATACCTCAAAATAAAATAACAGCTGTATTCTATAAACATTTAAGTACATACTCGAAGAAATCTTTTCCTAATTCATGAGAGTAATGAAGATTGAGACCAAATGTTATAAGTGGAGTGCTCACTGATTGAAGGCAGACATTTTCTTTTGTTTATGTTTTGATTTGGGGAGTTCAACAAAGGTCAACTTGAAGGAGTCCAGCAGAAGAAGTATGGAAGGACAAAAGAGTGTCTTCCAATATCAAGATGTATGTGTTACTGTAATGGTTTGGAAAGAAAATATGATATTCTCCTATGTAGAATGCACTGCAAAGTCATACATTGTAGTTGAATAAATATATTTACAAACCCCTTGCACTGTAACCCCTTTTATCCCATGCATCAATTTGATAGTGATTAAATTGTTAAATTTGTCTGGTTTATCAATAAGTATAGCTTTTTTTAACTCTTGGACACCAATACACTCATGATATCTGTTGGAGAAGAAATAAGGGTAACTGTAACCTGTCACTGCAATAAACCATCTAATGTACTTAAAAGTACATTGTTATTCAAAACACATCAAATCAACCTTACATAACCATTATTGCACGTACTTTCCCCAAGGAGGCTTATTGACATATTGAGATCAGAAGGGCACATCCAGAGGGTCTCACATATTTTTTTCAAGAACGCAGTACACAAAGCAATCCCCAAAAGATGACAAGTGAGCTCCATTTGACACAAAAAATTTTTGGGGGGGGGGGGGCTCTCTTCCTTGTATGACTCTACCTCCGGCACTCAAGGCATATGCCGTTTTTCTCAAAGTTTAACTCTTTTTTCTTTTTGAAGATCCTGGCCACACATGTTCCAAACACTATCAGACAGGTAAACCTCCAAATAAATGTACCTGCAAAAATCATGTTACATTGCAAAACATTCTTTTTAGAGTTTTAGTTCTGGACCTTTCATGCTTCTTACTTCCAACTATAACACTTAATTTATCGATTAATGGGTGAATAGAAAAGTCCTGCCATAATCAACATTTTGAGTTCCATAAGCCTTCAAAACAGCTCCGATAAAAGTGTCAAACATCAGATTGGTGGCTTTATACAGAATATTCATTAGGTTGTTGCTTGATAAGTAATACTAATAGGAACAAAATCTTCACAAGAAAATTCTGTAGCAATACAATTGAGGGTATTAGCAAGCACTTTGCAACAAATTGTAACAAATCAACTAGTTATAAACAAAATTTTCCAACTCAAAAGAGTGAAAAAGTACCACGACTCTGAAAAAATGTGGGAAGAAACACATGCTACAGCAGCTACACAGGCATTGTTTCCCCATGATGCTCGATCACAAAACCAAATATCCTTCAAATTGGAGTAGCAATGGTTGAGATACAAGGGGGAATGTTGGTACATGTAATGATGAATGGGTAACACTAAGATTAAGAGGACAGGGGTCACCACTGCACGGCCCCAGATGCACCTTTGATTTTCCAAATTCCAGGTCTGGGGCATAATAATCGCAACACACCCACCTTATCAGTTCATAATTTCAGTAAAATAAAAGAAATTATCAATTTGAATTAAATAATAGATGATGGAAAATATTTGGCTTCCTTCGCCTTCTCGTACTATTTAATTACCACAAACAATATCAGTTTGATGCCGACAAACGAAACTGAACGCATGTGGTTTGGTTAAAAAGTAACTCGGCATGAATAATGAAGAAATTGCGAATATTTCATTTATTTAAAAGCCAATTGCAGCTAATATTGACCGTGCATTCGATAATTTGTTTCGGTTTTGACCACACGGCCACGCTGACACTCCGTGACAGCGGTTATGTTTATTGTGATATGCAAATTGGGGGATGGTTTCCGGTGAAGGAGATTTGTCACATTTGTCAGTGTAAAACGATCATAAAAGACACTGATCGACGCTTGTATTACTATGGTTGGTTGCAAGAAAAAACTAAATTCTCAGCATCGTCCAAGCGCACCTTATTTAAAAGCACGAATGCATCATTTTCAACCCCTCTTCAATCGGTCCTTTGCAGACATCAAACATACCCGCCTTCAAATTCCATGGTTACTAGGAAGTAAATAACTTTGCAGCGACAGGAGGAAATTAACACGCTCAATATAGTTCCAGGTCACTTGGAATATACTTCGTTAAAAAGTGATTTCTGAAGCATTCTGCTTACTTTGTTATGAATATTGCCTTATTTTATGTGTATCGTCCCGATTTTATACACTCGGTTATTTTTTTTACAAGTGGTTCATGTTGTCTTTCTAGTGCGCAATAATTCCGATTTTTTGTCAACAAAAAAGTTCAGACGGCCTGTAAACACGAGAGGGAATTTCGAACCATATTTTGCAGTTATGACATTAACAGCTCAAGTACTTGCTGTCACCTGTTTGCAAATCCGCTCATACATTGTCTCGAACAAATAAAGGGCGTGATCACGTCCTTGCATTCTTACGATTGCCCAAATTGAGTATTTCTGCAGGAACCACATCGTAATCACATGACCGGAAAAACATCGTTGAAACATGGCCACATCCGGAACATCAAAAATTTGTGTTGATGTTATTACATTCAAACGTCAAAACCCACCAGAGTGTGTGTCAAAAAAATGCTTTCTCCGAGTCTGTAGTATGTTATCATTATATTGAGGACAAGGCTTTCGAATTACCGATTATTTTGTGGTTTTACCGGTTCGTTACTTATGCCATTTGCAAATTAATCTTCTTCAAAATCCTAAAATTCACTTTTTTTCCTGAAAAAAATTATATGTACATTTTCTATGCACTTTACTCATTATTTTGATATATAATTTGCCTTTCCTTACTTCTCTTATCTGTTTCTGAGGCATTGGGAAAAATGTCAAAAAATTGACCAAAGTTAGGTTGGACGACCCCTTAAAAGTATGAACGAATGTCATAAAAAACCTATTTTAAAATCTTGCATTTTAAAATTTGTTTTTCAATGGTCAATGTCAGACAATGAGGGGCTCTTGGACAGATCAGTGTCATTTCGTTCACAGGTGTTTCGTACACTGACTGTTTCGTATACAAAAGACATTTCGTACATGTATCAAAGGACATTTTGTACACAGGCAAATTTTATAGGGTTTTCAAGTATTTTTATATGAAATAATAGAATGCATACTTTTGTAAGGTATCATAATCCAATATAAAAATGAAAGTGTCAATGACACTGTAGCTCAACTTGTTAAGACATATACATGTATAGTATGTGACACAGCAATGACAAACATCTAGGTAATGACCTGATAACAAAGGTGCAAATACAGTATTGTAACGGTCTGTACATAAATACTGACCGTAGCCTGTAACAAATGTATAGGTAAAGTATTGTAAAGGTGGGTGACAGTCAGATGCTAAACTAGAAAAGAAATCTTTGAGTCCCAGAGTGGGTCTGACTGAACCCCAAAATATTTGTTCTCATAGCACAATAACAAAGGCACCCCAAAACACACTTGTTCCAGTCCCAAGGTGAAAACAAAGGTACCCAAGAAGTTTTGAAGATCAGTTCATAAATATGAGCTGCATAGAAGTTGTAACAAAAAACTGATTGGACCTAATTTTGGTACAAAATGGCCACTGGCAGCCATCTTCAATTTTGGACCGCACCCAGAAACACTTGTTCTCGTCCCAAGGTGATAACAAAGGTACCCAAGAAGTTTCGTGAAGATCGGTTGATAAATACAGCCTCTA
The DNA here is from genome assembly GCA_031216915.1 of Pictodentalium vernedei. Classification (NCBI taxonomy): domain Eukaryota; kingdom Metazoa; phylum Mollusca; class Scaphopoda; order Dentaliida; family Dentaliidae; genus Pictodentalium; species Pictodentalium vernedei. The sequence continues at coordinate 252,443,629 of CM062295.1, forward strand.
GCCTGAGCCGTATTGACATGTGCACTTACAGTGTATAAGTAGCACTGAATAAATCAAAGTCCATCTAATTTGCATAATTTCTGCACGAGAAAAAAACCCGTACTATATGTGATGTATTCCATGTTACTAAACATTCATACAAAAAGTTATTCAAATCAGAACTTTCACACAGAAGTTCTGTACAAAAGACTGATTGCACTAGTTTTGGTACAAAATGGCTGCTGGTGGCCATCTTGAATTTCGGACAACACCCAAAACCACTCGTTCTCATCCCACGGTGATAACAAAGGTACTCAAGAAGTTACGTAAAGATCGGTTCATAAATACGGCCTCTAGCCTGAGCCATATAGAAGTTGTGTACAAAAAACTGATTAGACCTAATTTCGGTACATAATGGCCACTGGCAGCCATCTTGAATTTTGGACAGCACCCAGAAACACTCGTTCTCGTCCCAAGGTGATAACAAAGGTACCCAAGACGTTTCGTGAAGATCGGTTCATAAATACAGACTCTAGCCCGAGATGTATTGACATGTGTACTTACTGTGTGTAAGTAGCACTGCAAAAATCAAAGTTTAGGCCTAAAAAAAATTAAAAATCTGTTTCTCAGGCCCTCCCGCATGGACGCTTTGGCTACCGCATGCTCTCTTTTTATAACCAATTTCAACTTAAAAAACAAAAAAAAATTAAATGGTTTATGTCTGATATTTTACCCAAGTTAAAAAAATTGATGAATTTGTCCCTTGAGTGCAAGAAGGCTTTGCAATGCTTTAGCATTGCAAAGTCTTCTTGCACTCAAGGGATGAAATACACCACCACCCATGCTATTCTGTAGATTATGAGGCCTAAAACTTGAACCAAGAACATGATCTTTTGATGGCAAAAAAGTAATTACTGAAATAAAAAATAAAATAAAAAACCGCTTGCCTGCATGCAATTTCACAAATAATGGCCTGAGAAACAGAAGATCTACTTTGTGTAGCCTTATCTAATTTGCATAATTTCTGCACGAGAAAAAACCCCGTATTATATGTGATGCATCCCATGGTACTCAACATTCACACAAAAAATTATTCAAATCAGCGCTTTCATATGGAAGTTCTGTGCAAAAATCTGATGGCACCTAATTTTGTACAAAATGGCTGCCATCGGCCATCTTGAATTTCGGACCAGACCCAAAAACACTTGTTCTCGTCCCACGGTGATACCAAAGGTACCCAAGAAGTTTCGTAAAGATCGGTTCATAAATACGGCATCTAGCCCGAGCTGTATTGGCATTTGCACTTACAGTGCTGAAAGTAACACTAAATACATCAAAGTTCATCTAATTAGCATAATTTACGCACAAGAAAAAAACCTGTATTATATGTGATGTATCCCATGGTACTAAACATTCATACAATAAATTATTCAAATCAGCTCTTTCATATGGAAGTTCTGCGCAAAAATCTGATTGCACCTAATTTTGTACAAAATGGCTGCCATCGGCCATCTTGAATTTCGGACCGGACCCCAAAACACTTGTTCTTGTCCCACGGTGATACCAAAGGTACCCAAGAAGTTTCGTAAAGATCGGTTCATAAATACGGCATCTAGCCCGTGCTGTATTGGCATTTGCACTTACAGTGCTGAAAGTAATACTAAATACATCAAAGTTCATCTAATTTGCATAATTTACGCACAAGAAAAAAACCTGTATTATATGTGATGTATCCCATGGAACTAAACATTCATACAATAAATTATTCAAATCAGCTCTTTCATATGGAAGTTCTGCGCAAAAATCTGATTGCACTTAATTTTGTACAAAATGGCAGCCAGCGGCCAACTTGAATTTCGGATCGGACCCAAAAACACTCGTTCTCGTCCCACGGTCATAACAAAGGTACCCAAGAAGTTTCGTAAAGATCGGTTCATAAATACGGCCTCTAGCCCGAGCAGTACTGAATTGTTGACGGACAGACGGATGACTGGCCATGGCATAAGCTCAAATTTGGCTTCGCCAAAGTTGAGCTAAAAATCCACATTTGAAATATCACGAAACAGAATTTAATACGTCCATCACCACCACAATATGTTGTACAGTAAAACCTGTCTTGAGAGACCACATCTGCCAGGCACTGATTGATTTTACTCTATAATGGACCTGCTATGGGAGACCACCTGTCTTGAGAGACCACCTGTCTTGAGAGACCACTGTGACCTGGTACCAACTTGTATTTTTATGCCATAATGGACCTGTCTTGAGAGACACCCCTTTGAAGACTGAAATCATGACAAAAACTTTTTAACTGTTCTGGAATTGGAAAATCCATTGTGGTTATACTAACATAATTAAAAGTATTAAAAACTCTTGAGTTTCAATTGCTGTTCAGTTACATAACTCATTAAAGATTGAGATGTTTTTATAAGACCCCTGTGAAAAGATTAGGATTATTGCTGAATAAACAATTTCATACATACCTGAAATGTGACAGACAGGATTATAAAAATAAATTTGTGTTGAAAATCTTCAATGCAGATTTTCAACATTAATTTATTTTTATAATTTTTATAAAAGTCCATTTCAATTTGTTACAAAAACTTCATAAAAAAGAACTACAAAGTTATTACAAAAATCCAGTCTTCTCCATTTCTGCATTTTGTGGTTGGTTATTCACAGACTTGAGAAAACCTGAAACCTGTTAGAGAGACCACCTATCTTGCGAGACCACTTTTGTGTGGCCCATAGGGCAGTCTCTCAAGACAGGTTCTACTGTACATTTGAAAATATTGTTAGGAAATAAAATGAACCGCAGACTGTAAAAACATCTTTCTTTGATGAAAAATCGAAACATTATGATGTGAGCTCATTGATGATTAATCAGCTTTGATCAGTTCTTATGATATGTAATCACAGCACTGTTATTACACTGGAGTCATAATTAGTACATCAACACATTAAAATGATTAATTTTCAGTACATGTACAACGCTTTTTTATTACTGCAATGTTAAATACCCAGTATATCATGTAGGGACCCACCCCACCCCCACCTTACTCCTAGTTTAAGTAAAACAACTTACTGAGACGTCATGTAAGGATGACATGACCCATGCTAAGGAGGCGACTTGGGAATTCAAAGTCCTAAGCCCCATCCTTAGCATAGGCCTACTTATAATTATAATAAATATTTGCCAGTATGTTCTATTTGTATACTGCACATAGTCCGACTTAACTTTGTAGAATTTTATATTTGTATCATTCCAGTATGTTTTGTATTTAAATAAATACGTTATTGCAATAAATTTGTTATTTTTACTTACGGGTTATTATCTTTACTTGGCTCAAGACAGACATAACCCTGTATACTAAACTTCCTAGCTTGTGTACGAAATGTCATAAACATTTTGTGTACGAAAAGTCCTAAACATTTTGTGTACGAAACGTCCTCAGTTGCCATGTACAAAATTCCCATGTACAAAACGTCCACCTCCCCTCTCGGACAATGAGACATATGATAATTTCTCAACACACCCCTTTCATGACGCGAAACATATTCCCGCCAGAATTTTATTGCGAGGAATATGTAAATGTAAGCGTGTAACTGTTTGTGACATTTGTCTTAGCATAGAACAAAAAAAGAAACTCAAACAAGAAGAATGTTATACTAAGTTAACACATGCCCCCCCCTCCCCTTGTGACCTTCACCTTGCAGATGCGGTGGAAACTATTATACATGACACACCTTCTGACTGTCCTTAACATTTGTAAGAAGTTTAAAATTGGAATATGATTCGTTTCTGAGTTATGGCAGAGACACGAATATTGACCGATTTTTAGTGTGACCTTGAAATGTGACCTTGACCTTGAAGGTACGAACCCGGCTATGGTGTGTGACACATCCTCCCATGGTTCTTTATAATTGTGTGAAGTTTGATGACTGTGGCCCTAACCGTGTTCAGTGAGACCTTGAAATGTGACCTTGACTTTATGGACCTGGCTGTGGTGCGTGACACATCCACCTGTTGTCCTTTATAACTGAGTGATGTTAGATGATTGTAGCCCTAATAGTTTTTCAGTTATGCTTGAGACACGATTTGTGACCCTGAACATATGAAGGTCAATTGTGACCTCCCCCTACCTTGCAGATGCGGCGGAAACTATTATACGCGACACACCTTCTGACTGTCCTTAACATTTGTAAAAAGTTTAACAATTGTACTGTGATTCGTTTCTGAGTTATGGCGGAGACACGAATATTGACCAATTTTTAGTGTGACCTTCAAATGTGACCTTGACCTTGAAGGTACGAACCCGGCTATGGTGTGTGACACATCCTCCCATGGTCCTTTATAATTGTTTGAAGTTTGATGACTGTGGCCCTAACCATTTTCGAGTTATTGGCTCGGACACACACACACACACACACACGGATGGACAAACACATGTCAGACGGACACACGCACACTTCAATCACTATATGCCACCCAACCTAAGTCGGGGGGCATAAAAATTAGGAGTAAACAAAATATACTCCACAAGTGTTGAGAAAGCTGAAGTGCTCAATGAATACTTCAGCTTGATCTCGTCACTTGACGATTCGAATGCTTCCCTGCCAGACTCAACACCCCATGTATCACAAGGCACTGACAGTATCACCCTACAACGCATTGACAATATCACCCTACAAGGCACTGACAGTATCACCCTACATTATAGTGAAGTTTTTGCAGCAATGAAGTCGATAAAAGTGTCCAAGGCATCTGGTCCAGATTTAATCAGCCCGTGTCATCTCAAAGAAGTTGAAATTTATGTGAGCCACCCACGACCTTATTGAACATACTATGATACTACTGAACAATTCCTGCTTTGCAGCAATGTGGAAAAACGCAAATGTCTCCCCAATTTTAAAAAAAACAACCCTCAAATGTAATTACTAATTATCGCCCAATATCTTTGATCAGCTGTGTTGGTAAAATACTTGAAAAATGTGTCTTTAAGCATCTGTGGCAGTTTTTGAGTGATGACAATGTTCTTAGTCAATTTTAGTCAGGTTTTACACCCGGTGACTCAACTGTTCTCCAACTGACTGACATATATGATGAATTCTGTCAAGCGCTTGATCAAGGAAAAGAAGATAGAGTGATTTTATGTGACGTGAGTAAGTCATTGACAAAGTATGGCATGCAGGTCTTATTTATAAGCTAGAGGGCATTGGTGTTTCAGGAGAACTACTGTTGCTTTTGAAATCTTACCTCTCGGGTAGGTCGCTGCGAGTTGTTATAACTTCAGAGACATCTTCATGGAGACCCATCAATGCCAGAGTCCCTCAAGGATCGATTATAGGCCCCTTATTATTCCTGATATATATTAATGACATAATGAAAGATTTACTCAGTAGTATACACCTCTTCACCAATGATACGTTCTGATATTCAATTGTAGAGAATCCAGAACAACAGGACTCAACCTTGATGAACCGTGACTTGGCCACAATGGAAAATTGGGTCAAGACATGGTTAGTTGAATTCAATCCTAACAAAACTGAGAGCTTGCTTATATCACGTAAAACCAACCCCAGCTCCCATCCCGCTTTATTCTTGGGCGACTCACAGATTTTGGGAGTGACCAATCACAAACACCAAGGAGTCAAACTAAATAGTACCTGGATATAGAATGATCACATTGACCATATATGTTCCAAAGCCTGGGCTCATCTAGATCTGTTGAGAAATTTCATCTTGATAGCAGTGTCTTGGAAAAATATACTTTGCTTTCATTAGACCTCTACTCAAGTACGCCGATGCTGTTTGGGACAACTGTATTGAAACCAAAGTTGCGACACTTGAAAAAATCCAAATCGCAGCAGCTAGGATCATCATGGGGGCAACCGTCAGTGTTAACATGTCCCTACTATATACTGAACCTCAATGGGACACCCTGCTCAAAAGACGTCATAATCATGAGCTAATTCACCCAATTATACACACCCCACTCCACACCAAGTTAACAAACTTATCCGTCCTCAACCTACTTTCTTGTGTGTTTAGCTAATGCATCACACATTCAAGATATTGTAATCTTTCATGTCCTTCTCTCCACTCGAAGTTTAAACAATATCACATGCCATTGCCTGACAGTCCTAGTTCCCATCTAGTACTTAATTATCAAACTGGGTTGGCCTCAGTTGTCTCTTTTCCGACGGGGTGTCCGGCTGCCATGCCTCAGCTCTTGTTTCGACTGTGTGAGTGATGTTGTTAATCACTATGTGAATGACTATTAATTCCTCTACTACAATATCATCAATGGGAGCATCTCCACATGAATCTATTCCAACTCAACTCACTTTTCAAAATTGGCTGCAAGTGTTGGGGTGTGGTGTTCAGCCCTAGTGCCAGGAGGGGAGGCTGCTATGACCAAACCCAACCTCATGTACCATACGGGATTGTTGTATCCAGGCAACGGCATGCGAGCTTATCTGCTGACCCATACCATCCATTCAAATAAAAATATTGTTTAAACTAAAAAATTAGGAGTACATATTCACCGTATGATCACATCAAATTCAAGCCACTCAAGGTAAGTGGTACTTTGCTAATACAGTTAACTATGCCAAACTACAATTTACAAACTGGTTGGAAAATTTGTACCTAATATCAACGACAATCATCCCTCACCTCAAATGCATGCCCATGGGAATAAATCGCACACACAAACTTTGTTTCAGATACGCAGCATGCCGTTTGCCTGTGATTTTCAAATGGCAAGGCCTGGTTTTGTGACCGGGCAATGCAGGGTGACCACAGTTATGATGTATCATCACTATTATGTGGGACCATTGCAGTCATATAAATGCTGTCATAAATTGTTACCGACTGTTTGCACATCAGCGATTTCCATTGGCACTCGATGGTGTTCATTTGTTTATGTTTTGCAGAAATCAAGTGGCAGTGTTTTTAGCTGTTTTCTCTCCATTCTTCACTGATTTTGCATCATAGACACTGCAATAATACCAGCAGTTGAAATTAACAGACATCCGGTTGAAATCCAGTTATGCCCAATGGTCAGCCGGTTACAAAAATGGGCCAACCGCTTCAGCACTATTTTGCACAATGGATTGTTTATGTAGTGGGTCGTGCACTTCCCTGCATCATGGAGCCTATTTTTGTAATTATTCCATCAAGGGAGTGACTTCATTTTCCTAGATTTTTCAGTAGGCAATATCCAAATGAGATGTTAAAAATCAGTTTACGATTTGAACTAAGATGAAGTGACCTCTTTATCTGATTTACTGATTATTTGTCCAGTGAGGGGTAGACAAGAGGTTTATTTACTAAACTTGTTATCATTAACAGTTGCCTTGTTCATTCAGACCAATTTAAAATCAATTCATCACAATGACTTCAAATGTTTATTTAACCCTTTACCTAAAGTATTTTTAAAAAATAAATTAAATTTCAGATTTTACGAAAACAAATTTCACAATTTTCCGATAAAACTGTACAAATATCGATATTTTCGTCTTTAATTTTGCGAAAATTCTTCTATTTTGCAAAAATAGGTGACTTTCACTCATACTATTTGTAAATTTCACCCCCATTTAAATTTAGTTTCAACATATAAATTTAATTTAAATATTTCTATGGTTTTATTGAGAAACTACCAAGATATTTTAGTCTGTGGTAGGTAGTGATTAACCGTTAAGGATTTGCAACTGTCATCTGCTTGCCGATTAGCTCAGTGTGCAATTGGCCAATTGTGAGTGCCAATGTCAGAAGCCACAACCAAAAGGAGTAGTAGATTCAAGACTGTATAGAATAGGGTTAATTTTACAGTACAGTCAGGTTGATATGTCTTTTGATCTCAAGAGCAAGTCACTGTGTGTATCAAAATAAAAATAGCGACATCGATGGTGGTGCAATCTCACAAAATTCTAAGTTCATCACAGGCCATAACTCCCAAGAAAAATATTTGGAACAACACATGCATTGAACAGTGGCTAGACATCAATAAGATACACTTACATGCCAAATATGAAGTCATTCCATCAAGTATTTCAAAAGTTATTGAGTTTTGAAACTCGTTGGTCACAGACAAACTCGTTGGTCACAGACAGACCGACCGACCGACAGACAGACAGACCGACCGACCGACCGCCAGACAGACAGACAGACATTGCCACTTATAGAGCTGCTAGTCGCAGCTAAAAATACGATGACAGCAGAAACATGTTAACAGTGCAGCATCTTTGATTGATGCAAAAATAGGTAACTTACGCTCATACTATTTTTAAATTCCACCTCCATTCAAATTTAATTTCAACATGAAATTGAATAAAATATATCAAAGGGCAATTAAATAACATATATTTATTTACTTGATTTAATCATTGATTTATGTTCTAATTCGGATTTTAGATTCAAAATCAATGTGGATATACAGGTCAAAACAAAAGTAGGTCCCGTTTTGTACACAGTAATTCAGACTGCTTTCATTATGGAGCAGAAATCAATGACTGAAAATACGTTCATAATGGCTGTGTTTTCAGATAACTTCTAACACTGCAATTCACTCCAGTTCGTAGATTCTTATTCATGCGTCTGGCACCGGTAAATCCTGAATGGAAAAATATAATGTTTCACAAATGATAACCAATCCCAGAAGTCCATGCACAAAATGGCCATACACTATTTTTGGGACTGTTTACATAAATAAGTAACATGCACAACAGACTGAAGTTATACATGTACTCTGACTGTGAAAACAATTGGCTGATGAGGGTATTTTATGTTCATTTGTTATTGTCCACTTTGCACTGACAGTGAATAAATAAGAATTTTGCAATTGTTTACAAATGAGCTGACAGTGATATCAAACGATGAAAAAGCAATTCATAGTACTGGAGGGGTGCTGTCAGTATACATGTAACTTGTACTGGGAGTAGGATAATATTATGTTGAATAATCGATAAATCGTTTCAACACTAATGCCATTTTGGCAACTTATTAAGCTAGTTATTGCTTTATGAGGTTGTGAATCAAATGTTCATATAAACAATTTTGATTCTGTGGTATTACTGGCACGAACTGATGATCAAACACTTTTACCAATGGTTAACAGATGGCTTGAAATTGGCTGATGTCAGATGCAATTGTCAAACATCGGTTCATCACTAGTGACAGGCTTATCCTGGTTATTTTCTGGCTGTTTTTGGCTGCTATGTTAAGACAAGGGTTAAAAACCATATTTTTCACTTCCATGTACAATCAGTGAAACACTGTGAAAATAGTATCAATGAACACAAACTAAACTCACTAAAATGTTTTGAATGTGAGAGGTGTTATAATTTTGTAGTGAAAAGTAGTTGTTGTTGTTATTTGTGATATTAAATTAATATCCATTAACATTTCTGTGTAGCTTTCAGTAAAAAGCTGTGGGAACTATTATGTTTTGCAGTTGACTAATTTCATTGCTGAAAGCAGTTCATTGGCTATCTGTCATTGGCTATCTGCAGATGTACAGCTTTTAAACTGAAATATTTCAAAGCAATTTCTTTGCATTTAAGTCACGGTGACGCATTTTGAAAAAATCACTGTCAGATCCAGTGAAACAGTTCCCAACAAACAAATACCAGATGCAACCATACTTTTGTGAAAACGATTAGTTATATAATCTCTGCTATAGATACTGTGTTTATTCTATTGACTGTAAAATGAAGTCACTGGAATTAAATAATGAATAATGAGCGAAATATTTCTGAACCGAGACACTGATAGTTTTTTGTGGACCTATATTACATGTAGTCTGTTGGTCTGTTAATCATTCAAAATATAATTTCACATGTGTGAACAAACTTAAAAACAAGAGCTCACGTATCGCTGAAGCAATACAATGATGTCCCCAACCGGACTAATGAGCATTAATAATTATACAAATGTTATAACCTATATGTGATCAGCAAGAATTCCGTTGAAGCATTTCCAAAAAAAAGTCCAGAAAACTGATATTTTGGCGCTTTTCCATATTTTCAAGAGCCATAACTCATACAATAATAATGCAATCAGCATGAAACTCAAACTTGAACTGTAAGTCATTGTTCTATAGTAGGTTACCAAGAATGAAATCATTCGGTTGAAGCATTTCCAAAAAAAAGTCCGGAAAACTAAAGTATGACTGACTGACAGACTGATGGATGGACAGAGTGCAAATGAAAGTTGATCTGTAAGTCATCGCTCTATAGTAGGTTACCAAAAATGAAATCATTCCGTTGAAGCGTTTCCAAAAAAAGTCCGGAAAACTAAAGTATGACCGACAGACTGACTGACAGACTGACGGATGAATGGACAGAGTGTAAACGAAACTTGATCTGTAAGTCATCGTTCTATAGTAGGTTACCAAAAATGAAATCATTCCATTGAAGCATTTCCAGAAAAAGTCCGGAAAACTGATATTTTGGCACTTTTCCATATTCCCAAGGGCCATAACTCACACAAGAATCTGGCAATCAGCATGAAACTCAAACTTGATCTGTAAGTCATCGTTCTATAGTAGATTACCAAAAATACAATCATTCTGTTGAAGCGTTTCCAAAAAAAGTCTGGAAAACTGATATTTTGGTGCTTTTCCATATTTCCAAGGGCCATAACTCACACAAGAATAATGCAATCAGCATGAAACTCAAACTTGATCTGTAAGTCATCGTTCTATAGTAGTTTACCAAAAATGAAATCATTCCGTTGAAGCTTTTCTAAAAAAAACTCCAGAAAACTGATATTTTGGCGCTTTTCCTTATTTCCAAGGGCCATAACTCACACAAGAATACTGCAATCAGCATGAAACTCAAACTTGATCTGTAAGTCATCGTTCTATAGTAGTTTACCATAAATGAAATCATTCCGTTGAAGCGTTTTCAAAAAAACTCCGGAAAACTGATATTTTGGGGCTTTTCCATATTTCCAAGGGCCGTAACTCACACAAGAATAAAGCAATCAGCATGAAACTCAAACTTGATATGTAAGTCATCGTTGTATAGTAGTTTACCAAAATGAAATCATTCCGTTGAAGCGTTTTCAAAAAAAACTCTGATAAACTCAAGTGTGACGGACAGACTGACAGACTGACGGATGGACGGAGTGCAAACCTATAGTCCCCTCCGACGATGCCGGTAGGGGGACTAAAAAGACATTCTATCATTAAACTGGCCCAATTTGAATCACGTTATAGCCAGAGGTTAAAATCGCCATTCCATCAGAAAGGTTAGCAAGAAATCAGAAGCCACTAACCATATATATGCTACAATAAGCATACATATCAGCTTTCAACGAAATCAATGAGAAATATGCTTTCAGCAAACTTTAAACAAAATTGACACATCTAACAAAAATAAATGCCAAGTTATTGGAAAAGGTATAAAAAAAATAGTAAACTAGAATTGATCTCATCTACAAGGAAGGTTCAAATAAGCCTAAATGACAACTTGAGTTTTGAAACAGGACAGCCTACAAATACATTGATTTACCTATGGATTTTGGGCCTGTGAAAATTGATGAGCTACTGGCAGTATGGAGACCCAGCAACCTTTCTCTCAAGTCAATGAAGTGTCGACGCAGGCAGTCTATTCCATGACCAACCTCAGAAAGGCCCTAGCCAACTTCATTTTTCTATACTGTTGACACCAATGACAGGGACTAGCCTACATCTGGATTTATTTAAAACAGTCAGAGTGGGGAGCAGTGATTTGGTGTGTGTGTGGGGGGGGGGGGGGGGGGGGGGAGGTAGTAGGGTAGTGGCTGTAACAGCAAAACTAAAATAAAAGTATGAAAAATTTATAGCCCAAATCCAGAATTCGTTTGGGAAGTCAAGTCTTCAATTCTTGTTAGATAAAGGATTAAACAGTTTAAAATTTTAAAATATGATATAAATGATTGGCTGGACTTTTTATATCATGTTGTAGTCATAATTAGCAATTGCACAGAAGTACATGACCTTAAACACCAATAAATGAGTGGAAAATGGGGCGCATACTCCCACTTCTGCAGTCATGGAAATGATGAAGGGGCACTTTTCGGCCCTGGCAGTACTACTACAGGTTTTCGGCCAGCAAAATATTAATCACAAGGAAAGGCATTCACTTGCCAAGTACTTCGTATATAAATATAGCAGAATATAAATATTTTTTTGTGGTTAAAATTTTAAAACCCATGTATCAATATTACAATAATTCACAATGAAAGTGCTATCAACAAGATCTCTTGCTTTAGCAGTGTTTTGGCGTGAATTGATAATTTGAATTCAAGCTCCCCATTCTCAACATAGTCCCACCCAGACCCCAAATTTTCAGGGGAAATTTTTTTTTTTTTTGTCTTAAAATTGACCAAAATGCAGACCCCCCCCCCCCTCCCCCCCCCCCCCCCCCCCAAAAAAAAAAAATTTCGGATTTTGGTCCAAAATTATCTAAGTCCCCTAAGTCCCACCCGGACCCAAAATTTTCAGGGGAAAAATTTTTTTTTTTTTTTGTCTTAAAATTGACCGAAACGCAGAAAAATACCCCCCCCCAAAAAATTTCGTATTTTGGTCCAAAATTTTCTAAGTCCCACTCGGACAACAAATTTTCAGGGGAAAAAAAATTTTTTTTTTTGTCTTAAAATTGATGGAAATGCATAAAAAAACAAAAAAAATTTTTTTCGGATTTTGGTCCAAAATTTTCAGGGGAAAAATTTTTTTTTTTTTTTTTGTTTTTTTTGCCTTAAAATTGACCGAAAGGCAGAAAAAACCAAAAAAATAAATTTTCCGATTTTGGTCCAAAATTTTCTGCGTCCCACCCGGACCTCAAATTTTCAGGGGAAAAAATTTTTTTTTTTCTTTTTTTGTCTTAAAATTGACCGAAACGCAGAAAAAACAAAAAAAAAAAATTTCAGATTTTGGTCCAAAATTTTCTAAGTGCCACGCGGACCCCAAATTTTAAGGGGAAACATTTTTTTTTTTTTTTGTTTTAAAATTGACCGAAACGCAGAAAAAAACCCAAAAAATTTTTTTCGGATTTTCGTCCAAAATTTTCCAAGTCTTAAAATTGACCGAAACACAGAAAAAACCCCCCAAAAAATTTTTCCGATTTTGGTCCAAAATTTTCCAAGTCCCACCCGGACCCCAAATTTTCAGGGGAAAACATTTTTTTTTTTTTTTTTTTTGTCTTAAAATTGACCGAAATGCAGAAAAAAAAAAAAAAAAAAATTTTCGGATTGGTCCAAAATTTTCTAAGTTCCACCCGGACCCCAAATTTTCAGGGGAAAAAAAAAAAAATTTTTTTGGTCTTAAAATTGACCGAAATGCAGAAAAAAAAAAAAAAAAAAATTTTTTCCGATTTTGGTCCAAAATTTTCTAAGTCCCACCCGGACCCCAAATTTTCAGGGGAAAAAAAATGATTTTTTTTTTTTTGTCTAAAAATTGACCGAAACGCAGAAAAAAACAAAAAAAAAATTCGGATTTTGGTCCAAAATTTTCTAAGTGCCACCCAGACCCCAAATTTTCAGGGGGAAAAAATTGTTTTTTTTTTTCTTTGTCTTAAAATTGACCAAAACGCAGAAAAAAAACCCCAAAAATTTTTTCAGATTTTGGTCCAAAATTTCCTAAGTGCCACCCGGACCCCAAATTTTCAGGGGAAAAAAAAATATTTTTTTTTGTCTTAAAATTGATGGAAACGCATAAAAAAACAAAAAATGTTTTTTCGGATTTTGGTCCAAAATTTTCCAAGTCCCACCCGGACCCCCAAATTTTCAGGGGAAAATTTTTTTTTTTTTTTTTTTTGTCTTAAAATTGACCGAAAGGCAGAAACCCCCCCCCCAAAAAAAATTTACCGATTTTGGTCCAAAATTTTTTCCAAGTCCCACCCGGACCCCAAATTTTCAAGGGAAAAAAAAAAATTTTTTTTTTGTCTTAAAATTTACCGGAACGCAGAAAAAACAAAAAAATTTTTTTTTCGGATTTTGGTCCAAAATTTCAAGGTCTGCAATGGGACCCCCAAATTTTTCAGCATAAATATGAACCCAGGGATTTGGTTTCAACAAACTTGAATGCTCACCCCCCCTAAGGATGCTGCATACCAAATATCAAAACATTCTTATTGCTAGATCTGAAGAAGAAGATTTTTCAAAATACTCCTCAAACTGCACTAATTGAAACATTTGGGCTCCCATAGAGAGCCCAAATATCGACCCAGGCAATTGATTTCAATAAACATGTGAAACAATCTTACAAAGATGTTATATGTGAAATTTTAAAGCTTTTGGAGCAGTGGTTTCAGAGAAAAGCAGTCTTATGTTTTTCCCATTACCCACAGTGTTAAAAAATGCTGACTCAGCACTTTTTCAAAGTCCCCAAAAAGTACCCCATGATAAAACCGACGGCAATTTTTTTTGATCATTCCATTCTGTTGGTCCTAAGGAAGCTTCACAACAAATAAGAATTCTCAGTGCCGTGTAGTTTTAGAGATATGGGCATTTTAATTTTTTTCTATTTTTAGCTCCTGTGGTTCCCACGGGGCAATGGGGAAAAAAAATTTCTGCATAAATTAGGTACTTATGACCCAATAAGCACTCATGTAAAATTTGGTTCAAATCAGCCTCGCGGTTTGGAAAATAGAAATTTGGGGCGGGGCCAAAATTTTTGCCCCTCCTTTAACATCGTCAAATATAGCCCCTCCAACTTCTCTTGAACAAACTTGAGTCTACACCTCAAAAGGAAGCTGCATACCAAATATCAAATCTCTGCTATTGCTGGTTCTTGAGAAGATTTTTTAAGAATTGGAGCATTTTTGCCCCATTCCCTCTGCTCAATGTGAGCCGAAACCTAATTTGACAAAAAATCAAAAATCCACTTATATAACCCCTACTCACATGAAATTTCATTAATATGCGGCCAGTGGTTTGGGAGAAAAAGCCCAAACACCACCTTCACGCCGGACGACGGACGAAAAGTGATCAGAATAGCTCACCCTGACTTTCAGTCAGGTGAGCTAATAAATATATAGAGTAACATGACAATCGGATTGATATATTTTGAGTTATCTCATGCCAAAAGGATTGGAGGAATTTTCAATTCGAAGGATAAAGGGGTTAATATCTCCGGATCAAATTACCAAATTTACACCAAAAACTATACAGCTCAGCCCATCAGCAACCTGAACACAATTATAAGTAATTTGAAAATCCAAGTAATATTTTTCAAGTTATCAAATGCCAAAGGGATTGGAGGAATTTTCAATTTGAAGGATAAAGGGTTAATATCTCAGGATCAAAATAACAGATTTACACCAAAAACTATACAGCTCGGCACATCAGTAAACTGAACACAAATATAAAGCAACTTGACAATCCAAGCAATATTTTTCAAGTTATCGAATGCCAAAGGGATTGGAGAATTTTCAATTTGAAGGACAAAGGGTTAATATCTCAGGATTAAATTATCAGATTTACACCAAAAACTATACAGCTCGGCACATCACTAACCTGAACACAAATATAAAGTAACTTAACAATCCAAGCAATATTTTTCAAGTTATCGAATGCCAAAGGGATTGGAGAAATTTTCAATTTGAAGGATAAAGGGTTAATATCTCAAGATCAAAATAACAGATTTACACTAAAAACTATACAGCTCGGCACATCAGTAACCTGAACACAAATATAAAGTAACTTGACAATCCAAGCAATATTTTTCAAGTTATCGAATGCCAAAGGGATTAGAGGAATTTTCAATTTGAAGGATAAAGGGTTAATATCTCGGGATCAAATCATCAGATTTACACCAAAAACTATACAGCTCGGCAAATCAGTAACCTGAACACAAATATAAAGTAACTAGACAATCCAAGCAATATTTTTCAAGTTATCGAATGCCAAAGAAATGGATACGGATGCCGGACGGACAGACGGACGGACAGACAGACAGGCAGACAGACAGACGGACGGACAAAGGATGGACGAACAATGGATGGTCACCCCGGATGCCGGCATTATGTGTACCATACATAGTATGGGTACACATAAAAAGCCAAAAAATCAAAACCTGTACACAAATGTTCAAAGTATTTGAGAGCGGACGCAGTCGCCGACGCCGACATGAGGGCTATGCCATAGGCTCACACAACTAACGTCGGTGAGCCAAAAATGAAGTGGATTTTTCCGGGCCACAAGTCCATTCGACAAACGGCGTCTAGCATATCAGAACTCACAAATCCTGTGTGCATATAAACACAAAGGCAATCGTAAACTCTTATGTAGTTCCATTCGAGGTATAGGTATTTAAACAATTGAAGATCTTGTTATTTGTCACAAATAAATCGAATAACATCATGTTACTGGGGTGATTTATTTTCTGTAACAGTCGCCAAGTGATTCTCACATTAGCGGTATTCAAAAGTTGACTCTATCCACAGTAACCGGCGTTCTAAATTAAAAGCTATTTATGGCATTTTTAATATGAATACCCCCTGGGAAATGAAACCAATGGTGAACTGAAATTTTCTAAAGTAAATCCTAACAACGAATTCTATATGGCTGTATTCCCAGTCAACTACCAGTCGGATATAGCCGAGACACTGCGAATATCAATAATGCTTCTACATGTGCTTTTCTGCCGCCTGGAGTGAGTTGTCCATAATGTCTGGAGTCTCGTCCATAATAAAATCTGGGGTAGAGGGTGTGGCAGGGGAGGGGGGGGGGGACAATTCACTTGGGTGATAACTGATTATTAAAAATTATTTTTACCCAGGAAGAATCAAAATCAAAGGTGAGAAGATTCAGTCTCCATCGAGGCAGAGTCTTCCTCAAAAAGGAATCTGGTCCGACTCTTCCCAGGTCCGAATCATCCGAGGCCGACTCTTCAGGGACCTGAAGTTACATTCACATTTACCTCCAAAATGCTGAAACTTACATTCTTGAGGTTATTGAGATTGGCAGTTGGTTTTAACTTTTAACAAATTTCTTGAAATGGAGCAGTGAAAAGAAAGAGTGATTCTAATTCCTGGCCGTTTAGCTTAACGAGACTGTGTCAATTTCGAATGCTGGATGAAACGGCCTATGGACAAAATGGCCCAGATTGATTTTGGTAAAAATGGCCCAGATTTTGAGATGGAACGGCCCAAATTTCGAGACAAAATGGCCACATTTTTGGACAGAACGGCCCTTATTAAAAAAAACTCATTTATTAAAAAATATTTCTTATGCCCCCATTATTTTTTTTTACAAAAGTACCTACGGCGGTCGAGAAGTTGGTTATTATTATAGAGAAGTTGATTGAGGTCACTTATGACATGAACATTTTCTTGTGTTCATCCAACAACTTATTTCAACTGGTACTGTAATCTAGTGTTTTGTGGGCAATGTCAGCGGCTTAAGAAATAAGGATTCATAAAAAGGTATTTAACTACTCTGTAATCATGTATACAAAACAATGGTCAACAATAATTATCACTTTTCGACTTGTGTTTTTATTACAATCATTCTGAGTCAGTTGCAATTATCGAACAAGGAAAAGGAAACCATAAAACGATGACGAATGACTGCTGAAGCATCGTGACTGTATCTACTCTCCATGCAAAATATAATTCTCTCAGAAACTAATAATATTCTCTTCAAGTTTTAGGTGAACAGAAACCAAGAAACGGAAATGACTAATATATTTTTTCTAGTTTATTTTAGATGACCAGAAATTAATCCAATTTGTCGTTTCTTTCAGGTGAACACATCAGAAAAGAGACTAATATATTTTTTGGTGATTATTTTGGATGACCAGAAATTATTTATATTTATTTATTATGGTTTAACGACACTTTAACAGCCATATCATGTCGGTGACAGTTTTACGGGTGGAGGAAGACGGAGTACCCGGAGAGAACTGAGCAACGACAAGCAGCTGTCAGCTCTCTAACATCGTAACTCTGCATCGCAGCACAGGCAGGGTTAGATTGGTTGAAGACACATGCATCATCGACGTGCAGTATGCCTTAGTACACACCGTCATTGTGCCCCCATGTAGGCAATCAGGGTTTAAGTGCCTTGCCCAAGGACACAACGCGGGAGCACGAATCAGTCGCTGAAATGGACACCCATCCAACTACTAACCACACTCGATGTTGTTTAACTTCGGTGATTATCATTAATTAATTTAACATTTCGTTTATTTCAGATGAACAGAAACTTGCCTGGAACCTCATGGTTCACTTGACTCCCGCTTAGTAGGTCATCGTGGTGAGAACCGATAACACAAATTATTCAGTTTACGAATAATTCACATCAAAATCTAAGCAGGCACAACTCCGCCCCCCACTGTAATAATAACTTCTTTTTTCTAAATCCAAATAAATTTACGAGAAAAAAAAATAATGGGGGGGGAGGGAGGGGGGGGGGGGGGAGAATGAGAAATACATTTTTAAATGAGGGCCATTCTGTCCAAAAAATGTGGGCAGTTCTGTCTCGAAATCTGGGCCGTTTCGTCTCAAAATATGGACCGTTTTGACCAAAATCAATCTGGGCCATTTTGTTCATGGACCGTTCCGTCCTGTTACCTCAATTTCAAACCCGCATGCATTCAAAAAACCAAAATCAGACAGACATTACTGTCATTGGAAAACTTGGAATTTAAATTTGCGTTGTATGTATGGTGGCATTGTTTGGATATTCTTTGAAGTCATCATTGAATTCACAACATTTATCGATAGCTATGAATTTAATGTCCTGGAGTTATGAATTCTACACAAAACACGTGCCTAACATTTCAAAGACTGAGAGTTGGCATTTGCCTCTAATATTGTCGGAGTCGCAAATCACACGAAACTGCATGGAAATGAAGCATTGCTTTCATAACGTCCCATTTGCACATTGTGTTTGGTGTGCGAAGCTTTAAATGCATTTTAGACCAAATTTTAATGCACTTTTTCCTGTGATGGACAATTTACTCTTTCAATACTACAAGTAACGACTAGTCGACTGAGTATTTCTGCATCGACAGTCAGTTCCACGAAAGTCGATGTCGACTAATCGTTTGAACCCTACCGTGAACAAGTCACATCAAAGACTTCAGTATTCATATTAGGGAGGAACCGATTGCCTATTAAAGCCCTAAAATGGCCCAGATTGCTTCACCGATATCAAATGTTTACATGGTTGTCTTGGAGGACGTCCCCGCAATATACGCTTACAACCAGTAACAAACGTAGACCTGATTTGGATGTTTAATAGATTAGTTTTAACATAATTACTGTTATGTGGAGAGAGAGATCCACCAGATGACTGAAGAGAACAACTAAGCCTGTAGTGAAAAAGCTTCAAGCAATTTCAGTTGCTTTTTCTGATAGTGGCGGAGGGGGAGGGGCAAAACAATGTTAAAAATATTTATAAACAGAAAACAATTTGACAGTGCCAACATTAATATCTTCGCCTATGTGAAAACAGTTTTAATTTATAATTTTATGAAAATGTTTTTTGCAACAGTACTGTACAGGCCTAATATTGAAGACAAGACATTTCTAAATACAGACTATGGAACTATTTATTTATTGGTGTTTTAAGGTCATATACTTATGCACAATGGCTAATCATGACGTGACAGTTTTACAGGTGGAGGAAGCCGTAGTACCCGGAGAGAACCACCGAGTAACGACGAGCAGCTACCAGCTCCCCAACATCGTAACTCTGAACAGCAGTACAGGCAGGGATAGATTGGTTGAAGGCATGCATACCATCGATGTGCAGTACGCCTTAGTGCAAGGCGTCATCATGCCCCCATGTGGACAATTGGGGTTAAGTGCCTTCCCAAGGACACAATGCGGGAGTCCAAATTGATCACTCAAGACGGTCACCCATCCAAGACTATGGAACTAAAACTTGACTGGACGGAAATTTATGGCTTCAAGTCTAGCAATTACAACACATGGGGGAGGCATTATGTATTTTGTGTTCATTCCAGATGAGAAGGGGGAAATTGCAGAGAAAGATGTAGGCCTTCATGTGTCTGTTCAATACTTTCCCACTTCTCAACAAGAATAAAATTAAAATGCTCGTGGGTGAATTTCTAATCATACACAAATGTGCATATTTGGTGTGTGTGTGGAGGGGGGGGGGGGGGGGAGGGGGATGCAACATACAATTTCACCCCAAAATGAGGGTACATGAACCCTTTGCACCAAGAGGCATAGAAAGAGGATGGGGATGGAGGGGTGGGTGATTTTAAATTGTAAATATATGCAAAACGATTGACAACCATGTTTACCAGTTTAAGATCAAACAGAAAAGTAACTTGCATTTATTATTATTTTACCGTCTATGATTGTGTGAAAAAATGAGATAATACCGTTTCTGCTACGAATACTTCTGACTCAAGTATGCAAGTCCAATTTTTTTTATTGACAAGGATCAACACTTATAGAATCAATTTTGAACAACGGATCAGAACAATGTATCTTCAATTACTCAAAGCAGCTATCGAATCTGTATCTGCTACATCACAGAAAGGTGACAAATCATCGTCTTATTCTGCTATTCATAGAATCAAGGAGTCTGATTTTCGCAACTGGATTTCACTGGAAAATATTTACGTTCATCATCTGTTGCAGGGTTGGTGATTGAGATGGGATACACTTGATGTGTACTTTAAATATTATCAAGTAGTTTACTGATAAGCTTCTTTGTCAGTAGCTGTATAAGTAATAACATGATATACACACAAGTATTGAAAATAACTTGCATGCAATCGAAGAGAAAAATTACACTACAAGCTAGGCCTGCAGTACGGCTGCCATGGACTGATCACTTTCCATGGGTGGGCAATATTTCCACAAACACAATAATATTGGATTACAAACACGAATTACAGGGATAATCATTAAAAATTTAATTAATGAAGCACTGGGTACAACCCAGTGCTTCATTAATTAAAATTTTGCTGCTTATGATTTCTATTACCTGGTAAGTGCATGCGGGGACATCACTGCCCATGCATGGATAACGACTAGTCCATGGTGACTGTACTGTAGGTGTATTCTGAGCTCAAGTTGTCATAGGCAAGGAAGTTGAAATTAATAAATGGTAAGATGTAGGCCCTCATAATTAATTGCCTGTACAATATTTTCCTGCTTCTCATCAGGAATAAATAATTAAATATTAAAATGCTTGTGGATGAATTTCTAATCACACACTAATGTCCATGTGTGGTGTGGTGTGGTGTGTGTGTGTGTGTGGTGGGGGGGGGGGGGGGGGGGGGTGCAACATATAATTTCACCCCAAGATGAGGGTCCATGAACTCTTTGTCCCAAGAGCCATAGAAACAGGGTGGGGTGGAGAGGAGGGGATGGGGGGGGGGGGGGGGAGGAATTGGAAAAATATGCAAAGCGATTGACAACCACATTACCGGTTTAAGATCGAACAGAAAAAGTAACTTGCATTTATTATATTATCATCCAAGACTGCATCAAAAACATGAGATAATAGCATTTTTGCTATGACTACTCTGGACTCGTGGATGCAAGCCCAATTTTTGTACTGCCAAGGACTGACACTTAAAAGAATCACGGTTGAACACTGCATCAAAACAATGTATCTTTAATAAGGCCATTAAAAAAAGAGTCCATGTTCTCAGGCACTGCCCACGTCATTAAATTTCCGCCGTGTCAAAACTTTTTAAAACCCAGCCGAAAAAAAAAAAAAAAAAATTTCTGCCTGGTCAAAAATTTTTTACCCGGTCAGTATTTTCGGATCGGAATTTTGAGCACTGGTACACATTTCTCTGTAGTATTTCAACTTTCTGTTCCTGTTTTCCTCTGTATTTTCATGCTTCAAATTTCTGACTATTATATGAATGTTTTCTATATGTTGGTACATATAAGAACTTTTGAGGAAAATGCCGCTAATATCTTCAAATTAATGGCGGACTGAACATAATCCTGCAATGAAGTGTCTTTGGCATGTCATCAACAGCCAAGTTGATTGAAGCATGTTGTAATATATGACATAACACCAGGCCGGAGTTTGTCAAAGATTTCTTCCTGTGAAATGTGAATATTTTTTGGGGGGTATCTTTTTCAGATTTCAGAATAAAATGAAAGTGTCAATGACACTGTAGCTCAACTTGTTAAGACATGTACATGTATAGGATGTGACACAGCACTGACAAACATCTAGGTAATGACCTGACAACAAAGGTACATATAAAGTATTGTAAAAGTCTGTATATAAATACTGACCGTTGCCTGTAACAAATGTATAGGTAAAGTATTGTAAAGGTGGGTGACAGTCAGATGCTAAACTAGAAAAGAAATCTTTGAGTCCCAGAGTGGGTCTGACTGAACCCCAAAATATTTGTTCTCATAGCACAGTGATAACAAAGGCACCCCAAAACACACTCGTTCCTGTCCCAAGGTGATAACAAAGGTACCCAAGAAGTTTTGCGAAGATCAGTTCATAAATACGAGCCGTATAGAAGTTGTGACAAAAAACTGATTGGACCTAATTTCGGTACAAAATGGCCACTGGCAGCCATCGTGAATTTTGGACCGCACCCAAAAACACTCGTTCTCATCCCAAGGTGATAATAAAGGTACCGAAGAAGTTTCGTGAAGATCGGTTCATAAATACAGCCTCCAGCCCAAGCCATATTGACATGTGCACTTACTGTGTACAAATAGCACTGAATAAATCAAAGTTCATTTAATTTGCATAATTTCTGCACGAGAAAAAAACTCGTACTATATGTGATGTATTCCATGTTACTAAATATTCATACAAAAATTTATTCAAATCAGAACTTTCATACAGAAGTTCTGTACAAAAAACTGATTGCACTAATTTTGCTACAAAATGGCTGCTGGTGGCCATCTTGAATTTTGGACCACACCCCAAAACACTCGTTCTCATCCCATGATGATAACAAAGGTACCCAAGAAGTTTCGTAAAGATCGGTTCATAAATACGGCCTCTAGTCTGAGCCGTATAGAAGTTGTGTAAAAAAACTGATTAAGACCTAATTTTGGTACACAATGGCCACTGGCAGCCATCTTGAATTTTGGACCGCACACAGAAACACTTGTTCCTGTCCCAAGGTGATAACAAAGGTACCCAAGACATTTCGTGAAGATCGGTTCATAAAAACAGACTCTAGCCCGAGCCGTATTGACATGTGTACTTACTGTGTGTAAGTAGCACTGAAAAAATCAAAGTTCATCTAATTTGCATAATTTCTGCACGAGAAAAAAACCCGTATTATATGTGATGTATCCCATGGTACTAAACATTCACACAACAAATTATTCAAATCAGCGCTTTCATATGGAAGTTCTGTGCAAAAATCTGATTGCACCAAATTTTGTACAAAATGGCTGCCATCGGCCATCTTGAATTTCGGACCGGACCCCAAAACACTCATTCTCGTCCCACGGTGATAACAAAGGTACCCAAGGAGTTTTGTAAAGATCGGTTCATAAATACGGCCTCTAGCCTGAGCCGTATTGGCATTTGCACTTACAGTGCTGAAAGTAACACCAAAAAACATCAAAGTTAGTCTAATTTGCATAATTTACGCACGAGAAAAAAAACCGTATTATATGTGATGTATCCCATGGTACTAAACATTCATACAAAAAATTATTCAAATCAGAGCTTTCATATGGAAGTTCTGTACAAAAAACAGATTTCTGCATCGTCGGTACAAAATGGTGGCTAGCAGCCATCTTGAATTTCGGACTGCACCCAAAAACACTCGTTCTCGTCCCACGGTCATAACAAAGATACCCAAGAAGTTTCGTAAAGATCGGTTCATAAATACAGCCTCTAGCTTGAGCCGTATCCAATTGTTGACGGGCAGACGGACGACGGGCCATGGCATAAGCTCAAATTTGGCTTCGCCAAAGTTGAGCTAAAAATCAAAGTTCATGTAATTTGCATAATTTCTGCACGAGAAAAAAACATGTATTATATGTGATGTATTCCACGGTTCTAAACATTCACACAAAAAATTATTCAAATCAGTGCTTTCATATGGAAGTTCTGCGCAAAGATCTGACTGCACCTAATTTTATACAAAATGGCTGCCATCGGCTATCTTGAATTTCGGACCAGAACCCAAAACACTCCTTCTCGTCCCACGGTGATACCAAAGGTACCCAAGAAGTTTTGTAAATATCGGTGCATAAATAAAGCCTCTAGCCCGAGCCGTATTGGCATTTGCACTTCCAGTGCTGAAAGTAACACTAAATACATGAAAGTTAGTCTAATTTGCACAATTTAGCCACAAGAAATAAACCTGTATTATATGTGATGTATCCCATGGTACTAAACATTCATACAAAAAATTATTCAAATCAGAGCTTTCATGTGTAAGTTCTGCGCAAAAACTGATTGCACCTAATTTTGTACAAAATGGCTGCCAGCGGCCAACTTGAATTTTGGATCAGACCCCAAAACACTCGTTCTCGTCCCACGGTTATAACAAAGGTACCCAAGAAGTTTCGTAAAGATCGGTTCATAAATACGACCTCTAGCACGAGCAGTGTTGAATTGTTGATGGACAGATGGACAACTGGCCATGGCATAAGCTCAAATTTGACTTACGTCAAAGTTCAGCTAAAAATAAAAAGCCTCCCACCCTCATAAAAAATTTGAGGCACAATAGCCTGAGAATATAGATATTTTTTTTTAATGGCCTATCTCAAAGCAGGTACCGAACGCTGTATCTGCTGCATCACAGAAAGGGGACAAAGCATCATCTTAATCTCCTATTTACAGAATCAAGGTGTCTGATTTTCTCCACCACATTTCACGGGATTATATTTATGTTCAGCACTCATTGGGGGCTGGGTGATTGAGATGAACAAAATGGCTGCTAGCGGCCATCTTGAATTTCAGACTGGACCCAAAAACACTCCTTCTCGTCACACAGTGATAACAAAGGTACCCAAGAAGTTTCATGAAGATCGGTTCATAAATACGGCCTCTAGCCCGAGCCGTATTGGGATTTGCACTCACAGTGCTGAAAGTAACACTAAATAAATCAAAGTTAGCCTAATTTGCATAATTTACGCACAAGAAAAAAACCTGTAATATATGTAATGTATCCCATGGTACTAAACATTCATACAAAAAATTATTCAAATCAGAGCTTTCATACAGAAGTTCTGTACAAAAAACTGATTTTTGCATCATCGGTACAAAATGGCCACTGGCAGCCATCTTGAATTTCGGACCACACCCAAAAACACTTGTTCCCGTCCCAGGGTCATAACAAAGGTACCCAAGAAGTTTCGTAAAGATTGCTTCATAAATACGGCCTCTAGCCCGAGCCATAGCAGCTTGGCACTTACAGCTCTGAAAGTAACACTAAATAAATCAAAGTCAGTCTAATTTGCATAATTTACGCACGAGAAAAAAACCCGTATTATATGTGATGTATCCCATGGTATTAAACATTTATACAAAACTTTATTCAAATCAGAACTTTCATACAGAAGTTCTGTACAAAAAACTGATTTTTGCATCATCGGTACAAAATGGCCGCTGCAGCCATCTTGAATTTCGGACCACACCTAAAAACACTCGTTCCCGTCCCAGGGTCATAACAAAGGTACACAAGAAGTTTCGTAAAGATCGGTTCATAAATACGACCTCTAGCCCGAGCCATAGCCAATTGTTGACGTACGGACAGACGGACAGACGGCCAGATGGACAGACGGACGACGGGCCATGACAATAGCTCAAATCTGACTTCGTCAAAGTTGAGCTAAAAATCCTTCCAAATCTCTCCTCTTTAACTCTTCTTCTATCATCAGGCCTCCTGTACAGGAGTCCAAGGAGGTTCCGCATCCCAAACTACTTGGATTCTGTTTTCAAATATTCCACTTTTAACCCTTTACCTACCGGTAACATAAAAAGCAGACGACACTTGTAAAAAAAAAAAAATTTGAATAACTATTTTTTTTCATTTTTCGTCTCAAAAACATAGGTTATAAACCCTCATTGGAACGAGCTTGACAAGCTCGTTCCAATGAGGGGTCATATCCTATGTTTTTGAGACAAAAAATGAAAAAAATAATGAAAATTTATTGGCAATTTTTTAGAATAACGCTGGCCAGTTTTGGCCGTTACGTTGGATAAAGGGTTAATAACTGACGTGCACACAGAGGCAAGTCAATACTGAATAGAATACTGGAGTAGAGACTGACACTACTTGCTAACATTCCATGATTGTATGAAAGTGCAATATCTACAACTTGAAATTGAGAGCTTCAATTCAAAATTCGATATCTTCTGCCCAATTTGATCTGTGATTCGATTCAGCTCATAAATCTGATACTCACAGGGCCCCATCTATGTTTAGGTCCTGATCTCCAAGTTATTTGGAAACATATGATCACATAAATTTGAAAATGAAAGTGTCAATGACACTGTGGCTTAACTAGTGTGTTGCGTTTGATGAGATGGATAATGTTCAATATTTATGAAAGGATTATGAAATAAGACAAGAATTGTGATAATTGGGAATATGTTCATTTCTGTTCCCTGTATGCTATGTTTTTTGATAAAAATAATATGAGGTGTACACTGTACTAAAGAGCTGAGGGGTGGGTTAATATGACCTCACAGTTAATGTATGTGGCCCTCACAGTTAACGTATATTAACAAAAGTTACCAAGTTACAGTGAAATTATTCCAAAATGAGTCATCCTATCAAGTTACATTGAAATCCCTTCATAAATATGGCCTGTAGACTGTGCTAAAGGTTTTCAGGCCCCTGTAGCTGTCAGTTTCCCAATTGCGTCCAAAGGGGACGTTCTCATTTAGACATTATATGAAGTCAACCTACCAAGTTACAATGAAATCCCTTCATAAATATGACCTGTAGACTGTGCTAAAGGTTTTTTGGACTTTGGGCTGGGGTAGCCATCATGGTTGAATGATCACAACCAAAAGGGGACATTCTCATCTGGGTATCATCTGGAGTGATCCTACGAAGTTACAATGAAATTCCTTCATAAATATGACCTGTAGACTGTGCTCAAGGTTTTCGGGCTTCGAGCCCCTGAAGCCGTCACAGTTGACCAATCATGACCAAAAGGGGATGTCATCATCTAGGCATTATATGGAGTCAAACTAACAGGTTACAAAGAAATCCTTCCATCAATATGACCTATAGACTATGCTAAAGGTTTGGGGCTCGGGCAGCCATCAAGGCTGAATGATCGCGACCAAAAGGGGACGTTCTCATGTAGACATTATTTGGAGTCATCCTACCAAGGTACAATGAAATCCCTTCATAAATATCACCTGTAGACTGTGCTAAAGGTTTTCGGGCTTCAGGCCCCTGTAGCCATCACAGTTGTCTAGTGGTGTCCAAAAGGGGCTGTTCTCATCTAGGCATTCTATGAAGTTAACCTACCAAGTTACAATGAAATCCCTTCATAAATATGACCTGTAGGCTGTGCTCAAGATTTTCGGGCTTCAGGCACCTGTAGCCATCACAGTTGACCAATCACGACCAAAAGGGGTTGTCATCATCTAGGCATTATATGGAGTCAACCTAACAAGTTACAATGAAATCCTTCCATAAATACGACCTATAGACTATGCTAAAGGTCTTTGGGCTTGAGCAGCCATAAAGGCTGAATGATGGCAACCAAAAGGGGATGTTCTCATCTAGACATTATTTGGAGTCATACCAAGCTACAATGAAATCCCTTCATAATTATGACCTGTAGAATGTTCTAAAGGTTTTTAGGCTTCAGGCCCCTGTAGTCGTCACAGTTGCAATCGTGTCCAAAAGGGGACGTTCTCATCTAGACATTATATGAAGTCAACCTACCAAGTTACAATGAAATCCCTTCATAAATATGACCTGTAGACTGTGCTACAGGTTTTCAGGCATCGGGCTCGGGCAGCCATCATGGTTGAATGATAGCAACCAAAGGGGACAATCTCATCTGGGAATCATCTGGAGTGATTCTAAAAAGTTACAATGAAATCTCTTCATAAATATGACCTGCAGACTGTGCTCAAGGTTTTCGGGCTTCGGGCACCTGTAGCCATCACAGTTGACCAATCATGACCAAAAGGGATATCATTCATTATCTAGGTGTTATATGGAGTCAACCTAACAGGTTACAATGAAATCCTTCCATAAATATGACCTTTTGCCAATGCTTCAGGTTTTTTTCACGTCCAAAAGGGGACTTTCTCATCTAGACATTATATGAAGTCAACCCACCAAGTTACAAAGAAATTCCTCAATAAATATGACCTGTAGACTGTGCTAAAGGTTTTCGGGTTTTCGGATTGGGCAGTCGTCACTATTGGTAGATCATGCCCAAATGGGGAAATTCTCATCTAGACATCATAAGGAGTCATCCTACCAAGTTACAATGAAATCCCTCCACATTAAACATGACTTGCACACTGTGCTAAAAGTTTTTGTGTTTCGGGCTTGAGCAGCCATCACGGTTCACAGATCGCGCCCAAAAGGGGATGTTCTCATCTAGGTATTATACAGAGGCATCCTACCAAGTTACAATGAAATCCCTTCATAAATACGACCTGTAGACTGTGCTAATGGTTTTGGGGTTTTGGGCTCAGGCAGCCATACCGGTTGACCGATCACGACCAAAAGGAGACGTTCTCATCTAGACATGACCCCAAATCTGCATATGAAATTTTGTGACGATCAGACAAGAACTGCAGGGTGTAGCCCGTGCTAAAGGAAAATGTGAACAGACTCACAGACTAACAGACTTCCGTATGCATGATGGCAATAGCTTATCTTGACTTTGTCAAGTTGAGCTAAAAATTAGCGAAACTTACTTTTCCAATAATCGGCAATTCAACAGATCCCCATGTGTCAGCTCCCCAGTGAACCAATCCACTGAAGAAATCTGCTGTCGTTATACCAAGTACTGCAAAAACAAAATAAACTAAATCTTTCAAAGCATTAATGGATATGTTAGTACTTAGGCCTCTGGGAATAAATGTCACTGAAGACAATTATTTGCTAGGTTTGTAATTACGAATCGCAAATACTGCTGAATAACTAATACTCATGGACCTTCATTGGCTTTCTATTTAGCAAAGGATAAAGTACAAAATTATCCTGATTATGTCTGAACTAGAGTATTTGCCTCGGGCTTCGACCACAAATCCACCACAAGGTACATTATAATACTTACTTGATTAAATTCACACTTAAGTGAATGAACAAATGTGAAAACAAGAGCACCACCTAGCGGGGCAACATACGCCCATCAAAATTGGAACAAGCACAAGTTTCTCTGGGGTAAAGTTTGAAATTTTTGTTGACTCGACTATGTCTGTCCCCCCTCCAATCACTGCCCATTCCCCTGCCCTGTCTGGGGTAAGGGGTTTCAAATTGTATGCTTGGGTGCCCACATTTCCTATTGTTTTTGTGAAATTTTAGTATGCAGAATGGAAATGCGAAGAATTTTTAGGTAGAAGATTCTCCTCGCTGTTTACAATAGTAGCATCCATTCATTGACAGGTTAACTTCATTGATAATGATTGACAATAGGTGGCGCCAAGGAAAAGGACGTTTTGAGGATCATAACAGCTATAAAACGGTGAGGATTCTCGTCGTTTAAAAATAAAATGGAGTTATCTGCTCCTGTCACATGGACAACGACAATTGATGATCAACATGTCTGCAAAGTTTGAACAATAAAGCAAGTAAAATGTTAAAGGAGTAGGCGACACAATACTGTAATGTTTCAAGTACTAAAAGGGGGCATAACTCTGGAAATACAAAACAGAGTTACCTGCTCTTGTCACATGCACAACGGCCATTGGTGATCAACATGTGTGCAAAGTTTGAACAATACAGCACGTAAAGAGTTGAAGGAGGTGACACAATACTGTAATGTTTTAAGTTCTAAAAAGTCATAACTCTGGAAATACAAAATGGAGTTACCTGCTCTTGTCACATGCACAGCGACAATTGATGATCACCATGTGTGCACAGGTTGAACAATATAGCATGCAAAATGTTGAAGGAATAGGCGACACAATACTGTAATGTTTTAAGTACTAAAAGGGGCATAACTCTGGAAATACAAAACAGAGTTACCTGCTCTTGTCACATGCACAACGGCCATTGGTGATCAACACGTGAGCAAAGTTTTAACAATATAGCATGTAAAATGCTGAAGGATAAGGCAACACAATACTGTAATGTTTTAAGTACTAAAAGGGGCATAACTCTGGAAATACAAAATGAAGTTATCTGCTCTTGTCACATGCACAAAGGCAATTGGTGATCACCATGTGTGCAAAGTTTGAACAATATAGCATTAAAATGTTGAAGGAGTAGGCGACACAATACTGTAATGTTTTAAGTACTAAAAAGGGGGCATAACTCTGGAAATACAAAATGGAGTTACCAGCAATTGTCACATGAACAATGGCAATTCATGATCAACATGTGTGCAAAGTTTGAACAATGTAGCATGTAAAATGTTTAAGAAGCAGGCAACACAATACTGTAATGTTTTAAGTTCTAAAAGGGGCATAACTCTGGAAATACTAAATGGAGTTACCTGCTCTTGTCACATGCACAACAGCAATTACTGATCAACATGGTTGTACAGTTTGAACAATATAGCATGTAAACCTTTGGAGGAGGAGGCGATACAAAAATTGTTTACGGACAGACAGACAGACGGACAACGCCATAACATAATACGTCCGTCAAAAAATGACGGATGTATAAAAACACATACAAACTAGACAAGTGATTCTGTAGAATCACAGGCTTTCCCTGGCATACAAAAATATTAAGCCCTTAGAAGAAATTGCACAAAATTTCAGCACCAATATCTCGGAACATGTAGGTGTGCTTTTATTTGTTTATTGGGGTTTAAAGACACTTTTGACAGACAGGATCACCTTGCATCGGACAGTTTTATGGGTGGAGAAAGCCTTAGTACTCAGAGGGAACCACTGTGCAACAGCCAGCAACTGTCAGGCCCCCAACACACTAACTCCATACAAGGAGGGCTATCATTGGCTAAAGACAAGTGCACCATCGATGTGCAGTATGCCCTAGTACACAACACCACCATGCCCCCACGTGGGCAATGGGGGGGAAGGGGTGAAGTGCATCGCCCAAGGACACAACATGGTTTCCGGAAGTGGGATTTCAAACCGAGGACCTTTCGGCTTGCAGTCTGCACCTCTACCTACAAAGCCACCATGCCCCGTAGGTGTGCATTCCGATATTTCCCCGTTTGAAGGGTTAACACAATGTTAAATGAAAAGTTGATCCAACCCGTGCATAAAATCCTTCAAAACTCATTTTAATGCAGAAAAAAAAAATTGCCGACCCTAAAAATCTTAGTTTGGGATATCATTAATGTTAAACATCACCGTTGCCACTAGTTAGTACAGTATATTGCGTGATCATGACATGATGGCTGTTGCACAAGCTTGAAGTGTCATTGTTAGCAACGATGGTCGCTTGTCAAGCATAAAATCAAGCAGACACTGTCCGATAGTGCTCAGGGACAACTGTCCACTTCAGAATGTCAGGCCTAATTTAATTTTTTTTGAGGGGGTGGGGGTGGGGGGTTAAACACCTTCTTACCCCTTGGTTCCCATGACACTACTTCTGCTGTCAAGTCTTGACTCCTCCTCCAGATCTAATGTTGAATCCTGTTCCCCTTCCTCCCCAGGCCAATCGCAAGGTTTGAATTTCTCCTTGTTATTTTAAATTTCTTAAGTGATGTTCCTGACATGGGTTAATAAGGGGGTGGGGGAGGGCATAACTGAAACTTTTTTGGTGGAGAGGGGGGGGGGGGGGGAATCGAATCTCACCTCATGTCCATGGGCAAGGCACTTAATCCCAACTGCCCACATGGGGGTACATTGGCACAGTGTACTAAGGTGCACTGTACACCAATGGTGCCTCTGTCTTCAACCAATGCTAACCCTGCTTGTGTGGAGTTAGTACGTTGGAGAGCCCGACAGTTGCGTGCCCAGAATCTTTGGATATAGGGTATTCCACTAAGATCATGGAGTACAGTGATGTAAAAAATGTTAACCCATCATTTGTCAGTTAGGAGATCAAGGATTTCAAAAATGACCATGTTTGGCAGACATTTTGAACACATTGTGGTTAAAATTGAAATTTCCTTTGCATTTATGCTAATGATACTTAACATTCATATTATTCAGTACATTACTGGTGTTCTGGCAATTCACAGTGCCGAGATTGTAGGCCAAGATGTCTGATTTTCAGACCTATTTTTGATGTTTTGGAAAATTTTGGCAGAAAAAATAATTTTGGTAAACTTTTATTACCAGTTGGTTACAGAAAAGTGTTTTTAGGACAAATCTGTGAAAATTTCAGGTCATTAGGCCTCTGAGACCAGGACATATTGCTCAATGAAAATTTTGGCATTTTTTTCCACATTTGGCGGCCATTTTGGACACATTGTGGGTAAAATTGAAATTTCGTTTGCATTTATGATAATGATACATTACATTCTGGCTATTCAGTCCATTACTGGTGTTCTGCTAATTCACAGTGCTGAGACTGTAGGCTAAAATGTTTGATTTTGAAGCCTATTTTTGATATTTTGGAACATTTTGGCAGAAAAAACAATTTTGGTAAATTTTCGTTACCAGCTGGTATTGGAAAAGTGTATTTATGACTAATCTGTTAAAATTTCAGGTCATTAGGCCATTCGGACCGGAAGATATTGGTCAATGAAAATTTCGGCATTTTTTCCAGGTTTGACGGCCATTTTGGACATATTGCGGATAAAATCAAATTTTTTTTTTATACTTATGATAATGATACATTACATTCTTACTATCCAGATCATTATTGATGTTCTGCTTGTTCAGTGCCGAGATCGTAGGCCTAAATGTTCGATTTTCAGGCCTATTTATTGATATTTTGGAATATTCTGGCAGAAAAAATAACTTTGGTAAACTTTTGAAACCAGTTGTTCATGGAAAATTGCATTTATGACAAATCTGTGAAAATTTCAGCTCATTAGCCCTTTTGGACCAGGAGATATGGGTGAATGAAAATTTGGGCATTTTTTTTGCAGGTTCTGGCAGAAGAAAGTTAACGGCCAAAGTCTAAAGCTTATTGTCATGACAAAGTATAGCCATCTATAACCTTGCAAAATTTTAATGAAATCTGCAAGAGCATTCGAGAATTCTGCTCCTGTAAAGTGTTAGAAAAAAGAAAGAAAAAGAAAAAAAAAAAAAAAAATTTCCGAACAATAACAAATGTCTTTTCCTTTTAGGAAAAGCCAAAATAAACTCAAAACAATGGCCAATTGCCAATTTCAGCCAAGTTGAGAAGAGGAATGTTGCAATATTTCTACTGATTTCATTTCAAGGACCACAAATCTGACGTTTCGTCCAACTGAAAGAGTGGACTGTGGGCATTATCATGACATGGGTTGGACATCTTGATTCTTAAATCTAAGAACAATGGGGTTATCTCCGACACGGTTATGGGTGTCCGACACCCCTAACCATGTAGAAGATAACCCTTTGTTTTTTAAACTGTCAACACAAGACTGACAAGTCAATATCATAATCAACGAAACCTTTCTTCGACCGAAGGGGGGGGGGGGGGGGGTAATGAAAATTAATTGGAGATTTTTGAGAATAGCACTGGCCGGTTTTGGCCGTTATGTTGGGTAAAGGGTTAAATAATTTTCCCCTCCAACCTGAGTCACAATGTTTTTTTACCCAGCAAAAACCCTGCTGAACAATCTAGATTTCATTCTCTCAGCCACCATGGAGATGGTCTGCCCAGAGTTGAGAAATTGCTAAGGTAATGTGACTGAATGTCCCAGGGCATGACCCAATTTAAGTTACAGTTTACTGTCCATGAATTTGGAGATGAGTTAATACTTTAATTTTTTAGTACTCAAGGTGTTTTGGAGTAAGTTTAACCAATATAATGCTAAGGCGAGTGATTTGCTCGCCAAGGTGGTTTTCAAAAAGCCAGCACTGCTTATTCTGTAAAATTTGGTTGAAGTACAATATATGAATGCTGATCTTAAATCAAAATGAAAAGCTTGACTGCAAAAATATGAACAGATAAATATATAAATTATTTTTATAAATAACTAAGAATAAAATTGAAAAAGAAAACCATAATATGAGGGTGAATCATTGGGGTCGTGCATCTCCGGAACTCCCCTATGAAATACTAAAGCCCTGAAACACAGAACTTAGGGGACATCAACCTTAGCACAAACTCTCACAACAGCAACTGTAAAATTTTCAAAGTCCAAAAAAACATTAAAATTTGTGAAAAAAATAGAAAAATATTCCTGAATATTGTAGTAATGAGGTGTTAGTTGCCTCTGAAGGTCATAAGAAGACAAAACGCCAAATAGCTTTGCTAAAGGAACATAACTGCTGAATAGAGCTGTCACAATTATTAGATAAGTCGACTAATTGTTGACTATTGCAGTAGTTGATGGCTTTTAATTTTAGACGACCATCAATCATTTTCAATGTGGTACAAGTTTGATTTAACCCTTTACCCAACAAATCGGCCGCATCCGCCCGCGTAATATGCAAATTCAGTGGTTGAAAAAATATTATTTTTCAACATTTCAACAAAACCATATCATGTGACCCCTTGTTGGAACGAGCTCGTTGAGCTCGTTCCAATGAGGGGTCACATGATATGGTTTTGTTGAATTTTTTTGAAAAATTTGAAAAAATTATATTTAAAAAAAACAAATTTTGATTTCATCTGCATTGGGTAAAGGGTTAAATTGCACTGTATAATGATGAGAATGCAGAGTTAGATTATTAACCTTTGAAATGTCTAACCATTGTTACTTGTAACATCCAATGGCCTTTGTTTTCCACATAATTGTGCAACATAATTTCAGGACAAAATAACTGAGTACCAGTTTTGTATAACCAGCACTCTGCTAATCAGTACTAAAGAGCATCGTTCAAAAGGTGTACCATTTGAATAATTCGTGGTTTGGGGAGTTACTGCAGACTGCAGAGTAAATAGAATTGTTGATCTTGTACACCTGAACCTCCCCACTGGAACAATGCGAACAGCAAAAGTGACCAAGTTGTCACATCGGTCAGTTCACTTCTAGTAGTGAATTGAAACTTGTGTGCATGTAGGAATGGGGAAAGGTCAATGTTCAAATTTTTGTGAAATTAGTTATAGAAAAGAAACATTTGCACAAATGTTCTGTTTAAATTCTCTGGATTAATTGGAGATATTTTAGTGTTTTCATCTTTTCTCAGGACAGAAGCGTATATATATGCATACATCATAAGTTTTAAATTTGTAAGTATATTATTTGAGATTGTTTGTTGAATTTATGGGGAATGACTAAAGTTAAAACGGGAAGTCCTGTCACGTCTAGTGCAGAAAACACTCATTAGTTAATGTGTTATCTAGTGCAGAATAGTCAAGTAAACCTCATTAAACCTGCGATAACTTCTGCGCTATGTAATGCAGAATGTAGTGCGTTATTCATGAGGTCATGAACTTTGATCTCTGACACATATCATTAAGAAAAGAAATGTGTTGTAACTGGACCAGAACATCCTTTGATATCATTTCGAATCAGGTTTGCCTGGAAAATTAGTGGTGACAATGAAAGAAAATATGCTGAAAAAATTGTAGAAATGACCAGCTTTAATTTTCACAAGAGTCACAGACAGTTCAACTTGGAAAACATGGATAAATTTGTTAGTAAAATCACCACAAAAATCCAAATACCGATAATACCGCTCTGTATCCAAATGAATTTTTAACGAGGAAATCACAGTAAATTTTCAAGATCATTTAAAACTGTCTCATAACTTTTTGAGGCCCTTGTTCATATTACTAGCAACGCCCAATTATTACAAACAGTGGGGCCATGACTCGCTATTCAGTACGATGGCAATCGCCCAGAGCGTCCCCTGGCCAAATCGCTCCACCCCCCCCCCATCATTTTGATCTGAACTGTCCCCGCTATTTGACACAAACCGACCTTCAGCGCCATGCCATAAGGCTGGCAAATGATTTCACCCCACCTGTCCCCAAGTCAAACCGTCCTGTGAATATTTCGACTGACACGTTTTTTGAGGCAAGGAGGGGGGGGTTCTTGTTTTGGCAAATGGCGCACGTGCTCGTATTAGCCAAGGGTTAAATAAATATAATTTGTTAATGCTGATTGAAAAATGCCCCCCCTCTCTGTGCAGAGTGGTTAAAAATAGGCCATAGGCCTACATGACTTTAAGACCCCCACCCCCCTTATTCCCAAATTTGATCACCAGGCCTACTGCTTGTATTTCCAGGTGATCTGCTCATAAGAGTACTGTCAGACACTTTGGGATTTTTTCTTCTGAAGCTAAGTGAGTTTTCGTAATTCTGATTTGTTTAACTTGTCTCAGTTTGCTCTTCAACTTTTCCGAACAGTCTTGTAGTCACCATGAGCTAAGCGTATCTTATAACATTATCCGTAAACAACAGGGATGAGAATGGCAAGACCAAAATTCGCTGAAATTTGTGAAAATTCCCTTATTTACAAAATAAATTTGTGAAAATCAGGGGGTTTTTTTTAAAAGAAAAATGTAAGAACACAGAGAGAACCTGTTGGTTTATAGATACTTAATTTCTATAAAATTTCACTATTTGGGGCATGAACTCACTGAAATCTGTGAATTTGCTGAAAAATCCCATCCCTGTGAACAAATAAAGCAGCCGGAAAAAAAATGAGTTGTTTTTTTTACTTTTATTTTTTATCCCAAACTGATTTTTCTCCGGATCAGGTCTTTTCAATCACTCATCATTAATCCTTAATCACTATGATAAAAGAACATGAGACCTATGGAAATATAAAATTTACACCTAACTCTTGTTAAGTAACCCATTTCCTAATTGAGGTCATAAAACGGGACCTTTGTATATTGACAGGACTGTTTTCAAAGCTTATTCACACCTTCCACTGTCCAAAAAAGCACAAATGGTGATTGCCAACATTACTGATTGCTACCTGAAAAACTGCCGCAAATAGAGAAAAATCTTCTCTGTTCAGGCAGGAAGAGTCTACATATACCACTCCTAGTATGTTTACATCGAGAAGGAGAGCGATCATCATCCATATTTATCCATATTTATTGGTACTTTATGCCACATTGGTGGCCGTCGCCACAATATAGACCAAATTTCTGATGTAGCCTTCAGCATCAATAATTAATAATCATATTTGTTCCATAAATGAGGAGCAAGAAAGTAGAATATTCAAAGGAACAACAGACTGGTGACAATTTATGAAAATTAACACCTGACAAGCCCTCCCTCCCAGAAGTGAAAGTACAATAAGTTGAGCTTACATGTTGGCCTACATCCACAGTTCGTTGAAGAAAAAAAGTATGTACGACAAGGACAAATGAACATGGAAAAAAATTGCGACATCGACGCCGTAGCTGCGTTCTCTTTTTGTTGATCTGATTTTAAAAATTCTTAGTGAATAATTAATTTCTTTTTCAGCTTTCACCCAAATGCATATTTCTTTTACAGAACACCAACTATCTCTTGAAATTGAAACTTTTGTTTATAAATAGCTGAGTATTCCTATTTCTTAATTCGCTCGCAACCATAAGAATGGCTGCAATTGATAGTAGGCTAAAAATTCTCGAAATGAAAATGTCATTACTTCCGCCTTCTCAAGGTTTAGCAGTCTTGAAATCAACCTGCATGATTTTCTCATCAAGCTTCAAAACAAAAAGCATGTAATATGCGTTTTTAAATACTTCTTGTATTGTCGGGAAATGAAATGAATTGATAAGGATGGGGGGGGGGGGGGGGGCAGATGAATGAACATCATCTCGTTCTCCGAGTAATCTGCATTCTAATATTTAATTTCCACCATATGTCAGTGGGAGGTGCGACTTAATTACTGTTGATTGCCTGTTTCAAGTACTGAATATCAATTAGCCGTCGCGCATTACAATTCTGCAGAAATTGCAATACACTACCGTGCATCAGATGTGATTCTCTGATGATTAGCTGCGCTTACCTAATGCGCTATTATTTCAAATTAGTGCAAAATATGGGAAGGACTACTAGTTTTAACTGTATCAATCGACTAAATGTGGACTAATGCTGGCAATTAGTCAACTACGAAAATTGATTGTCGCAACAGCCCTACTATTAATGCACACAATATGACCTAAATGCAAATCTTACAACTTCAAAAAAATAAGTTTTTACCCCTAAGTTTTATTACCCCCTCCCCCCCCCCCCCCCCCTTAAATATCAGGGTTAGTCACTATGGAGTGCATACAGAACACACACCAATTAAATTCTAAAGCTTTGAGGGGTACTTGACTTTGGGACAAGCACCTTAACACAAACTCTTACAACGCTAGAGTGCGAAACTTATAAAGCCCAAAAAACATTAAAATTTCAGAAAAAAAATTATAAATATAGTCTTAAAACTTTGTATTAACGAGGTGTTAATTTTCTCTGATGGTCATAAGAAGACAAATAAACACCAAAGAGGTTTGTAAAAGCAACATAACATGCATACAATATGACTTAAATCCAAATTCTTATAACTTAAAAAAACCCCCAAGTTCCTCCCCTCCCCCCCCCCCCACCACCAAAAAAAAAACAAAAAAACATTTTGTTAAAATTGAAAAGAAAATCCTGGGAGAATACTGTTGGGGAGGTCCCCTGTAAGGCTTCCACGTTTAGACAAAATTGTAAACGTTTAAACGACTGTCTGTAAATGAAACAGAAACGTTTACACATACTAACAATGCAAGTACCGGTAGTCAATATTTGATAGAAGTGTGTAATAATACACAGTAAGTTCATCATATCTTTGCGTACAGGGCATACAATTTATGTTACTGAGACAGCAGATTTACAGTTCGTCCAAAAACGACGTAGCCGAACGATCACAGCATGCATATGCCGAAGGCAAAGTCACTCAGTCTATGGGTGGGGGGGGGGGGGATTCTGGGGGATTCTCCCCCAAGTAAATTTTGAAATTTATGGGGGTCTCTGAGCTCATTCTGGTGGGTTCGGGGTAAAATTGCTTGTGTTTTTTCAAACAGTAATGTTGGAGCGAGTTGCCATGGCACACAATAGTGACAATACCGGTCTTGAGAGTGGAATGCAATGTCGAAAAAATAAACAAAGTCTACAAACCATGCAGGTGAAATCCAAATTTTCAAACACCGCAAGTGCCAGTCTGTCTGTCAAACTCCATAAATCGATCCTAAGATGTGTGAATAATAAATTAATAATCCATGTCAGGTGAACGAAATCATCGAGAACAATTGTGTATCACTTTGGGAATATACATGTAAATCCGAATAAACTAAAACATCCTACACGTTTCGAATGAAACACCAAAGATAAGCACGTGCCATGCGGCTCATGTGACTGTGTCACATATGATATCACATGATTTGAAGATGATTTCGTTCGGTTACTGTGGCGGCGATGCCAGTCGGAACCAGTACACAGTTTTTCTGAAGCATTACCAAAATATTGCATTGCAAAGTTGGAAATTTTTTTTTTGTTTCTTTGACTTTCTGCATTAATCTGCAATTTTGAAATTACTCTATTAAAACTTCATTCCGTGTACATGTTTACCAGAACTGTAAACGTTTAATGCCCATAAACAAAACGTTCACGTGTAAACGTGGAAGCCTTAGTCCCCTGCTACCTCACATATGAAATATCAAAGCCCCAGGATCATGGGACTTGGCAAAAATGACCTAAACACAAACTCTTACAAAATTGGACACAGACAACTGATGCCACCGCCACAATACCCATCAATATGCCTTACCACTTCATTGAAGTAGGTGAACTAAAAATTATCGTGGCTGCACTTTGCAATGGTACTGACTATCATGTTGGTCACAGAAACAATACTTACAAATAAAGAACAAGTTTATAGTTATTGTTTCAATAATTTTATTCAATTTAAAAACCGAAAATGTGGTTCTGCATATAGCTAACTGCAGTTGTCGATAGTTTTACACAAGCAACACATAAGCAACACCAACCAATATTTGTGATTAACCTTCCATCTCTATAGTTATAATTTCAAATTTAGCCATTCGTTTGTACCTATGCTGCCCACTTTAGAGGACAGTTCCACCAAAAGGTATTGGTTACCGGGTCTATTTGACAAGAAAGCAGAATTTGTACAGTAAACAAGCACCTCTCCACTTCAGGACGTGCTCACAGGAGTTTGGGTTGGCTGTCTTGAAATCCAAGAAACGAATTACTTGCACCATCAGGAGGAAATACCTGTCCACTAGAATTTATCACACCAGAAAGGAAACAAAATGATTTTGCATGTGCAGATATTGGATTAATTTTACGTTAATAACTACATGTATTGCATATACAGGTACATAGCTGCAATTACTTAACAGTGTGTCTACATTATTTTTGGCTGCCTGTACATGCAGCCAAAAATGATGTAACTAGAGATGGTCTGTCACCCGGTATACCCCCACTATGGCATACCGTCTAGTGTGGGCAACTGAAAAGGGGCAATCAATTTTTCTAAGTAAAAACAAAATCCAATATGGCCGCCAGTCGGTCATCTTGAAACTGAGCAAAAAAAAATTATGTCGCACGCTTCCTCTCATCATGTTGATCATTTTTGTGCAGTTTCATTAAAATGCAGCTAAAACTGTGGAAGTAGTTCATTCCGCAAGTTTACATGTGCAACGGACAGACGACAGACCGACCGATGGACAAGTTGACTCCTATATACCCTTAAACTTTGTTTTGTGGGGGTATAAAAACACTGTCAAGATAAATGCATCATACCAGTACAATTATCAAGGAAGAATACAATTGGGACGATGTTTTCAGAGCAATATGAAAGGGGTTATTTGTGAATGCATGCCAACTTTAGGGTTAAAAACTGAAAATCGACCAAAATTAAACTGACATTTACAAACCACACAGCTCTACTGCTTACAGAAAGGTATGTTCGATATGCAACCAAATATTCAATACTTACAGGCAGCTCCAAATACAACTATCCAGTTTTCCACTTGAAAATTAACAAGGAAGTTGTAAGTGTTCAATATAATCAATACAATGCTGATTACCAAGCATACTGATTCTTGAAGTCTTTTTCCTGAAAAGAAATTAAGTCTGACATTAAGCTGTTAATAAATTCTTTGTTTTACATCAGTTCTTGTATACATGTAATGCAAAACGTTCATTTTACCATTTTTCTAAGCCCTACAAGGACCATAACTCTGGTATGAATGTGTGGACAAAACACGTGATTTTGGGATATCATTTCCCTCATGTTGGTCTATCATCATACCAACGGGCATCAAAATCCAACCACCGATGCCAGTGTTATAATATAAAATGTTTGTACGGACAGATGTCTGGATATAAGGTCATTTGGACGTCCCGACTAAATACCCACCGAACCTCTGAAGGAGGTCAGCGGCATAATAACAAGTGCCATGGGATAGCTAACCCCTCACCAACTTAGTTAAAGCAGAAGCAATA
Source organism: Pictodentalium vernedei (assembly GCA_031216915.1). NCBI lineage: Eukaryota > Metazoa > Mollusca > Scaphopoda > Dentaliida > Dentaliidae > Pictodentalium > Pictodentalium vernedei. The sequence goes on from CM062295.1 coordinate 252,485,157, forward strand.
ACTCACAAAGAAATAACTGGTCACAGCTGGTTCACAATTCCTACATTTTATGATCGCCAAAAAGCTGTATATAATATTGGGGAAAAATATCTTGAACAGATTTCTTTGAAATGTGATGATAATAAATGGTAAAGTGATTACAGGAATTTCTCAGTCCAACAAGAGCAATAACTCTCAAAGAAATACTTTGACACAGCTGGTTTGCAGTCCCATTCATATTATCACCAAAACATTTCAAGCTAATTTGGAAAAAAAATCTTTATCGTTTTCCTTTCAAATGTGATGATAAAAAATGATAATTCGGTGACAATAAACTCTAAGTCCAACAAAGGCAATAGCTCTTGAAGAAATACTTGAACCTGGCGGGCACATGATCCATTTCATATTATCCCCCAAAAAGCTATATATTAAATTTGGGAAAAAATCTTGGGAGCAGTCTGCATTGAAATGAGATGAGAAAAAATGGTAATGTGATGACAAGAAAGCCTAAGTCCAACATTGGCAATAACTCCTACAGACATACTTGCACAAAGCTGGTTTGGGGTCCCATTCATATATTATCACCAAAAAGCTATAGAGTAAATTCAATTTGGGAAAAAGTTTTGGATATTTTTCTTTTAAATGTGATGACAAAAATGGGGAAGGATGTACAGTGGAAAGATGGATGGACAGACAGATGGAAGCCAATTCCCCACCACCTATATGTCCAACAAGGGCTAATAACTCACAAAGAAATAATTGGCCACCGCTGGTTTACAAGCCACTTCATCATATTATCACATAAAAGCTATATGTTAAATTTTGAAAAAAAAAATCTTGAAACAGTTTTCTTGAAATGTAATAAAAAATGGTAATGCGACCAGGTCCAACAAGGGCAATAACTCTTGAGGAAATACCTAAACATTGCTGGTACATGATCCCATTAGTGACATTAACACCAAAAAGCTCAATATTAAATTTGGTAAAAAAAAAGGCTAAGTGACTTTCTTTGACATGTGATAACAAGAATTGGTAATGTGATAACAAGAAAGTCCAACATGGGCAATTTATTTATTTATTTATTTACTGGTGTTTAAGGTCACATACTGATGCACAATGGCTAATCATGACCATGACAGTTTTATGGCTGGAGGAGGACAGAGTACCCAAAGAGAACCACTGATCATCGACAAGCAACTGTCAGCTCAACATTCTAACTCTGTTCAAGTTCCAATCAAGCAGGGTTGCAGTAGTTGAAGACATGTGCACCATCGACATGCAGTATGCCTTAGTACACGACATCATCGTGCCCCCATTGAGACAACCGGGATAAAGTGCCTTGCACAAGGACACAACGTAGGTCGTCCCAGATGGGGATAGAACTCGGGACAACAATTTGAACTTGACCTGTATTTTATCTCGATACACCTACATACCAAATTTCATTTGATTTGTCCAACAATAACTAAAGTTATCATCAGGAAACCAATGTGGGATGGATGCACAGATGCACGCACGGAGGGACACCAGAATTAAACAACCATGTCACAACATAGCTTCTTGGTTGTGAACATCAAATCACAAATCTGAATAGAGTTCCATGATGAACTGGTTGAATGCTGGAAGCCACTATCAGGGCTTTCAGAAAAATGAGGGTACCAGAGAAAAAGCCAACATTTTCCTTGCTCATGATACATATTTAGTTAAATGCACATAATATTTTGTTAATACAGTGAAACCATGTTAATTGAATAGCCACTTTGCCAATGAAAATTATTCAATTAACATGAGTATTCAATGAACAGGGATGTGTCACTTTCTAGAGATAAACTTAGCATTTATTCTATTATATGTTATTTGACAGAGCTTCATGAGCTCTGTCAAACAAGATATAATAGATTAAATGCCTGCACTGGAGGTGCTGAGGAAAAACGAAGGAAAACTGGGGAGATAGAGTTAGTGTGATTTCTTGACAGGTTACAAGATTGTTTATTCAATTAACAGAAGATTACTCTATAACCTATATTCAATTAACAGGTCAAATTTGTACTGGAGATATGGTAAATGGTTTTGTGTTAGGAAATTATATTCAATTAACAGGGTTATTCAGTTAAGAGATATCCAATTAAGTGGGCTCCACCGTATAAATTTGTTTGATTACAAACTATTGGAGAGTGCCTGCAGGCACTCTCCAATAACTTCTAATAAAACAAATATTGAATAACTTCAGACCACCAAAAATAATCTGGCCCTCAACCAGTTTATATCTTGGTGCATGAAATCCACATTGATAAATGCATTCTGATGTACAATATGTTAACCCTTTACCCAATGTAACGGCCAAAACCGGCCAGCGCTATTCTAAAAAATCGGCAATTAATGTTCATTATTTTTTCATTTTTTGTCTAAAAAAACATAGGTTATGACCCCTCATTGGAACAAGCTCGTTCCAATAAGGGGTCATAACCTATGTTTTTGAGACAAAAAATTATAAATTCAATAAATTTTTTTGCAAGTGTCGTCTGCTTTTCATGTTAGGTAACAGGGTTCCTGCACCAAATTGAGAGTGGAAAACAGGGTTCCTGCACCAAATTGAGAAGTGAATTCCAGGAGTTTCCAGGAGGTTCAGATCAATTTTTCAAGGAGTTTCCAGTAGTCAGCTGGGTGAAATTCAAGGGTTTTCAAGGAGTATAAAGCGACCATGAGTTGGGAAGAAGGAATGAAAGTGTCAATGACACTGTAGCTCAACTTGTCAAGACATGTACATGTGTAGTATGTGACAGAGCAATGAGACATCTAGGTAATGACCTGATAACACAGGTACATATAAAGTATTGTAACGGTCTGTACAGTTAAAACTATAAGTCCTGTCACGAATAGTGCGCTTATCTAGGCTTAATTGCGCGTTGGGATTGCGCGCAATTGCCATATCGAATGGCATCCAAAGCACGGCAGGTTCTCTTGGTTACTCAAAGCAAACACATGCAATGTTTCTGCCAATGGACCTCCAGGTTATCTGGAGGTCCATTGGCTGAAACAATGCTTGTGCACAGGCCATATGTACAGAATTTGATAGCTTTACTTGGGCCATAACGCGTATATTAACGCGCATATCAACATGCTATTTGTGCGCATTTCATGACAGGACTTCTAGTTTTAACTGTACATAAATACTGACCATAGCCTTAACAAATGTATAGGTAAAGTATTGTAAAGGTGGGTGACAGTCAGATGCTAAACTAGAAAAGAAATATTTGAGTCCCAGAGTGGGTCTGACTGAACCCCAAAATATTTGTTCTCATAGCACAGTGATAACAAAGGCACCCCAAAACACACTCGTTCCTGTCCCAAGGTGAAAACAAAGGTACCCAAGAAGTTTCGTGAAGATCAGTTCATAAATACGAGCTGTATAGAAGTTGTGACAAAAAACTGATTGGACCTAATTTCGGTACAAAATGGCCACTGGCAGCCATCTTGAATTTTGGAGTGCACCCAGAAACACTTGTTCTCGTCCCAAGGTGATAACAAAGGTACCCAAGAAGTTTTGTGAAGATCGGTTGATAAATACAGCCTCTAGCCTGAGCCGTATTGACATGTGCACTTACAGTGTATAAGTAGCACTAAATAAATCAAAGTTCATCTAATTTGCATGATTTCTGCATGAGAAAAAAACCCGAACTGAATGTGATGTATTAGAGTTTACTAAACATCCATACAAAAATTTATTCAAATCAGAACTTTCATACAGAAGTTCTGCAAAAAAGACTGATTGCACTAATTTTGGTACAAAATGGCTGGTGGTGGCCATCTTGAATTTGGACCACACCCCAAAACACTCGTTCTCATCCCACGGTGATAACAAAGGTTCCCAAGAAGTTTCATAAAGATCAGCTCATGAATACGGCCTCTAGCCTGAGCCATATAGAAGTTGTGTACAAAAAAGTGATTAGACCTAATTTCGGTACAAAATGGCCACTGGCAGCCATCTTGAATTTTGGACCGCACTCAGAAACACTCGTTCTCGTCCCAAGGTGATAACAGAGGTACCCTAAAAGTTCTGTGAAGATCGGTTGATAAATACAGCCTCTAGCCCGCACCGTATTGACATGTGTACTACTGTGTGTAAGTAGCACTGAAAAAATCAAAGTTCACCTAATTTGCATAATTTCTGCACAAGAAAAAAACGTGTATTATATTTGATGTATCCCATGGTACTAAATATTCACACAAAAAAATTTTCAAATCAGCGCTTTCATATGGAAGTTCTGCGCAAAAATCTGATTACCCCTAATTTTGAACACAATGGCTGCCAGCAGCCATCTTGAATTTCGGACCAGACCCAAAAACACTCGTTCTCGTCCCACGGTGATAACAAAGGCACCCAAGAAGTTTCGTAAAGATCGGTTGATAAATGCGGCCTCTAGCCCGAGCCGTATTGGCATTTGCACCGACAGTGCTGAAATTAACACTAAATAAATCAAAGTTAGTCTAATTTGCATAATTTAAGCACGAGAAAAAAACCCATACGATATGTGATGTATCTAATGGTACTAAACATTCATACAAAAAATTATTCAAATCAGAGCTTTCGTATGGAAGTTCTGTACAAAAAACAGATTTCTGAATCGTCGGTACAAAATGGCGGCTGGCAGCCATCTTGAATTTCGGACCGCACCCAAAAACACTTGTTCGGGTGCAACAAAAAATTGTTGACGTACGGACAGACGGACGACAGGCCATGACAAAAGCTCAAATTTGGCTTCGCCAAAGTTGAGCTAAAAATGTTAGGAGGTGAATTAATCCAGCGAGCAACAGACTCGATTTTTCCAAAATTCCAGGAGTTTCCAGGAGGTGCTTCAAAATTCAAGAAGTTTCCAGGTCCTTGGGAGGGTTTTTTTGAAATTCAAGAACTTTCAAGGAATTCAAGGAGGCACGGGAACCCTGGGTAAAGGGTTAACTGGTAGAGTTCTAAATTATCTCTGGTTGTCAAAATTGTTTCACGTCTTTGCCCTGTTACAATTTATGAGAGAGCTGGCTAAAGATACTCTCTCCTATAAACTGCAGCAGGCAGGCCTGTCATTTTAAGTAAGTTGACCGTTCTCATTCTCAATGGCTCTCCTAAACAATGAAAGTGTCAATGACACTGTAGCTCAACTTGTCAAGACAAAGACATGTACATGTATAGTATGTGACACAGCAATGACAAACATCTGGGTAATGACCTGACAACAAAGGTACATATAAAGTATTGTAACGGTCTGTACATATATACTGACAGTTGCCTGTAACAAATGTATAGGTAAAGTATTGTAAAGGTGGGTGACAGTCAGATGCTAAACTAGAAAAGAAAACTTTGAGTCCCAGAGTAGGTCTGACTGAACCCCAAAATATTTGTTCTCATAGCACAGTGATAACAAAGGCACCCCAAAACACACTCGTTCCTGTCCCAAGGTGAAGACAAAAGTACCCAAGAAGTTTTGTGAAGATCAGTTCATAAATACGAGCTGTATAGAACTTGAGACAAAAAACTGATTGGACCTAATTTCGGTACAAAATGGCCACTGGCAGCCATCTTGAATTTTGGACCGTACCCAGAAACACTCATTCTCATCCCAAGGTGATAACAAAGGTACCCAAGAAGTTTTGTGAAGATCGGTTCATAAATACAGCCTCTACCCTGACCATATTGACATGTGTGCTTACAGTGTATAAGTAGCACTGAATAAATCAAAGTTCATCTAATTTGCATGATTTCTGCACAAGAAAAAAACATGTACTATATGTGATGTATTCCATGTTACTAAACTTTCATACAAAAATTTATTCAAATCAGAACTTTCATACAGAAGTTCTGTACAGACTGATTGCACTAATTTTGGCACAAAATGGCTGCTGGTGGCCATCTTGAATTTCGGACCACACCCCAAAACACTCGTTTTCATCCCACAGTGATAACAAAGGTACCCAAGAAGTTTCGTAAAGATCAGTTCATAAATACGGCCTCTAGCCTGAGCCGTATAGAAGTTGTGTACAAAAAACTGATTAGACCTAATTTCGGTACAAAATGGCCACTGGCAGCCATCTTGAATGTTAGACTGCACCCAGAAACACTCGTTCTCATCCCAAGGTGATAACAAAGGTACCCAAGATGTTTTGTGAAGATTGGTTCATAAATACAGACTCTAGCCCGAGCCGTATTGACATGTGTACTTACTGTGTGTAAGTAGCACTGAAAAAATCAAAGTTCATCTAATTTACATAATTTCTGCACTAGAAAAAAACCTGTATTATGTGATGTATCCCATGGTACTAAACATTCACACAAAAAATTATTCAAATCAGTGCTTTCATATGGAAGTTCTGCGCAAAAATCTGATTGCACCAAATTTTGTACAAAATGGCTGCCAGCGGCCAACTTGAATTCCAGATCGGACCCCAAAACACTCGTTCTCGTCCCACAGTCATAACAAAGGTACCCAGGAAGTTTCGTAAAGATCGGTTCATAAATACAGCCTCTAGCCCGAGCCGTATTGAATTGTTCACAGACAGACGGACGACTGGACATGGCATAAGCTCAAATTTCGCTAAAGTTGAGCTAAAAATGTGCCCTGTTCGGCGAGCCAAAGGAATATATTGATGCCTGACTAAACTAAGTTCAAATGTCGTTGCCAGCAACAACATCTTTTGATGGAAATGGAGGAAAATCGATAGCTCCCATCTAGAGGTCACGCCAAACAAGCATGCCAGGTTTCTAAGCAATCCGATCAAAAATGTGCAGTGCAAGCTGCGCCAAAGGGAAATATTGATGCAACACTGCACGAAGTTCATCGAAGGTCATTGGCAGCGGCAACATTTTTTGACAGAAATTGAAGAAAATTGATAGCTCCCATCTGGAGGTAACCCCAAACAAGCATATGAAGTTTCAAACCATTCTGATCATAAATGTGCCCTGTTGGGCATGCCAAAGGAATATATTGATGCCTGACTAAACTAAAGTCCAAAGGTCGTTGCCAGCGGCAACATTTTTTGACGGAAATTGAAGACAATTGATAGCTCCCATCTAGAGGTCACCCCAAACAAGCATACCAAGTTTCAAAGCGATCTGATCATAAATGCAACCTGTGAGGTGTGCCAAAGGAAATTGTGGACGTACGTACGTACGTACGTACGTACGTACGTACGTACGTACGTACGTACGACCGGACGTATGTACATCGACAGACGAGAAGTGGTGGCAATAGCTCAGCTTGACTTTGTCAAGTTGAGTTAAAAATCTTTCAATCCTGTAAGCATAAACTTTTGCGTAAAAGATATTTTGCCAGTCCGTTAGCAAACAACCAATTATGGAGGGTTATTATTAAATTAATCCAACAGCCCAACAGGGCCCAACAATTATTACTGAAACTCCCTACAAATACAATATGGATTTGCCCAATCGCTATATCAGTACTGCAATTCCAATTAAAGAACTCAGTGCTCAAAGTGTTAAATTGTTGCTAGTGGAATGGCTGGATATGAAAAACAATGGTGGCGACTTCTCTGCAAATATATTGCAATATTGTTGGGAAAAGAAAGTTTGCAGAGGTAATGCAAGTCAAGATAGGGCACAACCCACGGTACATGGGGCAAGGGAAATGCAATCTATTCTGGGCACTAGCACAGTTCCGCAGACAAGTATGGTTACATAGTTAAACAAAATTACAGCGGGGGAGGGCTACAACAAAGGCTCCACTACAGGTAAGTAAGGTTGGTGAAAATGCAGGAATGGAAAGGCACAATGTATTCATTTGAGTTTAAGGTCAAGTTCATCATTTAGGGCTATCTGTTAACCACGAGTCAAGTTTAGCCAATCGTTTATCAATGTGGCTCACTTTAGGAGACTTTAGCATTGCAGATGCCACCTCCTTGCACTCAATGGACAATTTACAGTTAACTAACTGGTGTTTGTCACGTTCAATTCTCGTTGCTGTGTCATAACTACAGCATAAGTATAAAGTCAAGTTTAGCCACTCCTTGATGCCTTCGTAGTCATCTTTCACCACAGGTGTTGGTTACAAAACCTTACTTCCCAAAGGCAAGTTGGAGGATGGCTAAGATGAGGAATAATGCAGAGGACATCCACAACAAGGGGATGTCCACCTTATGGGAGAGGAAGAAGTATGACCAGAGGGCTCCGGGCTTCTGATTCTGAATTCCATCATTTTGGGGAAATAGTTTCTTACATAAATATGCTGGAAAGGTGCAGGTGTGTACGTGGATGTTGAGACAGAGAGGTGAAGAATGGAGCGAAAGAGGGAGACAGACAACAGAGCTGTAAAATAACAAGTTCAGCGATGCCACCGTGTCCATCTAAATTTGCCATACACATGTGTTTCAGTTGATATCAAATAGTCTACCAAACTTCTATAATAGCTGGCAACAGCCGATGATTTTCACAAATTCATAAAACCTTGAACTTTAACCTTTTTGTCCCATACACCCACAAATGTCTATTTTGGTATTGTTCTGAAAAAGTTGCTCCCAAGTGTATTCTTCTGTGAGAACTTAACCGGTAGGCGGCATTTTGAGAATGTTTTTACATCATTGTTGGCAGCCTGTACAGGGTGTCAACAATGATGTAGAAACATTGTTAACCCTTTGAACCCTTGTTTCCTGGAATAGTGTCGCCTTTGGGTACACTTACAGTGGGATGGGTCAGTCCAATATCAATATACAGGGAGGATAAAATAACAACTGCAGAGCGCAGTTATTGTTTTATCATCATTGCCCCGTGTATATACCTCTTATAACTAGAACTATCACTGAAGGTGATTAATACCCCCGCTTTGGGTTTTTAGAGGAATGCACTTCTGATCATGTAGGCAAAGGCCATAAGGAAATGTATACATAAAGATCATTTTTTGTTGTTGAAATTTGTATTTGCATGTGGCCTTCCACAGAACAGCATTGAATACTTAAAGAGCCCACACATATATGGTTTACATTTGGAAAAACACATTTACAATGTGCAACATGTATTCAAAATCGGTTCATTAATGTAGGAGGAGTTGCACACAAAAGAATCCCATTTGAAAACCCATAATAAATCCAAGTTAAAGGGAGATAACCTGGTTAAAATTGTCGCAGATCAAAAATTTGGGAATATGTGTATGTTCACTTAGTTGTGATAATGTTTGAACGGTTTCGTCAAAATTGATTGATAAATGTAGGAGGAGTTGCACGCACAAGAATTTCATGTAGAAACCCATAATAAATCTAAGTTACAGGGAGATAACCTAGTTAAAATTGCCACAGCTCAAAAATTTTGGAATATGCGCATGTTCACTTAGTAGTGATGATGTCTGTAAACTTTCATCCAAATTGATTGATAAATGTAGGAGGAGTTGCGCACACAAGAATTTCATGCAGAAACCCATATTAAATCAAAGTTCAAGAGAGATAACCTGGTTAAAATTGTCGCAGATCAAAAAGTTTGGAATATGCACATGTTCACTTAGTAGAGATGATGTCTGAAAGGTTTCATCAAAATCGGTTCATTAATGTAGGAGGAGTTGCGCACACAAGAATTTGTTCGAACGGAAAGACATAATAAATCTAAGTCAAAGGGAGATAACCTGGTTAAAATTGTCGCAGATCAAAAATCTTGGAATATGCGCATGTTCACTTAGTAGTGATGATGTCTGAAAAGTTTTGTCCAAATTGATTGATAAATGTAGGAGGAGTTGCGCACACAAGAATTTCATGTAGAAACCCATATTAAATCAAAGTTCAAGAGAGATAACCTGGTTAAAATTGTCGCATATTAAAAAGTTTGGAATATGCACATGTTCACTTAGTAGAGATGATGTTTGAAAGGTTTCATCAAAATCGGTTCATTAATGTAGGAGGAGTTGCGCACACAAGAATTTGTTCGAATGGAAAGACATAATAAATCTAAGTCAAAGGGAGATAACCTGGTAAAAATTGTCGCAGATCAAAAATCTTGGAATATGCGCATGTTCACTTAGTAGTGATGATGTCTGAAAAGTTTTGTCCAAATTGATTGATAAATGTAGGAGGAGTTGCGCACACAAGAATTTCATATAGAAACCCATATTAAATCAAAGTTCAAGAGAGATAACCTGGTTAAAATTGTCGCAGATCAAAAAGTTTGGAATATGCACATGTTCACTTAGTAAAGATGAAGGTTTCATCAAAATCGGTTCATTAATGTAGGAGGAGTTGCGCACACAAGAATTTGTCCAGACGGAAAGACGTACGGACGTACAGGGCGATTCCTATATAGCCCCCACTTCTTCGAAGCGGGGGTATAATAAAACAAATGGAACAAAATTATACCCCAGACCGAAAAATCGCTCTTAAATGTTCAAAAGATTACGTCATCTGCAGCTGTATAAATATATATCGGGTAGGCTGGGTAATAATTAAAGAAAAAAATAATGTTAGGTTTTACGGGTTAATTAAACACTTCGATCAAAGTTTGAAATGCTTTTGAAACGGTCCAGCATATTATACAAACCTCGGAAAAAATTTTTGTTTGAACCTCCGGGGTTACCAGATTCCAAACATGAAAGTGTCAATGACACTGTAGCTCAACTTGTTTAAGACATGTACATGTATAGTGTGTGACACAGCAATGACAAACATCTAGGTAATGACCTGATAACAGAGGTACATGTGAAGTATTGTAACGGTCTGTACATAAATGCTGACCGTAGCCTGTACCAAATATATAGGTAAAGTATTGTAAAAGTGGGGTGACAGTTAGATGCTAAACTAGAAAAGAAATCTTTGAGTCCCAGAGAACTCCCAGAGTTCCGAGATATGAATTACACATATTACATGTTTGTATTCAGAAAAAAAATCTTATGATCTCCCGCTCATGGCCATAAGTTATGCTTTGGAAGGAAAAGAAAGGATGTTGGATAAAGGTTTTCACAATTTCTGGTTTATCACATGTTCGTATTCAAATTTAGTGAAAAGAAATCTATTTTTTTTCTTAAGCATAATGTGCTATGTAATCTATTGCTATAGAATTTATATAAAATATACTGCTCACATTTTGCTAAGAATTACTCCCTATTCATTGACAAAATTTGTACATGAAAATAAATGTGTATATTTTCTGTTTGTTTATTTACAGTAGAACCTGTCTTGAGAGACTGCCCTTTGGGCCACACAAAAGTGGTCTCTCAAGACAGGTGGTCTCTCATAACAGGTTTCAGGTTTTCTCAAGTCTGTGAATAACCAACCCCAAAATTCAGAAATGGAGAAGAATGGATTTTTGTAATTACTTTGTAGTTGTTCTTTTTTATGAAGTTTTTGTAACAAATTGAAATGAACTGTTATAAAAATAATAAAAATAAATTAGTGTTGAAAATCTTCATTGAAGATTTTCAACACTTATTTATTTGTATAATTTTTATAACAGTCCATTTCAATTTGTTACAAGATTTTTAACACAAATTTATTTTTATTCCTATCTGTCACATTTCAGGTATGTATGAAATTGTTTATTCAGCAGTAATCCTAATCTTTTCACAGGGGTCTTATAAAAACATCTCAATCTTTAATGAGTTAGCAATTGAAACCCAATTAAGAGCTTTTAATACTTTTAATTACGTTAGTATAACCACAATGGATTTTCCAATTCCAGAACAGGTAAAAAGTTTTTGTCATGGTTTCACTCTTCAAAGGGGCGGTCTCTCAAGACAGGTCCATTATGGCATAAAAATACAAGTTGGTACCAGGTCACAGTGGTCTCTCAAGACAGGTGGTCTCCCATAGCAGGTCCATTATAGAGTAAAACCAAGCGGTGCCTGGCAGATGTGGTCTCTCAAGACAGGTGGTCTCTCAAGACAGTGGTCTCTCAAGACAGGTTTTACTGTACTGGGATGCAATGACAATTTGTAACAGTGCAGGTCATGTCAAGTTGTACAAATATGTGGGTATAGGAAGCCAGAGTACCCATAGAGAAGCACTGAGCAACCATCACATTCTCCAATTTATCAGCCTGACACAAGCATGATTAGAACTGGTTGAAGGCAAGTGAAGCTTGGGCATAAAACGTGTCGACCATAATGTACAACATAACACTTACCTTCAACCAGTCCCAACTGCTTTTGACTCTGCCCACTTTTCGGAGAGAAGAAATACATGTATGAACTCTAGAAATGAATTGGGGTCATAAAATGCAATTTCGAGCAATTCTGAAATCTGCACTTAATGAGGACTGTGTGACCCTAGTGAACTGAACCCAAATTATTAACTTCCATGGTGTTTTGATTCATTTGGTGTTGGTCCGAGGTCCATGTCATATCATGCTTGAGAAGTGAGTGTTACCAACTCTCAAAATTTGTAACCCCCCTTTTCTCCACCAAATGTTTTTGAGAATGTAAGAGGTTCCACGGGCCCTTAATCACTTACCTGACAAAGTGGTTCAAAGAAGTATTTGGGGTCACATTCAGTTAGTCATGATTCATCAACACTACAGAGGAATGAAGTCATGAAAGGCAAATTTTATGGAAAAACATTAAGGGATGGATTTGAACACACTTTAACCTACCCCCCCCCCCCCCCCCCCTCCCCATACCCTACAGAGAACACAAATATTAAGCCAGGGACAGGGACTCATATTGAACAAACTCGAATCTGATCCCCGATGAGATGTTATACCGAATACGAAAGAATCCTGACTGGTGGATCTGAAGAAGGTTTTTAAAGAAATGTCCTCACATTGCACTAATTAAATCTTTGGGCTCCAATAGAGAGCAAAAAAATTAATCCAGGACCTGATTTGAAAAACTTGAATCTTACGCACCCAGATATGTTGTATACCAAATATGAAAGGATTCTGACTGGTGGATCTGAAGAAGATGGTTTCTAAAGAAATTCCTCATATTGCACCAGGTTAAATGTGTAAGAATTCAATACACTTGGCTTATTAACCAGGAATATACTGAGCACACCTACTTAGGTGTCTTATCTGAATAACTTTGATATTAATGTGTGTTCTGAAGTTGTATCACACATGGTTTACAGATACACATGCGATTTACTCTGCAATCAACATCGGAGAGAAACATCAAGGGAGGTAACTGAATTAACAACGAACTTGACAAACTGAAAACGTGTTTGTGACAGACTTGTGACTTACATGTTGTGTAACAATCATCTATCATTGAAAAAAAAGTTTCTTTTTTTTTCTCGAAATTTTGCTAATTTTAGTTTCTTCTTGTATTGTGATGCTTGCATCACGAAGTACTAGACTACTGGCTGAACACATTTTACTTATACCTGTACCCTACGCAACGTTGTACAGCACCATGATTGAAGGCTAGTGACTTCGATCAGCTCAGAAATGGTGGTGATCTCGTACCATTTGCAGATGGTAAATTCCATAATATCTCTGCTCTGCAAATCCCAAAATATTCCGCTATGCACTACACACATTTTTAATGGGGAAACTTTACTGAAATGGCCAGATATCAAAGAGATTTTTAATAGTCAGTGTTAAATATAGAATAACTGGAAACTGCCAGTTGTCATAATCGGCCAATGCCCCATAACCGTCAGGTTCCAATTGCCGATTCCAATTATCGGTTCATCACTACAAATATCAACCTAGGGATACAATTTGAATAAATTTGCATGTGACCCCCAAAGAGATATTGTACATCAAATATCAAAAGATTCTAATTGATGGTTCTGGAGAAGATTTTTAAAGAAATTCCCTCATATTGCACTAAGGTTAAAATTCAGGCTCCAATGGAGAGCCCAAATATCAACCCAGGGGTGGTGCCCGAGTAGAACAAACTTGAATCTAACCCTCCTAGAGATGTTGTACACTGAATATGAAAGCATTCTGATTGGTGGGTCTAAAGCAGGCCTGGATATTTCACGGCAACGATCATTCCGTTTCCATGTCATTACCTTCACAGCAAAAACACGGAAATGATTTTTCATTTCTCATGCATTTTATGCACACTCGGACTCCATGACCGTACGTGTTCATAATTTTATAGGAATATGTTGTCCAGTTCAAACTGTACTGTCGTCTGTCATTGCCCCGTATTTACTATTACAACCACAATGTTGACAGCAACAAAGAAACGAATCGGTGTCTCTCAAAACGTTTAAAAAATGGTCCTTTTCAGAAGATTTCACACCTGAAGTTGACAAGGAAGGTGCAATAATTAAATTACAATGTACGGTTTGCAGTACACACGTAACAGAAATAAGACAGGAGGCTAAGACAAGAGGAATTAGCGGCCCGTCTTTAACTGCGATGTTAAATTATGTGGACGGAATATCCAGCGTACATAAAGGAAATGTGGAAAAAAACGTTTGCAGTGTTTCTTACACGACTGGGCAAAACAAAGGTTCAATAAAGCCAATGGAGATGCTCCAACTTCTGCAATTGCTGTTTCCACCCCTCTACCTAAATTTGTACATGAAGCAGCCGAAAAGAACAATTTATGTTTGTTTAACACAGCACTGGATTTGGTATTGGCTGAGAAACCCTTCGCAGATTCCCATTCGCGGTAGAGCTGTAGGTTAACCGAAACCGAACCAAGGTTTTTTTTTAGTTTTTTTAAAAAACCGAAACCGTCGACATCCCGTAATCTAAGGTTTTTCGTTTTTTATTAAATACTCTCTTGCTGCAGAAATTCACAGAATGTAGCCATTCCAGAGTAGTGAGAGTACCCAGACACTGCCAATGGCAGTGTCTGGGCACTCTCACTACTCTGGGATGGCTACATTCTGTGAATTTCCGACATTTCAGCTTAGTTGTGTTCGCAGCTTTCCTCAAGTTGCGTGTAGGTGTCAGACCTCGAAAAATGGCCAAGCACAATAAAAGTTCTGTATATTTAGGTAATTATTATATTGGCCTTCCTGATTCTTCATGTATTATAGCTTATTTCGGGCATTCATTGAGTTTCACTCAATTTCACTACCATTCAGTTATGACTCCAGACATAAGAATGAGTTTTATTGAATTTCACTTGGCCTCATGAACAAACCGAAAACCGAACCGAACCGAGGTTTTACTCCTCCTGAAAAACCAAAACCGAAACCGAACAAGAAATTTAAAAACCTATAGCTCTAATTCGTGGTTAACATGCAGCAGCGGAATGGGGTGAACATTTCACCTGGTAAAGATGATGAACATAGCTGCGCAATTTTTGTGCAATATATAGCCCTAGCTGTCACTGAAGATGTTGAAAATATTTTGTCTTCAGCCAATTTCATGTTTCGCGAAATGGATGGAAGCGAAGCACGTAAAACACAAGACGAGAAGGAGCTTGTGTTCTGTCGAGTGGTTGTGAGGGGGCAGCCTGTGGAACTCTTGTTGAAATGTCAGAAGATGTCAGACTTCAATGGCATAGATGCTAAAGGTGTAAAAGCAGCATTTGATGATGCATTTCTGAATGGTTATAACGTTTCTCCTGAAAAATTTTAAAAGCTTTTGGTCAGTGTATGTGCTGACGGTGCAAGTGTGAACATGGGCCGATTATTTGGGGTTTGTACCATGATGAAAGCAACTCGTCCATGGTTGATTATTATACATTACATTAACCAATGGTTGGAACTGGCAATAGCTGACACATTCATTAGCAATTCGACATTTAAAATGCTAGAAGATATGATGCAAAACATTTTTTAGCTTTTTCGGAACAGCGGCAAGAAAAAACGTCTGTGTATGCGAATTGCAGAAAAGCTCTCTGTTACATGGATATCGTTTGTCAAAGCACAAGGGACTCATTTTCAGGTTACCACTATAACAGCATTTGTGCAATGATAATCAATTACCTTGCATTGGTATTATTTGCAGAAAACATGATTGAGGGGGATAAAGGTCTGTGTAAACCTGAGGTGAGGGCCCAGTTGAAAGGTTATCATAATAAATGGGTCAGCTACGAGCATTTGGGTGCTATGGAATTCTATAGACAAGTTCTTAGACTCACCACACATGTAAGTCTCACCTTTCAAAATCAGTCAATTTTGATAACGGATGTGAGAGATGCACTAGAAGAGTGCAAAGATGGACTCAATGAAATTGCTGCATCAGAAAAGCCGCAATTTCCATTTTGCATTGAATTTAATGAAAAAGGCAACGAGGCCTCATTCACTTTAAAAGCCACAAATATGCCGGCATTGTATCAGTTTAAGGAGCATTCTAAAATGACTGCAAAGCAAATTTCACGGGCTGACAGGTGTCTCACAGTAGTCAGGAAAACGTTCACTCTGAGGAAAGTAACATAGGGTAAAAAGCAAATTGAAAAGATTAAGCATGAGCTAATTCCCAAAATTGTGAAAAGTATCGAAAGTCGTTTCAGTGGGACCCTCAACGAACCAGTCATCAATGCAATGAGGCTAGCTGACCGTACAACATGGGACTGCGACGAAGGCAGTTTTGGTAAATCCCATATCAAGGTCTTAGCAGAGCACTTTGCTGTACCCCTGGCTGAACATAACTTCAGTGTTGAACAAGCATTGAGGGAATTCCATGGCGTAAAAAGACTAAAAGCCACATGTTTTAAGACCTATCAGGGTAAAATCTCGTTTTGGGAGAGAATTTTTTGTGAATACCAACAAAAATTTCCACATTTCTTGCTCATAACTGAACTTTGTTGCACCATGGTATTTTCAAGCACTACAGTTGAGCGCGGCTTTTCTATTGTCAAGCGCCATCTCCGTGACGCTCGATTGAGTTTGTCAAACAAAAGACTGAATGATCTACTTGTCATAACGATTAATACCCCAATTTTGAGTCAACTTGATCCACAGTACGAGACAAAAATGATACATAAAGCCGTTCAGATTAGAGTTGTACGGTTTACCGGTTTTATAAGTCGGTTTCGGTTTTGCTCTAAAACCGAAACTGTGTAATTGATAAATGAGTACGGTTTCGTTTTTTTTCCTAAAACGTCGGGAAGAGATGTTTTCATTGTTCAGTTTGCACTAACAACGTCTGAAATGTCAAGCTTTGTCAGGAAATGACAGTGTCGTCAATGCACGCCACATTCTGGATGTAAAGGGATCACTGCAGCATGTCCTGATCACTCCAGAATGAGGTATGACAAGTTGTTTATTACACAATGTTTATGTAAAAAATGGGTTATGTTTTCTGTGAGAATGACAAAACAGGCAGTCAACTTGTGCTACATTTCACTGATTACAGGAAATATCTTGAGCTATTGGCTTCGTTTTTGAATAGGTTTGTCTGAAATAGTCAGTCAGTTTAATTAAAATTACTTATCTACAATCTGTTGGACAGTGAATAATATCAAATCAGAAAAAGGTCTTGGTATTTCATTGTCGTACAGTGTATTCGAACATTTGTCACGGGTTTCCTACACCACGTGTTTCGGATGTAAATCTGTTGCCTCCCTTGATGTGCTTATCCGGGAAGAGGTTTTACTGCGATTCAGTCTTGGGACGTTCCGACCGGAGACATTTTGTCCTGGACGTTTCGGCCCACTAAAAACACGAAACCCCAAGTTCTTATTCTATTTAGTTCAATATATGAAGGCCAAAACGTCTTGAACCAAAACGTCCCGAGGCCGAAACGTCCCAAGGCCAAATCGGCCATATCCATGGGAAAAAATCTGCGTTCTGTAATATCACTCTTGTCAACATGCCGCGGTTGCATTCCCACACAACTAATTCCAAGGGGGCCAACCAAAGGAACACATCAGCAGTAGAAATAGAAAGTGGAATGGCGAGAGGCAAACGCAGATAGTTACAATATAAAACAGTACACCAGTGAATTTGTAAAATCAATTCCGTTGAGCTAAAACCATTGCGTGCGTGCGATGAGGGAGGGGGGGGGGGTAGATAGACAACAGATATTTGGTAAAGTGGTTCGTTTTGAAGCCCAACCAGCTACAAACAATATGACTTTCCCATTCCAGACTGACATGAAATTATTGCTGATGATCTTACTGGGGTGGGTGGTGGCACAAGCCACCACTGTGAAAGGGGGGGGGGGGGGGGTACTGATAAGAGTCCATACTGATTACTCCAGTTCATTGTCAAGTATCTTAGGATGGGTGTTTAGGTGACCCACTTGGCAACGCTTGGTATTACTTGCAATACCTGGTAGGGTCACTGGGCTCACTAGGCTGCCCAGGGCCCCACCCAGGAGTGAACACTGAAGAGAGCCCTGGGAAATTGTGAATTGTCTCTTTTTGCACCCATGTGTTAATATAAATTTATCATAGACTCTCTTAAAGAACTTAAAGACCAGAAGTGAGGGGGGGGGGGGCATGTGCCTAGAATTGGTGAGTGCTGAGTGGTGGTTTTCTACGAACACTGTTATATTTAATTTTCTTTTATTTTTGGGGGTTTTGATAATGCCTGCCATTTATACACTTAGTACCAATGGCCAATGCGAGTCACTGCCAATTAAATCATCATTGAAAATATGACAGTATGGGCATTATACTGACACTACATAGTTTCTGTTCGAAACTGCAGATGTCTTACTGTAAAAAAAACCGAAAACCGACCTATAAACCAGTTTTTTTTGAAAAACCGAACCGAAACCAAACTGAAATGAGAAAAATAAAACTGCACAACACTAGTTCAGATGTACATGAATTCTCCAGATCTCAAATGCAGTCGTTACAGCCGAACTACCACTAAGCACAGCAAACATCTGCATGATGATCAAACTCCATCCACAAGTTTCGCAGAGCCTGGGCAAGACCTGTTTTTACCTGTTGCTGCTGCCTCTGTTATTGGCGATCGCCCAGCAGTTAATGAGGTATTAAAAGACTTATTTGTGTTAGTTGACAAATCTGAACAGATATCTGGCACCTCTGGAACTGAGACTGAGTTTGAGAGTGAATGCGATACTCATAGTGACCGAGAAGATGAACCTAGCATGGAAGCCAAGTAAATTCAATATACTGATTATTCAAGATGTGCCAAAGTTTTAGAATCTGTAATTCTACAACTTTGGTACATCGTGAATGGTCAGTAATTATGGATGAGTTAACAGTTAACATTTTGACGAATATTCCAGTGAAGTAATTCAGAAACTTGTGCGAAGTGTAATGGGACGGTGCATTTACTCATAAATATTCAACCGTTAACCATTGAACATGAATTAATAAATTTAATCGGTAATAAAAAGGACCCAGTTCAATAGACCTAATAGTTTCTGTTGATTTAACCGTGCCACTAAACATGGTTACCGGTACTTTAGTTTATTTTGTGTTGTTGGGGCTAAGCACGTCACAGCATATTTGTGTTGTTATAATAAAGAGTACGCTCAACAGACAACACACTCCAATTTTTTCACACCCTGACCCATTCTGATTCATTGATTGAGGCCCAGTGATTTGCCTTTCTGTCCGCAGGACTCATTTCAACCGTGGTTGCTTTATCCCTTTACCCAACATGATGGCTAAAAATGGACAGACAAATAACCCCAATGACCCCCCCACCCCAGCCCCAACCATCGTTGTATTTTAAAGGTCCCCATAAAACCATACAAATAATATGGATATCATCAGAACCGGCTCGTTGAGCCGGTTTTAATTATAACCATGTATGTACCGGTTTAGTTTCTGCAGAAAATATTTTGAACTTCGTCGAAGTAAAACGTGGAATTTCTCTAATGTGTCTTGTACCAAGTAAATGCGTAGTTACGCACCCCCCCCCCCCCCCAAAAAAAGAAAAGAAAATCTGCAAGTTCCCCCCTCAGCATCCCCAAATTCTAAAAAGATCCTGACACCAATGTTAATATATTATACGAAAAAAATGGGACTGCCATTCGTCCTGTGGCTACCAGGCCAATAATCATCGGGACATAAATTATTTATGTCCAGATGATTATCAGCCAAGTTGCTGACCGAACGAGCGGATGATGAATTTATCCTACTTTATGAGGAAAACAATAAATTTTCCTTTTGAAATTTTCTGCATGCTCGAGGCCAAATGCCGCCATAAGCCGCCTCAGAGCATCTAAAAATCAATTTTTTTCCGGGGAGGAGGGGGTAACCCCCCCCTCTTTGTGCATATGCTCTAGACACCTTCGATGTCTGAATTCAGTTTTGCCCTTCAAAAATTCTCATGCCCCCAATTTAAATTTTAATCCTGGTTACGCGCCTGGTACCAAGACGGAGAAAAAAACCAGCCCAGATCGCCAGTATACAGCCTACAGGTCAAATGATTAATGCATCAATCTCATCTCACAACCAACTTAACAGAATGTCATTGCTGCCAAGTCCCCAGATTAAAATTCTGTTAAGTGGGTGAGTCGTAGCTCATGATTTCACCCGGAACAGTGAGTGATACTGCACGCCGGTAAACTTGAGCCTAGGTGCGCCTCTGCCCCCCCCCCCCTCCCCTGGCCCCACCACAGTGTTTTGTAAAGTCCTTCATCCACCACTCAACCAACTCTGAACCGGTATTGGGATGTAATGACTGTGCGAGTTAACTCACCAAAAGCATGTAAATGCCTGTAATGGAGAAAGGTAATTCTAGTCTAGTACTGTAAAGGAGGTAATCAAATTAGCTATCAAACAACTCAGCTATTTTCGAAATTGCTGGCAGGGTTTTCGCCATATGTGATGCCCATATCTCTCACAAAATTTAATTTGCTTCGTTCCATGACTGATTTTAAATAATATATTATAAGTGATAATCTCAGACTTTGATATCTCGAATTTTTTCAATTTTTTATTGACTTTTGGTCATTAAAGCCTTTAAGATCACGCTCAGCTGGTCACCATTGCAGTGTTGTTAAGCTGACAAGTCATAACAACAGAACAAACCTTTTCACTTCAAGCGAAGTTAAAGACGCCAGTATTGCAGTCTCTCTGGCGGATTGCTGGTTTGGGGTTCCAGCCTTAAAACGTCCCCTGCGCAGTCACTTAACCGTGGCTAAATTTATTCTTTTTGTTAAAACGAAAGAAATATAGTTGAAAGTGCAAGTGAGTGACAAAAAATGGGTTGAGTAGAAAATCAGGGCGGGTGAGTGCATTTTAAAGCCTATTAGCATTAGTTCTGCAGGGCGAGTGACTTTTGCTGTATTTTTACACCCCTGTCGACAGAACGGGAAAATCATTATCGATCGTTTCCCATGATACAAAATGACAGAAACGAAATATAATTACCCATGATTTTTTAAATATTGAGGCCTGCCTAAGAAGAAAGGAGCCCAAATATTTACCCAGGGGCCCGATTTGAACAAATCCGAATCTGAACTCACTAGAGATGTTGTATACCAAATATGAAAGGATTCTGACTGGTGGATCTGAAGAAGATGATTTTTAAAGAAAGTTTCTCATATTGCACTAAGTTAAAATTTGGGCTCCCATAGGGAGCTCAAATTTTAATTCAGGGACTCGATTTTAACAAACTTAAGACTGCACTCCCCCCCCCCCCCCCTTCCCCGCCCCCAAGATGTTATATACCAAATATCAAAAGATTCTAACTGATGGTTCAGTTCTTGAGAAGATTTTTTAATTTCGGAAAACATTTTATGGGCCCTATCAGAATAATGGCCCTTGTGGTGCCCCCTGTAGGACTGGCAATTTTATTTGAATTGACATATGATGAGGAACATGCATATCAAATTTGGTTCAATTTGGTCTAGTGGTTTATGAAAAGTCGATAATGTAAAGTTCACGCGGGGCGGACTATGGACGGACAAAAAGTGATCACTTCAGCTCCCAATGAATTTCAGTCAGGCGAGCTAAAAATACATGTATGAATTGCGGCAATGCATTAGATCAAAAAGTTAAAAAATTTATAGTAATTTATATATTTTTTATACTTACCAATGACCCAGACTTAACTGGTGCTAACTCTAACAAAACCAGGGCCAAACACAAATTTTGCCCCCCAATCCCCAAAATTTGCATCCAAAACAAAAAGAAATCATGTCCTAAAGGACCTCCATACTACGCCTCTACTGCGCATGCGCAATGACGCAGACGTCCCGAAATTGGCGCCAATTATCATTCTTACTGGCAGTGCCTGGTCAGCGCTATGTACTCAGCGGGGAGGCAAGAGTTCCCAACTCCAGGGAGGGCCATCCCCGTCTGGGTCATTGGTAAGTATAAAAAATATATAAATTACTATAAATTTTTTAACATTTTTATACTGTACCAATGACCCAGACTTAGCTGAATAGTAAACAGGCTGGAGGGCCTAGGACATAGAGGAAAATCCAATAAGCTCAACTATATAGTAAAGAGGTAACCCCTTAAGGAAAAAAGGAGTATTAGGCTTTACATGTATCTTTCTTATTTAATATTAAATTAGAAAGATACACTACCCTTAATAAATTAGCACAATAACATTCATGTTCTCTATTAACATCCAGTATAACCCTTATACTAATTATTTTTAAAGCAAGCCAATAAATAAAGTAGTCCAGAGAATTGAGACTCTTTATAGTCATTTAAAAGTGTCCGAGTATTGTATATTAAAGCCCGTTTGACACTTGATATATACAAATGCTTCACACCGAGCTACACTTTAAAAATAAGACATGAATGAATTTAAACATTAATATTACACTTTAAAACCATCCCGGAAGCGACTCAGAAATACTGACTTGGAGGAGGCATTCCCTTGCTTTTCACTATAAAGCAGGTGACCTAAGGGAACACCCGCCCCCCCCCTTCCCCTTACCCCGGGTCAAATAGCCCAGAGCGAAGAGGGCAGCCGGACGGAGTCACTGCCGGAACAGAAAGCCTGCATAACTATAGTTGCAACTGTTTGGTGGACGACATTCTGAGCAACAGATAACGGACCTAAACAATGCAGGTCTCCAGAAATGGACTCAATATTTCTGAGATAAAAATTCGTAAATGTGGATGGCTGAGACCAATAAGCAGCCTTCATTAAATCTGTAATAGCAACACTATTAGCATAAGCCCAGGAAGTAGAAAGAGCTCTTACTTCATGAGCAGAAATCTTAAGCACAGACTGCTGAGAAGACGATAAATCTTCATAAGCAGTACGGATAGTTAACTGAATCCATCTAGCAATAGAATGGACTGAAATGTCCTTTCTATTAGGCATCAAAGACAGAAAGAAACGTTTCCGTCCCTTTCTGATAAACTGAGATCTCTGTTTATAGATACGTAGTGCTCTAACAGGACAGAGTAAAGGCCTACGCCCGTCTGAAGACGGAAGAGCCTTAATAACAATAGGTTCCGGATATTTATTAGGAGCCTGATTCTTAGCTAAAAAACCCACATTAGTAGTGAAGGTGATAGTGTTCCCAACACTACGATAATGAGAATCATCCACCGATAGTGCATGAAGCTCACTGACTCTTCTAGCAGAAGAGAAAGCTAAGAGAAAAGCTGTCTTATAAGATAAGAATTTGAAATCTACTGTCCCAAGAGGTTCAAATGGCTTTTCCTTCAATTTAAGGAGAACCCAAGCTAAATTCCACTTAGGAATTAATCTAAGAGTTCTGGGTCTATTTATCGAAAAGTTTCTAACCAACTTCGACAAAGAGACATTAGATCCAATTTGTAAACTATCATGATGTGCATAGGTATCAGATAACATAGAACTATAACCCTTAATAGTAACAGGCTGCAGTTTGATTTCGTCAAACAAGTATACTAGAAAGTTTGCAATGTCTGGTATAGGGGGATCGAATATATCTACAGAATGATCCCTACACCAACGACGAAAAACCTTCCACTTAGCCGCATAATTTAGCGAAGAGGAGGTCCTCCTACAGTTAGAAATCGCGTCCACTGCTCGTCCTGTAAAGTGCTTGCCATGCAAGAAGGACCGCACAACGGAAAAACGTGAAGGTTGAGACCTTGCGGGTTGTGATGCAGTTGGCGCGATTTCCCCTGCGAAAGAAGATCCTCCCGTGGAGGAAGCTTCCGCGGTAGGTCCCACAACAGACACCTGAGTAGATTTATCCACGGTCTCTGTGGCGACAGAGATGCTACCAACAGAATCTTGCATTGAGATTGTTTTATCTTTAGCAATACTTGTTGAATTAACGGCGCAGGAGGATACGCATATCCTATCATTCCGTCCCAAGGGATCGACAGAGCGTCTACTGCAAATGCTCTTGGATCCGGACACGGAGACACATACGTCTGCAACTGATTGTTGAGATGTGTCGCAAATAAGTCTATCATTGGCCGTTCCCATTGGTAGCAAATCTGATTGAATACTTGTTTGTTGAGAGTCCACTCCGACGGCAACAATCGACCCTTTCGTGAAAGGGAGTCTGCTAGCACATTCAGACGACCCGGTATGTGACGGACCGAAAGAAGAACGTGATGTTCTAACGCAAACAGAAGGATTCTTTCCGTTAGATTGAACAACGGAACTGAATGAGTGCCTCCCTGATTCCGTATATACGCCACTACTGTCGTATTGTCGGATAGGATTTGGACATGAGCATCGTGAATAATGTCCATCCAGTGACGTAACGCAAGCCAAATTGACATCATTCCTTGATGTTTATGTGCTTGCACAGGAATTGCGGATCCCAAAGACCCTGGCATCTCGAATCCATTGGGATTAATGATGCACCCCAACCTGTTTGACTGGCATCCGTCATAACGGTAAAACTCGGATCCGGCAACTGCAGCGGAACTCCTTGAGTTAACCACTGAATGTTTGCCCAAGTCTGAATCTCTTGTTTCACTTGATCTGACAAGAGAACGTCTACATCGAGCGAATGAATTTTCACACTCCAATTCTGAGTCAGGAAAATTTGAAGAGGACGTGTGCGTAACCGCCCCATCGGAATGAGATCCGCGGCGGCTCCGCACAGACCTATCAGTCTCATAAATTCTCTCGCCGTGACTTTGTCTGCGTGCAGACAATAGCGAGCGTAACAACTGACTAATTTCGCTCTGGTTAACGGCAGACGAACGAGATTGTTGTGCGTCTCGAAGCTCATTCCCAGATGAGTGAATGACATGGACGGCACCAGATCCGACTTCTCCTCGTTTACTATAAAACCGAGACGTCGGAGCAATAGAAGAAGATTCTGAACATCGTTCTGAAGCGTTAACTCGTTGCCGTACCTCTGAAGAATGTCGTCCAGGTAGGCCAACGTTACCGCAGACGAATGAGCTCGGAAGTAGATCATTACCGAGTTCATTACCCGAGTGAAAGCCCAGGGTGCTAGATTCAATCCGAAGCACATCGCCCGGAATTGATACACCACTCCTAGGACTGCGAAGCGTAGATACTTTCGGAATGTCGGATGTACCATGACGTGAAAGTACGCATCTTTGAGATCTATGCTCGTTGCATAATCGTTCACCCGAATACTCGCTCTGACCGATCGAATCGTCTCCATATAAAACTTCGGAGCGACGATCAGCTTGTTTATCCAGCTCAAATCTATGACTGGACGGAACGAGCCGTCTGGTTTCGGAACCAGAAACAGATGGCTGTAGAATCCCGGAGATTCCTGGTTTTCTACGACCTCTACCGCGTTCTTCATTAAAAGAGACTGCACCTCTGATAACAGAGCGTCTCTTTTCTGTGGATTTGACAGAAGATGAGTCCACTTTGTACTTCGAGTTAATGGAGGCTTTCGTTTGAAGGATATCTTTAGACCTTCCGAAGTCACTCCTCTCACCCAAGGGTCGTCCGTAATCGACGCCCACTCTTGTGAAAAGCTCGACAACCTTCCGCCAACCGAAACGCGATAGAGGTTTAAGCCATCACCTCCTGGACCTGCGAGGTCTGCGGTAGGAGAAACCACGTCTTCCACGACCTGCACCTCGCCTCGTCGACCTCGGGGCGTCCGACCGATTGTCCCGGCCTGAAGGACGTCCCGAACGAGAGTCGCTATCCTGACGGTCTCTCGAATAAGACCAAGAGGACGCACCGGAACCTCTATAGGAACCTCTCTTGGGCGCATTAGACCCAGAAGTGCCTGTCTTATTCGTGTCTGCTGTATCCGACTTCTTAGGAGCAGATCTGAACAACAGAGAATCATTAGCTTTCTTTTTAATTTTATCATAAATAGCGGAAAGCTTACCGTCAAAGAGAAGTTCTCCTGAGACCGAAGCGACTCTAAGAGAGTTCTTCACCTTAGAATCCACTAGTGTGGATGTAGCTAGGGCTGCGTCACGTCTAACCAACTCCAGATTTGCCACTGAAAGGGCGGAGTTACACGTGGAATAAGCTACTGCCCTTGAAAGAAGTCTTAAAGAGGATTGTATATCCTGAAACTCTTTCCCCTGAAGGCGCAGTGATAACGCCTTAGTAAGGTGATCTGCGTAAGATAAGGCATCTAAATTGGCTCTGTTAGTCGCAATAGCTGTTTCCAACACCGCGGTTGGAATAGAAGCTGACGACGGTAATGATAACTCTAAGTCTTCCGCCTCGTCGTCCATATGCAGAGGAACTCTCGGTATACCCTGTCCCGCCATATCGAATTTATTCCTTGCATTAATGAAAGGCAGGTTGAGAGTATTAGCGGACAAGAAACCTGCTTTCCCCGTCCTGGAAGCAAGTTTAAATATAGCGTCGTTCAGTAATTCAAATGTTCTTGCAACATTATTGGACTGCGACGGAAACTCGGGAGCGATGTCCCTGAACCGCTCAAAAACATTCAGAGTCCAATGACGCTATAATTCTCTTGTCCAGAAGCGCAGCAGTCTGGCCCGACGGAACAACTTGAGGGAGAAAGTGCCGGATGAAGTCCACGGCAGCTTTATGTTGTTCCGAAAGGGATAGCTCCAAGTCATCCGTATCCCTTTCACCATCCGGTCGGACCTCATGATGTTCCCGGTCGTCCGCCCCCGATGCTTCGGCGGAGCGTACCGACCCAGCGCCGTCGGATAATTCTCGATCCGACACCGTTTCTGTCGGCTGCTGGGATGCTGCGATAAGCTGTGCTATCTGCACAAGAATGTCCGGCGTCGAGACCTGCGGAGACGCAGTCTTTCGCTGCTTCGCCGAGGGCAGCTCCGCATCAGATGGCTCCCGCATACTTTTCCTATGCGAACGTCCAGAGTCCATCGGTCTCGAATCCCTGGCTGCCGGATGGTGTGACCTGGTCGCCGAAGAATCCTTCATCGGCGAAGCTGGTAATATATCGGCGGTCACGCAGCCAAGGTGCGGTCGTGTGCGCTGACGAGAAGAGGAAGCCTTAACAGTCTCTGCAGACTGCTTATACAACGGAGCGTCCCGAGCGACGGACGTATGCTCCGCTAAAGACACATTTTGTACCACAACATCTGGTCCCAAATGTTGTTGTACGAGAGAGGGGCCTCTCTCGCTCGTGGCCCGGCTGGACCTGGACGAGCTAGGAACCGGACTCAAAGGCTTCCTCCGTTCTCGCTTACTATCCGCCGTCACTGGGTGTGCATCTATTATGTTTATAGTGCTCGCATCACCCAAAATTTCCTCTTGGACTGCATCGGACGAACCCGGCTGCCGAACCATTCGGTGAATGGGCGCTACACCGGGCGAGCTAGCGGACGACATTTGTCTAATCTCCATGAGCACTTTTGCCGCTTGCTCTGAATTCATTTGTGACGACGGACGCACACTTGAAGAAGATAACATGGAAACATCACCCTGTTCTGGTTCCTCTGAAATAGAAACTGAGAGAGTAGAGTGACCTTGCGGAGAAAGAGCCGGAATCGCTCTTTCTCCAGAAACAACATATCGTGACACACGTTTCCAATGTTTCTCATCCCAATGTTCACATATAGGACAGGGATTAATGCGAGAACACTGACTACAATTAATACAATGATCATGAAAGTCAGAGGAAGATTTCTTCCTATTACAATTTGAACAATGTCCCTTTATTGTGAAAGAACAACAATAAGTCCTAGTTACTCGCAAAAACCCCTGACACAAAGATACATAATAACATGATCCATTAATAAATGAAAAAACAATTGCAAAACAAAATAATTTTGAAAAAATATTTTTTCAGCGAAGCCCAAGTTGCTGAAAAGTAACGTTGAGCCCCGATGGATCCAATGGCAAAGTGTGGTCAAAAATTTTAAGTTTATATTAAATAATTAATGAGACACTTTCGGATAATATAAAGATTTCGAAATCGGCCATGTTTTTTGTATAAATAGAAAACAGTGAAAACAATAACCCGGTAATGGTGCCGAAACGAATAGACCTTTTTATCAATGCAGAATCGGAAATTCGATCGCAATTGCACAGAAGGGGGTTGATAATCTGCTCTGTGAGAATGCGACTGAGTTTGATGACTTACTCCGCGCGAATGAGATCGAGATTCCGATTCCGCATCAATAAAAAGGTCTATTCGTTCCGGTGCCATTACCGGGTTATTGTTTTTTACTGTTTTATATTTATACAAAAACATGGCCAATTTCGAAATCTCTGTTGACGCCTCACGAGTACTCAAATGATGACAATTAAAGAATAAAACATAGTTTGGATCAATAAACTCTGCCCAAATGTAAGGAAATACGTGTATTATCGATTGCAGCCGGAAATATGGGTGAAAGCTTGATATATATTCCTAATTTCGAGTTTTGAGTTCTCATAAAAGCTTGATGGGAACTTTTTTTCTAGAGGATTGAATGGGAAGAATCTGAACGTAGAGGGGTAGCCACTATGTTCGGATTGCTGAACTAAACATCGACCCAAAAGTGAGATCATATATCATTTTTCTCAGCTTGTGCAGAGTACCTGTGGAAAACGGTTGCAAAAAGTTATAAAGATTTTTTTTTATTCCACAATATGTTTTGTTTCGACTTTTGACGGTGTCATTCTTTTTTGAATTTGGTATTGATGTAAACCGATTCGTTCCAGGTGGTTAACTAACTTTTTTTCGGTGAAATTTTTTTAAAAATAAATGAATATGTGGCGTTTCAAACAGTTGCATGTTTTCTTTCTTTCTTTCTTTAAGTACTGCTGCACACCCCTTGCGGGTATTATGAGCAGGAAAAGGTGCAACGCCGGGGGGTTAGTGTGAAAGGAGATGGAAATAAGAACAGTAAGGTCTGAAAAAAAAAGATGATAGACGTAGTATTTTATTAACAGTGTTTAAAAAGATAAAATCAGGTTAAAAAACAATCGATTCTGGCTTCAGGGATAGGTTAAATCTCTCACTGCCTTACCAAAGAACTCTTTGTCAGGCAGTGTTACAGTGTTTGATGGAAGATCATTCCATAAAACAATGGTATGTGGAAAGAATGAAAATTTGTAAAAATTTGCTCCTGTGTGGATCTGTGAAGTGAAAAGGGTGCATGTGTCTGGTAAGTCTTGAGGGTTGTTGAACGTAGGGTGGGAGTGGTATGGCTACTTGTTCGTGAATTATTTTATAGAACATAACAAGCCTGGAGCACATACGTCTCTCTTCAAGGCTTCTCCACCCAAGGTCAGACTGCATTTTACTTACACTTTCATATGGAGAAAAATTATTCATGACCCATCTGGCAGCTCGCCTTTTGCACCATTTCCAATTTAAGTATGTTTAATTGTGTGTATGGGGACCATACGGCTGAGGCGTACTCGAGCTGGGGCCGAACAAGTGTCTTATATGCTAATTCGCGTACCTTTTTTTGTTTTTGGAAGGAATGTTTCATTTAATAAAGCCTAAAGTTTTTGTTAGCGGTGTTACTGATTCTGCTGATATGTTTGTTCCAGGAGAGATCATGTGAGATGTCAACCCCAAGATACTTTGCATCGCGGACAGAATCTAATATGTGGTTATGAAGTATGTAGTTGTGTTTTAAAATGTTTTTACTTCTCGATATATGTATCACTTGGCATTTACTTGGATTAAATTCCATATCCCACTTTGATTCCCAAACCTCGAGTCGGAACAAGTCGGCTTGTAAGGCTTGTCAGTCAGTGGGATTTTGTACAGTAAGGTAGACTGCTGTGTCGTCTGCAAATAGTCTGACCTGTGAGGTCAGCGAGTCAGAAAGATCATTTATGTAGAGCAGAAAGAGCAGAGGACCGAGAACCAACCCCTGTGGGACACCGGACATCACAGGCACAACAGAGGAGGCCTCACCATCAAGAACAACAGTTTGGGTTCTGCCTATGAGAAAGGATTTTATCCAGTTAATTATACATGGTGATACACCATGCTCCCGCAGTTTGTAGAGGAGTTTAAGATGGTTTACCTTATCAAAAGCCTTACTAAAATCTAGTAGTATCATATCAGTTTGTTTTCCATACATGAGGCTACGTGCCAGGTCATCAATCAGTTCGATTAGTTGGGTTTCACATGATTGTTTTTCCCAGAACCCATGTTGGAGATTATAAAGAATTTTGTGCTGGTTGAAGTGTGAAACAAGATTTGATGCAATAATATGTTCTAAGAGTTTGCATAAAATACATGTTAGAGAGATGGGTCTATAGTTAGCTGGATTGCTAGTGTCACCCTTCTTGAATAGGGGAGCAACATTTGCATTCGTCCAACCTAGTTTGGATTAATAAACTCTGCCCAAATGTAAGGAAATGCGTGTACTATCGACTGCAGCCAGTAATAAGGGTGAAAGCTTGAAATATATTCCTAATTTCGAGTTTTCAGTTCCCATAAAAACTTGATGGGAACTTTTTCTATAGGATTGAATGGGAGTTGCAGGCTGCAAGCCGAGAGATCCTCGGTTCGAATCCGACCTGCGGCAACCGCGTTGTGTCCTTGGGCAAGACACTTCACCCCGATTGTCTACATGGGGGCACGATGACGCTGTGTACTGAGGCGTACTGCACGTCGATGGTGCGCATGCCTTCAACCAATCTAACCCTGCCTGTGCTGCGGTGCAGAGTTCGGAGTTACGATGTTGGAGAGCTGACAGCTGCTCGTCGTTGCTCGGTGGTTCTCTCCGGGTACTCCGGCTTCCTCCACCCGTAAAACTGTCACGGTCACGATTAGCCATTGTGCATAAGTATGTGAACTTAAACACCAATAAATAAATAAATAAATATTGAATGGGAAGAATCTGAACGTAGAGGGGTAGCCACTACGTTCAGATCGCTGAACTAAATTTGCATATGCCGTTTTAATTTTACTTTTAATTTCTTCAGTTCTTTAAAATGGGACTTAATTTTATCTGTTTTGTTTGTTTTTTACAGTTTTTGGAAGAGATGGTCTCGCTTCCTAATTAACCTTTTTTTGCCAACTTTTACTTAGTCCAATAATATTAGCCATCGCCTGTGCTCCGAATTTATTATTTTTTGATTTTTAATATGTCGCACCGTCGAAATCTAATCTGATCTTTCGTTTTTCCAGCAGCAAAGTACGAAATTAGGCGACATAACACTAATATGATGAATACTCATTCTCCATACATGTTCCCACATTTGACAAGAATAATATGCCTTCACATTCATATTAGATGTATAAATTTCCTATACTTACTGTCAAATTACGTATTAAATACCAATAATTAAATAAAAACATTTTTTCAAGCGGTAATGTTACAGCGGTTGGAAAATTATTAAAAATCGTACCCCATTTCCAGGAACAGACCTCAGCGGTATTGCAACGACTGCCGCGTCGTTTGACTTGGTGTGCACTACATTATAGGTATCCAGTTTTTCACTCCGTGTTTTCCTATCAACCCATCTTCCGGTTCAACAGTTATTTCGAGTTGAAAAAATTGCAGTGCAAATGACGCCTAAATAATTCAAAATATCGATTTATTTGCAAGAAAATGACCATCAGAATAAAGAAAAATGTGTTTTACACAACTGTCAATCGGAAGTAGGAACCAGGTCAGGTGGGGAAATTTGATCTTTAAATTTAATCGAGGTCCAACCGTTCAGCGAGTCTCTCGCTGAACTTTGCTGCTGGAAAAACGAAAGATCAGATTAGACTTCGATGGTGCGACATATTAAAAATCAAAAAATAATAAATTCGGGGACACACTAAAAAGTGTAGTCCGTGTCCGTGTCCGTGTCGGAGAAAAAGTGTAGTCGGGAATTAAATTATCATTTTCTCCTTTATTTGTCGGTTGTTTTCTATGAAATTTGGAAAGTATACTCAGGGGACGATTCGAAATATATATTCCAAACGAGAAGTTTGTACAATGTTATTTTACGATGTTAGAAGACATTTTCTCTTTCAAACACACTAAAAAGTGTAGCTGACTCGGCGCCGTGTTATCTAATTAATTGGTTTACGCTGTGTTGACACAGCGAGGCGGGCTGATAATCCTGGTTCTTTTTATAATTATGAGGAGATTAATGGGGTGTACATGAAAGAAATAACGATTAAATTAATTTTCAGTATTTTATTGGATAAATACAGGACATAAAGGATATAGCATAGCACAAAGATATCCCTTATAAAAAAAAAGTACCATGGTAAACCATGGTAAATCCCAAAACTGGTAATACCACATGGTATTACCAGGGTATTTTGGGTTTTACCACGGTTTACCATGGTACTTTTTTTTTTTATAAGGGATAGAGATACAGCACAAACATAAACAAATAACAAACATATTTTTGTGTAACAAGCAAAAGTAAATTTAGTTGGTATGTCGTTCCGAGTGTTTTGTGGTTGGATTCCCTGCGACAGTGGATAAAGGTGTCGATCGTGTTTTAAAACCAGGCGAAATAAGAACAAGATTTTTTTTCACCTAATTATTTATAATTCCAAAATTTGACATCATTTCTTGGGAAGGTCTCAAGCACGGAGACCTACCTTACAAATCATGTCAAGTGTCGCGATTACCAACAAGCACGTGGAGTACGGTGGTAACGTTCGCTTGCATGGTTGCTGCTTAGTTTTGGCATTACCGTGCGGTCTCTCAAGATGAAGTGTTTCATTGCCTATATAGTGAACTAGGGCAAGTTCTGTTGATGTTGAATAATATACTATTCTTCGAAGTAGGTCGTCCCCTTTTTTGTCGCCAAAGTAAGTTTTCATCTGAGAAAAGAGATGAAAAATGAATTTCGTAAATTTATACAGATGATTTTAGGGGTTATATGGGGGATATACTCCAGTGTAGGCAGAGGAGTACGGGCCAAGGGGGGCTGGGCGGGCTGAACTCCCCTGGAGTCAGGTGAGGCATATATTTTGGGCATTCCATGAGAAAATGTTCCAGGGTCTCCACTACTCCACAATTTTACAAATTCCAACACCTGACATAATATCTTTGGAAGCTTTCCACGAGAGCTTCCAAAGAAATATTGTCAAGTGTTGGAATTATCAACAATTGGAAAATATAAGAGAATTCAGTTTTCCAACGTCTGTCCTACAACTCCAGCTGATATTGTAAAATTCTTAATTTAGTTTATTGTTTCTGTCTCGCCCACTTCATTCTTCACTCAATGTGCAGCGTCCTATACTTTATTTCAATGTTTGTTTCTCCGCCCCCATTTTGGTGAAAAGTATTTTAATTATTGATTTAACAAAAAAAAACCTTTAAGGGGTAATTAATTCTTTTTGCCGGGGGTGGGGGGTGGTATTTGAAATTCCAGAAGGATAGCCAGATATCACATATATCTCCCCCGTATCCTATCTCCATGAAGGCTTGATGGATGACTCCCGGTTATTCAAAACTATACTGGCGGAGCTTTCTCCACTCCTTTTTGTAACCGCTATGGTCAATATACCGGGGCCGCTACCAAACCGGCGTTGCTGTTTGGTTTTGTTTTCTTCTCTGTCAGTCCCAGTTTCATTCATTCATTCGTCTCAACCGATTTGTGAAACAGAGTGAGACTGAGAGGGCGCATGAGAGAGAGAGAGAGAGAGAGAGAGAGAGAGAGAGAGAGAGAGAGAGAGAGAGAGAGAGAGAGAGAGAGAGAGGACGTGAACGTGTAACGACCCACAACGGACATTTAACATAATCTTATATCTTATATGAAATAATCTTATTATACTCTCACTCTTGTACTTTACTTCATGTAAATGGAAAAAAAGTAATGAAAGAAAATCTATCAATCCAATCAACACCCCACTAATCTCCTCATAATCATGTATCAACACAGCGTAAACCAATTAATTAGCTAACACGGCGCCGAGTCAGCTACACTTTTTAGTGTGTTTGAAAGAGAAAATGTCTTCTATCATCGTAAAATAACATCGTACAAACTTCTCTTTTGGCATATATATTTGGTATCGTCCACTGAGTATACTTTCCAAATTTCATAGAAAACAACCAACAAATACAGGAGAAAATGATAATTTAATTCCCGACTACACTTTTTCTCCGACACGGACACGGACACGGACTACACTTTTTAGTGTGTCCCTAAATTCGGAGCACAGGCGAAGGCTAATATTATTGGACTAACTTTTACTCAAATCAGAACATTGCAGAATGTTTTCGTGACATCACTATCCACAGTGAAATGAATTCCCTTGGTGCCGAAATAACTTGACCAGGTGCCGAAACGAACGGTGCCGAAAGCTATCGATGCCGAATCGACCTGACCTGGTGCCGAAAAGACTGAGTACCGAAACGACCAATATTTCAGCCACCTACAAGGCTACATATTTGTAAGACAGTAAAGTATACTCCCTAAACTTTAAGAATAAGAGTAAAGACTAAAGTACGAATACTACGATTTTTTCCGGGTGTGTCATACCAGCAGTGTACTGGCTTGCGAGCTCTTTAGCACCCGCGTGTTGTGGTCCCCATCTCTTCCCGTCAACATCAGCTTGACTGTTATCGTTGGGGTCATCTTCAGGCATAGAGTTAGGGAGAGTTTCGCAAGACATTTTCCCAAGTACGAGTTGAAATTTGTACAAAGTTTACGGAAAATGGCACTGGCGACAGCACCAAGCGAAAACAATGAATATCATTGGTGGATATTCCTCTTTTGAAACATTTGCAGAAGAGAACATTTGTTTCACCTAAGGGTGTAGATCTTCGGTAACAGGTCGAAACGGGATTGGGTCTTTTCGGCCTCGGGAACATTCGGCCCCGGGACCATTCGCCCTGGGAACATTCGGCCTGGAAACATTCGGCCTCCGTTTTCAACAAGGGAGACTAAGAGAGACGCGGTTTCATATGAGTTTAAATACCTTTATTACAACTAACAACAAAAATAAATACCGTGTAATATAAAATATACACAATATAAAATACATTTACACTTTATATATACTGGCACACAACCTCAAAAAATCAATTAATGAAATGAAAGGTTTCAGCGCGTAGAGGGCGCACAGGGACGATGTGGGATTTAAATCCCTTGAGACCCGAACAACTTTATTTGTTTTACAACTTTATTTGCTTACGAATCCACGAGAGTTTTTTTTAAAGCTGGAAGTCATCCATCAACCTATAAGGGAGAGGGATATAGTTACAATCTACATAAAAAGGTTTAAGTGTTCAAAGAAACTGTAAAAACAGTATATATGATCGCCCAATCAAGTGCGATTAAATCAATCAAGTTTGAGTCCTACTGTAAAAACGCTGTATGAGAACTTTGATCACCGTGACTACTTCAGAAGAACTTATAAAAACAAACTTTTAAAGCTGAGTTGTGCCAAACAACACCCAAAGAAGAAGTATATCATTTCGGGTTTGCATGTCGGCATTGGAGCACTCATATTGTCATTCTGTTATTCAATACAGTGGATTTTACACAATGGATTTTATATTTCATTATTCATTATGGATCGGTCTCGTGCTTAATATATTTCGACTTTAGGAATAAAGGTAGGTCATATATATTATTCTTTAAAAAAAATATTCTGGAAAAACACCTAATATACAAAAAACACAACAAAATGAACTTGAAAAAATATCTTTTAAAGTTATTTTTCATCTCTCAAACTCAGAAATGTTTTACCAAAAGTGGGAACATTCGGCCTCAAAAGTGGGAACATTCGACCTCGACTGAGGCCGAATGTTCCCGGAAAAATACCTGGGGCCGAATGTTCCAGAGGCCGAAAAGACCCGGACCCGTCGAAACAACCCCCCCCCCCCCCCCCCCCCCCAAGACGATCCGTCCCTAGACGATCCGGCCAAATAATTGGAAAATTCAAATGCAAAGAAACATTTCATCACACATCATAACAGTTAGCTAAAAAGAAGCAGTTCAGTCAGGTTCAGTGATCAATTTTATTTAACCCTTTTATTTAACCTAACACACGAAGCAGATACCATTATTCTGGAATAACTATAGCGCAGTTCTCAAAAATACCATTCGATTTTCATTCTTCTTTTCATTTTTTGAGTCCAAAAGATTTGTTGTAACACAGTTAAAACATGTGGGTTTACACGAGGGTTTTGAATAGACTAATGATATGAGTTAAGCAACAAGTCGTTAAAATACAAGTTTTCATTTCATTTTTGTATTTCTATTTCATATTTCATATTTAATTTTGCCAACCGGACTACAATAAAAGAATGTCGGCTTTTTCGACACATGGCTCATTCGACCTACGGCTTATTCGACCACATGGCTCATTCGACCTACGGCTTTTTCGACCCATGGCTCATTCGACCTACGGCTTATTCGACCCATGACCAATATTTTTCGCCCCTGTTAAGTATTTCAATAGCAATACTATTGTAGTTATACTGAACTGGGTCGGAAAAGCACTGGCCATACGTCGGATAAGCCATGGATCCAGGGGCTAAGGTTTTACGCATCTCGGTAAAAGTTTGGGTGATAGACAATAACGCGCAGTTTCAGATAAAAACTGTTTATTAAATTAAATAAAAGTATATAACATAAAACAAAAAATAACATCACATTATAATATCACGTTAGCATGAACACTATTACCAAGATAAATTCCCATCAATCACAAAATATACTTGCACATAATTATATTTTTAACATAAAAATCACCTTAGCACATGAGTTACAGATAGCACATTTTGACATCGTACAGCACACAATCAATAGTTCAATCAATGAATAACAATGTTAGCAAATTAACAAAAAGCACCTAACCTCAACACAATTCATATTGGAGCATACAGCTTGGCGGATTCCTTCAATAGACGACTCGCTGAGATTTCTTTTCTGGTGTAGTCCTCCCACAGCGCCATCAACCTACCTGTTGTCTCGAAGTTCGAGACAACTGTCTTCGTCGTAACTTCCCTTCTGAAACCATCTTAACCGAAGTTGCTATATTCTTTGCTTCTTGATGTAGCAGCCCCAAACATAAATAGAATGGTAAGTTCCCCTTTTTTGCTCTCTGGTTTATCCTGTTATGCCATCCTTCACAATCGTTGTTTGTTCTGATACTTCTTCCAAAAACCGTCCACGAATCGACTGACCATGTTGTACCATTGATCCATGTTGACTCCAAATACTCAATAAAATCTCGAAGTGCACTGCCGACTGCTGTTGTTGATTGCCTAACTTCACCCAAAGCTTTTTCTTTCAGTTTTTCAAACGCTGGCTCAATATCAGCTGAAGGCAAAAATGGTAAAGCAAAGAGTTGTCGGAGAATCTTATATATCCTGTCTTTCTTGTTATAGGAACACTGGAGACCCTTCTGTTGTACGTTTCTCCATAACGCTTGTCCAAAGTGGAAAGCACAGCCGTGAATTGTTGGGTTCTCAAATATAGACCTCAGTGCTTGCCACATAGCAGCTTCAAAGTCCACTACGAAGGAGGGTACCTTAATTTCTTCTGGCAGGAGCTCACGGATTCCTTCTCCACACTCATAACAAAGACAAGAAAAAAGCAATGGTTAAACTCACTGTTCAAGAGGCTCGGCAGCTAGTGACCTTTCCGGTCTTGAAACATCGAAGGTTGAATTGTTGTTTAAACCTAAGCTGAACTCTCCATATTGATGATCGGGTGATGGCGATGTCCTTGTACTCTCCAAAGGCGCACTGGGACCAGCTTCAAACTCAGCACTTTGTCTTGAGTTGTTGATGACAGAAACATCAGGTTGTTGCGTTAATCTGCAAGTTGTACAAATGTAGTCAATAGATCCATTTTGGCGATTTGCAAGACGATACGCTTCTCTTGAAATACCTGAAAATATGATAACAAATTAGGTTAAAGAAGGGCTCGTCAGAAAAAACAGTCGTCAGACAGCTGTTTCAGATAAGCGAATAGTCATAGTCAATGGATATGAAATTTCAAAACAGACAAAAACTTACCAGTTCCACATGTCCTGTGAGTCCACCTTTTACATGTGTCGCACTCTATTGCTTCCTGCCTTGGGCGTACTGTATTCTCACACGAAACACAGATGTGATTTGTGGTAGACATATTGAGGATGAATATCGAACAAATGATGCTGTGACTTCAAATTCATGACTTTTTTTATAGTATTCTCTGTGTGAAGTAATGTATACACATTCAGCTGTTCAAACACAATCACAGAAAAATGTTCAACATGTTTTCATAACGCGGAATTAACAATCATAAGTGAAAGGATCAATCGCATATCCTCCAAACACCGTGATATGCTGATCAGAGAATACAAAAACAACAATCATTTTGTTATCAAAGCAAACTTTAATCATCATTATTGATCAAAGGAAGGGAAGGTGAAAGCGTGACCAATTTCTTCAGAAGTCGAAAATCAATCGCTTAACCTATCAATGAAAAATGTTCATAATGTATTTACAATTATACAATTATACCAAAAACATACTAATATAAATATCTATAAAAGTTTTTGGATTGAAAATATTGAAATTATTATTATTTGTAAATCGGGTCGAATGAGCCGCGATCGTGGGTCGAATGAGCCGTAGGTCGAATGAGCCATGTGTCGAATCAGCCGTAGGTCGAATGAGCCATGTGTCGAAAAAGCCGTATACCCAATAAAAATAACTACAATTAATTGGGGCCGGATCGACTACGGTACATGGGGACGGATCGACTGGAAAACTAGATCTTCTTCTAGAACTTCCTATTCACCCACTCGACAATCACATAAATGCATCCCGAAACCCAGACACTTCAGATAAGAAAAAGTCCGTATGAAATAATGGAATAATGTTTCTTGGAAACCTTTCCTTGTTATATGTAACCTTGTGTCTTCAGTGAACGATGGTGGCTGCGTACCGGGTTGTTTCGCTCCGATGTGAGATCATCTCTGGGTAGTTTCAGCCACGGTTGCTTCGCCCATGAGTCGATTGCCCCAGAGTTGTATCAGAGAGGGGGCGAGGGGGGGGGGGGGTGGAGCCGAGGGGGTGTTATAGGAGTCAATTTAATTTTTTTTCTGCATGTAATCAATCCAAATCCTTAAAAATGCATTTTTGGACAATGACACGGGGTGGGGGATTGGGTTATAGTAGTCATTTTTAGCTTAACTTGACAAAGTCAAGATAAGCTATTGCCATCACGCGTGCCTAGATGATGACATCCCCTTTTGGTCGTGATTGGTCAACTGTGATGGCTACAGGTGCCCGAATCCCGAAAATCTTGAGCACAGTCTACAGGTCAAATTTATGAAGGGATTTCATTGTAACTTTGTAGGTTCACTCCAGATGATGCCCAGATGAGAATGCCCCCTTTTGGTTGCGATCATTCAACCATGATGGCTGCCCGAGCACAAAGCCCGAAAATCTTTAGCACAGTCTCCAGTTCATATTAAGGTATTTCATTGTAACTTGGTAGGTTGACTTCATAGAATGTCTAGATGAGAACAGCCCCTTTTGGACGCCATTAGGCAACTGTGACGGCTACAGGGGCCTGAGGCCCGAAAACCTTTAGCACAGTCTACAACTGATATTTATGAAGGGATTTCATTTTACCTTGGTAGGATGACTCCAAATAATGTCTAAATGAGAACGTCCCCTTTTGGATGCGATCATTCAGCCTTGATGGCTGCCGGAGCCCAAAACCTTTAGCATAGTCTATAGGTCATATTTATGGAAGGATTTCATTGTAATCTGTCAGTTTGACTTCATATAATACCTAGATGATGACATCCCCTTTTGGTCGTGATTGGTCAACTCTGGCAGCTTCAGGGCCCAGAAGCCCAAAAACCTTGAGAACAGTCTACAGGTCATATTGATGAAGGGATTTAATTGTAACTTCGTAGGATCACTCCAGATGATGCCCAGATGAGAATGTCCCCTTTTGGTTGCGATCATTCAACCACGATGGCTGCCCGAGCCCAAAGACCAAAAACCTTTAGCACAGTCTGCAGGTCATATTTATGAAGGGATTTCATTGTAACTTGGTAGGTTGACTTCATATAATGTCTAGATGAGAACGTCCCCTTTGGATGCAATTGGGAAACTGATGGCTACAGGGGCCTGAAGCCCGAAAACATTTAGCGCAGTCTACAAGCCATATTTATGAAGGGATTTCTATGTAACCTGATAGGATGACTCGTTTTGAAATAATAAAAAAAAACGAGAGGCGAAGGCATCGCAAATAAAATGATCAACAATCTACCTTTCGAAATGCACCTGCCGGGTCACACTTTCACAGGACCCAAAACGAAATTGAACAAGAGCCTCAATGCTGATCTGACTCCTAAATCTTGGAGCAAACACATGAATAGGGTGGATGCGATGGCGTACGATCACGATCTGTGCTACGCTAGATATCCCGATGCCAAGACTCGTAACAACATCTGTGATAAAAACATGCTGGCAAAATTGAGAGACATATCGAATCTGACTAGGGGAGAGAAGCTCGAAAGTTTGCTGGTCGGAAAAGTGATCGGTACAAAACGTCGATTTGAATGGGGCGTTCAAAAAAAAGTAGCTCGGAAAAGAAGAAGAAGCGAATATTGACGAGCGAATTGGCCGAGGAACTCCACAAGCCCATCGTGTGTAGATTTCGAAAGAGAAGGGTGTTTGTGAAGGGTTTGGATGACATTTGGTCCGCTGACTTGGTCGACATGAGATCGTTTTCAAGGTGGAACGAGGGCGTCAAATATCTATTGACGGTCATCGACGTGTTTTCCAAATACGGTTGGATCAGAGCCTTGAAGAATAAATCGGGACCTTGTGTCGCCGAGGCTCTGAAGAGCGTGTTCGTCTCATCTTCTCGAAAACCGAGTAAATTGTGGGTGGACAAGGGGAAGGAATTGTACAACAAGGACGTTCGTCAGTTGGTCGACCTCTACTCGATCAAAAACGAAGAGAAAGCCAGCATCGTGGAACATTGGAATTGAACGATGAAGGAAAAGATGCACAGGTATTTAACGGCGAATTCAACCAAGAAATACATAAATACGCTCTGAACGGTCTGGTCGAAGATTACAACAACACGCAACACAGATCGATCAAGATGACTCCCGCGGAAGCTAGCGATCCTCGAAACGAAAAACGGGTTTACGCCAATCTATATCCCGAGAGATCTAAGACCAGGAAGGAGTCTAGACCGCCGAAATTTGCTGTCTGCGATTGAGTGAGAATCTACGCTTATAAGAAGCACTTCAAAAAGGGTTACACTCCTCGATGGACCATGGAAATCTTCGCGAAAATCGGAATATTTCCCACCGATCCGGTGACTTATGAAATCGAAGCTTTGGATGGTGAAGAGATCATCGGAAAGTTTTACGAACAACAATTGCAGAAGACGAAGTTTTAATAAAAAAAATATATATTTACTCTCTTTAAATTTTCTTGTTTACACACATATATATAAAGGAGAAAAATAATAATAATAAAAACAATTAAAACTATTTTTAGAAAAAAGCAAACGAATTAATAAACGAAAAAAAAAAAACCTTCAAAAATGGCGAATATACTAGATTCTGCACAAGGCATACCAAAAGACGAAGGCATTGAGGAATACGAAGTTCACGAATATGAACTGATAACCAGAATGAGTTTGAACAATGCGGGAGAGATAAGAATCAACGTTGAAACCCAAGATCTATTCATTCATCCTAGCGAGAGTTACATAGTGATGCAGGGACATCTCACCAAGGAAGATGGGACCGAATACGCCGCCAACGACACGATAACTCTAGCCAATAATGGCATCATGCATCTATTCAGTAATATAAAATACTTGCTATCTGGACAAGAGATAGAATCTGTGTTTCATTTCGGTCAGGCCACCACGATGTTTGGACTCTTGATGTATCCGGATGATTTTTCAAAATCTAGGGGACTTAATCAGTTGTGGGTGAAAGACACCATAGGCCCCGCCAATGCCCACGTTGCCGCGATATTCGACTACGTCGTCAAGACATCCAGACCCAAAGGAACGTTTTCATTCAGGATACCTTTGAAACATATCATCGGATTTGCAGGCACAAGATATCGTGGTTTGTTCCACACATGCGGGCTTCAGACATGGAAAAAAACATCTCTACAAGATCATAGATTCCAAGAGTAAATTACCCGTGGAATTTAGAATGAGACAGTGCGACACGGCTAGCATTCCGCTTTCCAAGAATCACTTCGATTGGAGATTGACCGTGAAAACCGCTTCTGAGAGACCGCATTTCATTGTGGTCGCGTTTCAGACCGACAGGGACGAGTCTCAAGAAAAAAATTCATCGGTGTTCGATCACTGCAATTTGAGAAACATGCAGGTGTTTCAGAATGCCACGGGATATCCCTCAATCAATTACAACACGTCGTTTGACAAGAACGATTTTTCCAGACTGTATGGTGATGCCGCAGATTTTAGAAAGAAGTATCATGGTCTGGACGAATTGATGAGCAACCCTAATATATCTCCCGCCGAATACAAGTCGATGTATCCCATGTTCGTATTCGACGTCAGTAAACAGAGTGAACGACTCAAGAGTAGCGTCTTAGATATTCAGATCAAGATGCAATTCGACAGGAACGTGCCAAGAAAAACCGAGGCCTTTGCCCTGGTCCTATCGGATAGAGAATTACAATTCAAATCGGATGGAAATAAGATGTCGATCATTTGATGAGAGATGTGTGTGTGAAGAAAAGAAGAAAAAATATATAAATAAAAAATTTAAAAAAAAATAATTACAAAAATGATTGGTAAAGAATGAATTAAAAAAAAAAAAAAATCTCATTACTTTTTATTTTGTTTTTTTTTTGTTTTTTAATAATTACTGATTATTTTTAATTAATTATTTCCACATGTTCACTGTTTGTTCAGAGGATCTAGTTCAATCAGTAGGTTCACCACGGATGTAGGGGCTTTGGAATTATTGGTTTTCGTAATGAAATTAATCCTGTTTCTGGCGTTCACTTTGAGAGGCATACCGAACGTGCTGACATTCGAGTGATGATTCTCGGTCTTTTCAATGCTGTATCTCTTATCACTCTCTACTCCATTCACAGTGAGATTGACGACCACTCTGTTATTCAAATCCGTGGAAGCCAGACCCATTCAAATGATTTCACCTCCCAACGGCATGGGATATCCCACCTGACTGTGTTGTGATTCGCCACCTCCATTTCCAAAAGACCATTCGGCTTTTCCCTCCCCCAACATGCCGCTCTCCTCGGCCCACACAGTGATCAATTGCCTGGCGTATTTGACTTTCTCAACCACCGAAATCAGGGTGCATGCATCCGACATGCACACAGGATCCGGCAGATTTATGAGCGCATGTCCACCCATGTCTAGTTTACCTTCCATGGTGTCACCCTTTCTCCAGACTGAGTTGTCGTCCACGTACTGCCTGCTGACCATGCTGGAATCGAATTCAGGATCGTGATCGAGACCGAATAAATTCTGACCATTCATGTTGATGTCACCTCCCATGGTTCCACAGGATTGTTTGTTCAGGTAGGGATCGTCCACTTGCGATTCTATGTATTCTTGAGATCATATCACAGCAGAATCCACGTAGCCCTTGTTGACCACGGTAGAGTCCTTGTCCACGTCATCGATCTTCAACAGATTCAATATCTTGTTGAATCCCGCATTCAGATCCGATTATATTTCTCGTCTGTCAGACTTTCTCTGTTCCATGTCTACGTAGTGTTTGGTCGCCACATCCTTGGGATTCGTGGGAGTGGCCATGTTCATTATCTTGTTAGAATTGACATTCAATTCTGATTGCATCGTTTTCTGAATGTATCTACCTTTCAGATGTTCGCTGAATTGTGCGTGAGAGTCGTCCACGTATTTCTTGGT
The DNA here is from genome assembly GCA_031216915.1 of Pictodentalium vernedei. NCBI lineage: Eukaryota > Metazoa > Mollusca > Scaphopoda > Dentaliida > Dentaliidae > Pictodentalium > Pictodentalium vernedei. Next base: position 252,529,044 of record CM062295.1, read on the forward strand.
CACCGGTGGAATCTATGGGATTCACGATGTTCACCAAACATTTGGATTTCAGATCGAGATCGTCGGTCATGGCTTTATCCATATAATTATCTAGCATGATTCATTCAAAATCTGCGTTCCCCCTGTCGACGTATTTTTTAGTTGCCACATCTGCGAGATCGACCAGCTCAGGAAGATTGTAGAGCTTGTTATCATTCATGTTCAAAGGTTCTTCTCGATGTTGGTATCTCTGAACGTAACGTTCATCCACGTTGGCGACGTCATAACCGTTGCCAACTTCGAGCGTCTTCCTCTTCTATTTGGGGCGACTTTTGTCGTCACTTCTACCAAATTTATCAACTGGCATGTTGTTTTGGGTTTTTGTTTTAAAAATATATTTCAATGCAGCTTTTTTTAAAATGAATTTATTTTTCGCTTATTTTATTTTTTGTTTTATTCGATTAAGTTTTTTTTTTTAAAATACATTTTTACCTTTATATATATATACTATAAAAAAAAATTCTCTCTCTAATGTAAATCATTGAGAATGTCTTGAAGCCAATCTCCTTCCGACCATCTCTTGAGAACATAGAGACACAGGTGACCGCAAAACACTTGATCCGGCGATTGCACTCGTTCCGTGTTGTAACAAACCACCGATTCATCAAAATAGTTCTTTATTTTTTTCGGCAGCGAGATTCCGTAGCTGTCGAAATAATAATTCTTCTTCTTCCCGTCCTTGAACCACACCACCCAGTCAGTGCCTTCGCCCGATAAATCGTCCAGATTTAAAATTCCGCATTCTGATTGTGGTCGTCAAGGTCTTCTCTTTGGCAAGGCATCTCTGGAAAACACACCTAGAAAATCTTTGATTTCCATGTCCTTCGCCGCATTTGACAAATCCTTGTTGGATAGGGGTCCGTTAGGTAAGACGACACCTATGGATATCTGTAGTTTCTTATTCATAAATGAGTATTCATTAAATGACATAATTTTTTCTTTTTTTTTCTTCTTTTTTTCTTTTTAAACTAAATCTCTTGATGTCTCTATCGACTTCCATAATCTTGAATTTGTCTAATAATTCCTCTTGATTTTCTGGAATCCTATCGTCCTTAATCATATCCAAAACCCAATGTCCGAGCACCAAAGTGCTTATTTTATTGTCTAACATGAATCTCTTATCGTCATTGGCCGTCAGCAAAATTTTGTTGACTATTTCAGTATACACGTCGTGATTGTCGCTTCGAATCGATTTCATAGTCTTGTACACCGTCCCACTTCCGAACAGACAATCTTTATACTCCCGGAAAGAGATGTTTTTCTTGACCACATGCATTTGAACCCCTTTGCACTTCTTGATCTCTTCACCTTCTAGGCGATAAGCATACAGTTTAGGTCTCAAACCCACGAATTCGACGATTTGTTTACGGCCGCTCTCGTCCTTAAATTTACCCAACACCTTCATGTTGTTGTCCGAATTAATGTTGGATGAGTGATCGTCGGGATAATTTCCTGTGTCAAACCACGTGGCCACGTCCAGAGATATATCTTCGTAGATGTCTTTCATCTCTATCTCGTAAACCAAACTGTCCGTGTAGGTGAACAGTAGTTTGGCTTTCTCGCAGAATTTCTATTTGACATAATCATAGTGAAACTCGTACATCAATCGCTTGCTGAGATCTAAGATGATCGGTCCAAGATAATAGGGTTTGTCGAACTTCAGGTGTGTCTTTTGCATGTGAACGGCCACTAGATTTTCATCGAATATGGCTTGGTGTCTGTAATTGGGTTTCGCCACTAATTTTTTAGAGCTTTTTTTGGACATGACGAGTCAAATGTCAGTTCTCTTCCTGATGTTTTCCATCGATCTACCGTACACGCAGTTGTTCATGAGTTTGAAGAAATCTTTTTGGAAATCGTTCTTGTCTCAAATTCTGAGGTTCGTGTTGAGATCTATGTATTTTTTCATCCAAGGCTCTTCGTCGAATCGAATGACGTGATGTATGTCAAGTAATTTCATCCCGTGATCGACGAATTGTTTCAAATTCTCGCTGTAGACGACATACTTACGTTTGTTAAATAAATTGGGAATGAGTTTTTCGTCGTCTCCTTCGACCGGTTCCATTCGTTCAGGAGCCAGCGGATAATCGTTGTGCAGGTGGTGTAACTCTTCCGGATAGTTCAAATCGACTTCTAAAATGCAAGGATAGTCTCTCCATTTTTGCATCTCCTCTGGTTTGGTTACCCATTTGAAATTTCCAATCGGTAGAGGATGACTCATGGCCCAACCATACAGATAATTAGCGTCCCAATACTGTATGTATTTATTCAATCATTCCAAATCGAAACCTTCTTTCATGTAGGGATTGTTGGCTTCAGAATATCTGTGGGAGATCATGATAATCTCTCATGGTTTCCATATCGAACGATTTCCACACGTTTTCGGTGCATTTATAATCCTCATCGGAAATGTCGGATTCATACAATTTTGAATAAAAATCTTCTTTCGAAGGTAGCACGTGTTGTCGAATCTCTTTAGATCATTCATGTAACCGTAAGGATAGACTCCTGTCCTCAATATGACGTCTACTCGTTCTCCGAAGTGGTCGCTCGTGATTTTAAATTTATCCTTGCTCATATTATTGACTAATTTTTCCAGAGCGGTCGACATGAATTTAAAACTGTCGATGAAACGTATGGCTCTATGAATGGATTTCGTTTTTTCTTCCAACGTCTCTCCATCGATTACACTTTTCTTCACAACCTTCCATTTCGTGAAGGAAATGTATCTTTCTTCGCTGTTCGCGATGCAATTTAATGCTTCGTGGGAGGTGCCGAGATTTTTCATGAACAGATGACTGTCATAACCCGAGAGATTGTGAAATATCAATGGATAGAAAACGGCATCGCGATATCTTAAATTACACTTGCTGTGGGCCGGACCGTGATACAGACCCGTGTAATGATCGTGGTCTCTGACCTTCTTATTTTCCTGCAACTTCTCATCGAATGATTGTCTGCATATGTGACATTCAGGGGCTCTGTTATTTTTGTCCTGCTGCTCTCATGTGATGATCATTTTCACCGGAGTTTTTAATTTGTTGTATAAAATTTGAATTTTTGATTCTAACTCTTCCACGAACCTTTGAGCCACGTCGTCATCTTCACACCGTTTCTTGTAGGTGAAGGGACCCCATGTCATATTGCGAGTTGAAAGTGCATTTCACGTAAATGCAATAGCCCAAAGGCATCTGTTTTTGATATCTTTCGACGTAACTTCGAAGAGCGTCGGGTTGGCAGGAACTCATTTTCACGGTGAAGCATTTGAAATCGGCGTACACGATGAATGGTACTTTTAACCTTCTATTGTGATTGTGAAAGTTCACGATGGTGTTAGGTTTGGGCATTCGATGGTGATGCCTTGATTTTCGTTGCAATATTCCTGAAGTTTTGCTAACGATTTTTTGGTGCAAAACGTGTACATGCAGTTGCAACATAAATATATCTTTTCTTTATGTTTACCACTCTGGCTCCACAGTAATCGGCTCGGATTTGTAACCCAACAATAATGACGATTGTCACTGTTCGAAATCAATAATAAAATAATCGTCTTTTCTCTTCCGAGATACGAAGTCTGTCTGAGAGGATAGATCGTTCGTTTTTCCTCATCATATCCCAAGACATTCACCGCTACGGTGGGATTTTGAACCTCAAAACGTCCGATGTCTTTTAACAGCATTGGAAAAGTCACTCCAGTCCAATCGAAATTTTTACAAGTCTCCTCGTAACGAGAAACTCTATCGGAGTGCATTTTGACGGGGTATAAAGCAGAGGTGACTGCCCATTTAAAACACTGATCATCTTTATTTCTCACGTTGACCACGGCATGTTTTTTAGATAAGAAATACGGTAATTCCACGTAGGAAGATGCTTTCAACGAATTGTTTTTGGTCACGTGAATTTCGAGATTCAACACCTCTTCGAACGTCCAATTACTACCTCTATGTTGATAATTCGTGAGAGACGTCAACATCTTGTCTTTCATCATTTCGAAAACAAAATCTGAACCTCGAAATATGGGTTGGATGTTAGATCTGAAATATGCATCTCTCACGATGCTCTCGCTGGAGTTCACGTTGATTTTATTCATCGCGCAATGGAGTATCATCCTAATTTTTAGTCCCATGTCCATGTGTTCGCAAAACAAATCCAATACTTTTTTCTTCACGTGTTCCATGAACAATTTTGGATCGATTTTCTTGAACGAGGGAATCATGTTGAAAGTTTTAAAAATGCCTTTGATCGCACTCTCCCATTCTACAGGATTCGATTGGAATGCTTTCATGATGATTCGTCCTACATATTCTTCTCCTTTCCCTTCATCGATTGCTCATCGAATTTTGTTCAATATATATCATTCGTCTCGATTCTGAACCGCATCACTCATTTTCGTTTTTTTATTTTTATTTTTTTGAAACTTGCAGTTCTTCAATGGGTTTTCGTTTGATCATCTTCTTATTTTTCGCAACCGAAACGTTTTTTTTTTTTTTTGACATCGGCATTTTGATTCCCTTTGCCACCTTTTTCTTCTCATTTTTCACAACTGAAACGTTTTTTGACGTCGTTGCTATCGACATTTCGTTTGCCTTTTCATTGAGCAAACTATGTAACTCCTTGCGTATGATCTCTCTAAGTTTTTCATCACGCTCCGCGTTTCATTTTCTATCGTCAGGTGTTACTGCCATCGGCTTATTTTTTTTGCAATTCGAATCTGTTTAAGTTTGTTCACGTTCAATCTTTCAATTTTTTTCTTTCCATCGCATCGCGGATGATACTCCTGTATGGCTTTAATTTTTTTGATTTGGTTCTATGATTTCTGAAATTTGGAATTTTTAATTCTTTACAAATCTCGTTTAACCAATGTATACTTACCTAAATTTTCCACTTTTTTTATTTGTTTGCTTTATTTGTAAGAATATATTTTGAATTTTTTTTTGTTTAAATAATAAGTTTTGTAACAAGTTTTTAAATAGTCTTTATATATATGTTTTAATTCCCTCAAAAAAAGATTTTTGCTGAGATTAATCAATCTTTTTTATTTTCCTTAATGTGAGAAAAAATTGAATAAATACGACAAAAAAAAAAAATAAAGGAAATTATAATTTAAACTTTTTTTGTATATATATAGAGAGAGAGAGAAAAAAAAATTCACATTAAAAAAATTAAATTTAAAAAAACTTTCTGTATATATATACAGAGAAAAAAACTTTTTTACAAAAATTATTATTTAACACAAAATTAAAAAATATATATATTATTATTTGCAATAATTCATAAAACAAAAACAAAAATAATCGATCATGACAACAACACCTAAAAGATGCAAATTGAAATTGAAACGAGTCAAAACATGCAAGAAACTTGTTTGTAAAATTTACAGATTACAACAACACGACGCCATCGAATTGAACGAGGTCGAGATGCAAGGTTTACAGCACAAATACAACAAATATAGCATGCCTTTGAAATTGAACAAAGCCACACTCAATTTGTTTTATGAGTACGAAAACATTCTACTCTCGAACTCGTCAACAAATCGGGTGGTGAGAGCAGGTTGACCGAAGTAGAAAAACTCGCAAAAGTAAAGATAAACATTCAACACATATGTGAAAAAGGAGAAGACACGACCATCAACACGCTAATAATGGACTTGGAAATATTAAAAAAAAACAATAGAGAGACCGATTTAGTGAAAGAAGAAGGGGAAAAAAAGAAAAAAGTTATGAGATCTGGAGAGATTGAACATCTCCAGATCTCATCACTTTTTTTGTTTTGTTTTTTTGTTTCCTCCTTCTTCTTCACTATCGCTCATATACATTGTAATAACGTTTCCTTTTTTCTCCACTTTCATCATTGATTCTTCTTTTCTTTTTTGTGATATATTACGTTTTAAATAATAACACATTCGATTCCCACTATCATAGTTATTAACGAATGTGGTGCATCTCTAGACAACACTCACATCATTATCATTCTCTTCAGAAGGTGATGGTGGTGGTGGTGGTGGAGGTGGAGGTGGTGGAAAACAACTCACTCTTCTTCTTCTATTTTTTTTTAAATTCTTTTTCCAGTTCATTCCTGAAATATCCATCATTATCATTCAAAAAGGTCTCATAATCCTTTTTATCCATTTTTTATATTATTTTTTTATACTTAGTATAATTTATATTTTTATACTTTATAATTATATATTTTTTTTTACTTTATAATAACATACTCAAAAGTGGTAAATCCTTAAACAGCGAATTCTCACCAAACAGCAAACCCCTACTGAATGGCTTCACATTCTTTGCTTCCTTCAGATGGAGACCGTTTCCAGCAAAAAGGTTGCCACCTCTCACGGGTTCACTTAGATTCAATCCTTTACTGTCATCTATGTCGATGCGACACACGACTCCTCCCTTCTTCAAAAACAGTCCGCTGCCACCCATTAATTTCTCAACTGCCGAACTCACGAGTCCTGAGAGAGCTCCCATGCCGAGAGTCTTCCCGAGAAAGGGCAATGCTTTTGCGGCAAAGGGCAATGGTTTAGTGGTGAGCGTCCCCAATAGCGGTAGGAAACCACCTTCCATTCTCAAATTGTATTTCAATTGAGCGGGACTCAATCTCACCGTCAACCCTCTTCTATCACGAATCTATTTCTCTATCCTTTTGCTTTGAGTTCTGGTCCAGGTGATCGAATCCCAACTGCCATTCATCAGATCTTTGTGACTGAATTTGAATCTCATCGTCTCGCCTCGAGTTAACGCTCTTTCAAGTTTCTCTCTCTGTCCTATGTTCACATTTTTAACCACGTATTCAGTCATATTTCTTTTTCTTTTAAAATATATTTTGTTCAATTGTTTTTTTTTTGTTTTTATGATAATTATATATATTAAATAATTTTTGTAAATAAATATTGCGTTTATTTTATTTTCTTATTTATATATATATACGCAATATTTTTTTTTTTTGCTTTCTATATTTCTCTTATGTGAAATCGTATCATCACCCTCTCTCCACGAAGATCTAGCAGCTCACCATTTGGATCCGTCAATGTGGTTTTGAGACTATACAACGTGTCTAAAATCCTGGGTAGATAATCTAAATTTCGAGGTCGTTCCACGATCTTATAACCCGGCGACACATTTGGAAAGAAGGAATAGATCATCGGTTGCATGCTACCATTCACGTAGCTTCCAGCAATTATGACCATGTTCACCAGAATGCTATTGACGGTGAGAATGTCGACCGCATTTTCGGACACCGCGTGGCCTCGATACATCTTTCAATCGAATCTCAGCATCTTGCCAATCGAATTGTCCGTGTTGAAATCCACTCAAAAGTTATCTTTCAAATCCAACATCGTCTGTAGGGTATTAGGGTTGGGAGCGAATCTGATCTTGTTGCTTCCCTTTCCATCCGTCTTCATTCGCGTCTGAATGTAATTGTTCAAATCGTCTATGTCATAACTTCCTTTGGGAATTCGAATCTCCAACCAATCCACTCCGTCGGAATACTTGAACGAGTTATTCTTTTCGGTGATGTTGGAAAAGGAATAATAAGTCTCCAGATTCACCAACGCCATCTCATATCTTTTCTCTCTATTCAATTCGATGGAAGGTTCGAATTTCATCCCGAATCGAGCCGATCGCCACTCACCACGATTTGAATGCACTGTTTTGCGGCCGAGTTCTTGGCTATCCATTCTAACAATTCTCCTTGTTCGAATATTATTTTTTTTTTATTTTTATTTATTTTTTTAAAACTAAATTATTGATTATTTATTATTATTTTCTAATTTTTTGTTTTCACTCTCTATTTTATTATCATCAGAAATGTAAAACTTGTCGAATCCGCTCCGATATTTTCCGCAATTAAATTCACTAGTCAAATCGATCACGACGAAATTGTGAAGTCCTCCATCCCAAACACTCTTGCAGAATCTCCTGAATTCTTCTCTGCTCATGTCATTTGTTGAATCCACTCCGATATTTTCCATAATTAAATTCACTAGGCAAATCGATCACAACAAAATTGTGAAGTCCTCCATCCCAAACCCTCTTGCAGAATCTCCTGAATTCTTCTCTGTTCATGTCAATTGCGACGTGATCTCCGGAGATGTGATTGAGATTCTTGAGATCCTGGTGAAAGAGACACAGGAAATTAGCGTTCTACCTTATCATCTGTCTAGGCAGTCGAAAATAATTCTGAGACAGGTAGAAACAGTCCACGTTGCTGTGATGATCCCTAACGTAATATGATTCACATTGGTTCTGTCTCTCCAAAAGCAGATCGTCGAAGATCATGAGATTCTTATTTTCTGATTTCAGTTCCCTGGGATCCGGAACGTCGCTCGCGTTCTCGTAAAATCAACACTCGACGTTCGAAGATGCATTTCTCTTCATGAATTCCATCGCTGCACCGTCCAAAATGGTCAAAAGAGAAGCTTCACTTTTGTCGAATTCCTCCCTATTGTCGAAAATTCTGCCTATGACGTTCTTTGGTAATCTACAATCCATGCACTCTCGAAGAAATCTGTATTCGGGTTGAAACAGACTCTTGCCAAACACGAATAATCTGTCGTAATCCAACCAGCCAGGTTGCGACAACAGATCCATCAACAGATTGGTCTTTCCACAATTCGATTTTCCCACTATCAAGCCTCTTATGCTCTTGGGAAAGAACTCGTTATTCGACCTCTTGGTCACGGTGTCGTTCCAAGACATCTCTTTGACGTTCATCTTTTTTTTTATTTTTTTATTTTTTTTTAGATTTTCAAAACTCAATTTTTTTTGTTTTTCAAACTCGGTTTATATTATTATTATTTATTTACATTACACCGTCGCAGGTTGTCTTCACTCCAGTTCCACTCGTCATTTTGGCTAAATCTTGTATGGGTACCACAGCATCCTTAAAATCTTTCCAACTTTTTGGCGATCGCTCTAACGTAGCTCACTTCGACGGTAAACTGATCAACTTGTCGATCAATGGATCCACTGCCCTCTTGCCAGCTATGGAAGCGATCCTACCACTAGCTTCGGAAGAGGCTTTCTTACCAGCATCCAAAGCCATCTTCTTACCAACCTCAAATGTGGTTGATGCGAGTTTTCTACCTGTATCGCTCGTGAACACTCGCATTATAGAATCAATGATGCCAGAACCGCCTTGAACGCAAGTTCTGATGTATCCCCTGTTCTTTATCACCAACATATTTTATTTTATATATATATTTTGTTTTTTTCGCTCGTAAATCGTTTTTTTGTTGTTTAAATACTTTTATTATTTTTAATGTAGATTTACTTTTTTTATTTATCTATTTTTGTTTTTTCTCTCTACTTATTATATATATCAATCCTTCAATTCGTTCATCAACCTTTTATAATCTTGTCTATTCAAGACCTTCTGCCTCAACAATTCATCGCATACACTCACTATCTGATTATCCACTCCAGTATTACCGGCGCGCCAACTAGTCATCAACAATTTCAATCTCTCGAACAACGCATAAGAATCGCTCGGAAGAAAAGTGGTCGTCACTCCCTTTCCCATCACCGATTCGATGAATTTCTTATTCATATCCCATATGGGTTTCACCACCTTCGTCCACTTCTATCCTCTGTTAGCCTTGGGTCTCGCCTCTCTGGCATCATTATTCCTCTTCATGGCATGGGTCTGAACCAGAATGTCGCTGTAATTGTCAAAATCCTCATCCGTGTAATCTCCAGACTTGTCGAAAAGGAGCAATTTGCGCAGTCCAGGAGTTAATTTATACTCATTCGAACCGACAATGAAATGCTCATCATCCTCTCGCACTTCAGTGTCGCCCACGAAAGTCTTACCACTCGAATCCCTGTAAATTCCATACAACAGATCTCTCTTACCACCATCGTCGGACGATGCAACGCTTCTAGTGGTAATAGTCGAAGCTGTATCATCGCTCTCGCTCAAATCGGTTTTGATTCTCATGTGAACGTAATCCGGTGAAGATCTTTGAAGGGAAAACTGCCTTGTAAAACTATCAGGCAACGAACCCGTTCTCAAAGAACTCTCTTTTATGGGTCTCAGTTTCTCAACAATCTCCTTCTTGCTTCGTTCCTGAACCTCTGTCACGGGTTTGAATAGTTTGGTGGTCTCTCGTCTTACTTCCATCTCTCCCAATCATCTATTTCTGTCGGCAGATCGAATGCTTTTTCTGAGCTGCTCAGATTCGTTGAGGAGTTCGTATCTTCGCTTGGAATCATTAATTTGTAAAAACATTTTTGTTCTCTCGATTATTAATATTTCTTTTTAGAGTGTGGTAACGTTGATTATTTTATTATTCTCAAAATTAAATGTAGTTATTTTTATGTTTTTAAGTAAACAAAATTTTATGTCTGTAATATATATAACTAAAACCAGTTGGGAAAAAAACATTTACAAATGAAACGTCGATAAATGCGTTGCCCTCAAACGTGTTAAATCACATCAGCAGTTATTCTCACCATGGAGAAAACTGGAATAGTTAAAATCTCAAATAAAATCCTTTTTCAAAACGCATTAAATCAGAAAGAAATTACTTAATCATTTGAAACTGGTTCATTTTCATTAGTAAGATGGTTTAAACAGAATTTCATGTCATCAAAAAGCAGAATACTGTTTGAAGTAACAACACAATTTTCCCAATTAACACGTCTTCAAAAGGACACACTTTTTGCGAACAGGAAATAGTGAAGAAACGTGTCTCATCAAAAGGTGTTTTGTTAATGTTTCTCGAACCAAAATGCGAGTGAACATTATTGTCGCCTATTAAAAAATCAAAACTCAATTTAAATCTTTTAAAACCCTTTTAAGTGGAACGCAATTTCACCGTTGGATTTATTGAATGAAAAATCGTCTATTTACACGTGCGTCATTAACCAACTAAAAGTGGAAGATCAAACTCGACAAAACTGATCTATTACGATTTACCTTGAAACTCATGACGATTTTTATTTTTCATCTGTTTCCTCCACTGGTTCCTCCATGATTGATTGCACTGCCATCTAGACTGCGATCGCAAACGTGGAGAGAAAATTTTCCTCTCCTCCGTTCTAATTTTCGACGTTTCTTAATTTTTATATTTTTGCTGTCCTGGAATCCCCACAAGTTGGTCATCGCGTCTTAGACGGTTCGATTGACCATTGGCGAACGTTGGTAAAAAATTTTAGGATCGATTTTCCTGGTCTAGAATCCCCAATCGTTTTTACTCATCGGATCGCACCCACTGCCATCTGGAATGCGATCGCGAACGTAGGTGGTCCAGAATCCCCAGAACGCATTTTGATGGTGGTCCAGAATCCCCAAAGCATTTTGCCGGCGTTCGCCATCAATCGATCGAAAGGTCTAACCTGCGATGGTGAACATTGAGAAGATTTTAGGTCGACTTCTTCGATTTTTCATAGATTTTTCCTTCTGCACAAATTCTGCTGAATTCGCACTCATTCGCTGATGGCTGTTTGAACTGTCTAGACCACGATAAGATACTTGTGCGGATTCTGTGACAAAAATGTACAAAAAAGTACATTTTAACACTAAACTCTATGGGTACATGTACGTGTACGTGTACATATACATTTTTTTTAAAAAAAAAGTGGTCCAGTATCCCCTGTTTCCCCCTACTAACGTTCGCTCTATGATAAATAAAGAGTATTTGACTTCAAAAATGCTTTTAAATGCAACAGTTTTAGTTACATTGGGTTGCATTTAGTGGCCATTGGCAATTTTGTGTTCAATTTGAAAACATTCTGAATGAAAGCAACACCGAAGGCCACCCATATTCTCATTAAAATGTGAAGGGAGATGTTGTTATAATTATCAGCTGATGTGAAATAAATAGATTTTGATAACAGTAAAGACTGAATTAACTGCAATTTCGTTTGAAACAGTATGAATTAGGTGGACATCGGTAACACTGGTCAACTGGTCAATGCTTGTGTGGTGTAAGCAGAGATCAAATTTGAAAATCTAGATCCGCCCACCACCCCCCCCCCCCCCCCTCCAAAGAAACCCCTGAAATACTCACGAAAAACAGCTTTGTAAGCACCCAGCCTAGTCTACTTTAAGGTTATTTAGGTTATTTAGGGTTGTCCGATTTCAATCATGCTTTACAGTGCGACGGTAGGCGCAATTAGGGTGGCCATCGGTGATGGTGGCCTTTGGTAGCTTTTGAAAATAGTTTCTATTTGAAATAAAACAACTAATTTGAAGAACGAGTGTTACAAACGTTCGCTCTACGATAAATAAAGATTGCTTGACTTCAAAGATGCTTTTAAATGCAACAGTTTTAGTTATATTGGATGGCCTTCAGTAGCCATTGGTGGCATTTGCTGACCTTCCGTAGCCATCGGTGGCCTTCGATATTTAGTAGGAGCATCTGCTACTTTTTTACCTCTGCAACATAATCAAATTTCATGAAAATCACACAAACTTTAATTGTTTGACATTATGATGTCACGGGTCATGTCGACCATAGCTGTTGAGAATGATCAAGAATACATTTTTGGATATGGTTTTTAGTGAGAATTAAATTTCCAAAAGTTCAAGGGAATACTCTTGAGTGCCTAATAATCATACATGTATGATTATTCTTTTTCATCTGTATGATCCTTATTTGGCCCTGTATGATTATTAATTTTCAGCAGATTAATTTGTGCAGAGCAGCCGCTTATCTCAAGAAGTTCACCAAAACAAACTAGTAAGGTACATGTATAAGCAAACACAGGATGCAATGGAAATGTCAACTGGTAGAGATCTGGAAACATATACTTAGGCTATATTCTGAAGTAATGTTACCATAACTTTAAGACCTAGCACTCAGTGGATGTGCTTCATACCATCGCTGAAACCGAATTAATTAGTCTATAAGGTTTTGTCTGGGTGCAATTTATGGGAGAGTGCCTATAGGCACTCTCCCATAAATTGCAACAAGTCAAATCCATGTGAAAAATTTTGATAACCGAAAGTCATTTAGCCCTTCACCACTTCAAGAGCATCAGACATCTGTGTTATAAAAACTTCTCAGAGCATAGCGGCTGGCTCACATCTTGGAATTTTCCACCCTATACTATTATTCGACCCTGTACTATTATTAATTTTCAGAAATTTTCCCCCCTCTACTATTCTTTCGTCCTGTACTATTATTAGGCACTTGAGAGTAGCTATTGTGAATCAATAGAAATTAAAAACATGATAAAATAATATAACCGGGTTGGTGGTCACTTACAAATCTTCCACTGGGATTGAAACTTTGAACACAACTAAGACTTTTGTTACATTTAAAACACAATGTATTCTTACAATACTAGACTCTGGTCGACTTGCCACAAGTATGATATTTCCGTACTAAGAGTGAGACTCACCGCAAAAACTGGTATTTCCACAATTCTTTATTTTACATTAGAAATTAGACTTACATACACTGGTGGTTTATGTAAACAACCTTTTGAACTTACAACAGCAATAGACATAATTTAGCATAAGCTGGAAGAATCATAAAATGATTAATGACTGATTGTTATAGTATAATGAAGATTAAAATGATAATCACTTAATCTGCTGTAACTGCATGATGGATAATTGCCTTGAATACCTGATTAACGTAGCTAGTTACGTAGGAGAAAATGTTCTAAAACCTTTAAGTGCTTTTCAGAATAATAAAATGTCACAGACTTACGACTCGTGATAATAACGCTAGTCTTCCATTGTTAGATAAAGGTGGAAACCGAATATCTAACAAAGGCATACGCTTCCCAAACCTGATGTAAAAAATATCATTGTAAATTAGACCTGAAATGGTTAACTGATTAATCGATTAACCAGTGATCAATGTCTTGATCAATCAATAAACCAATTGATCGATTAACCATTACTTTTGAACTATTGTATTATATAGGTTAACAAGGGAACAAACTTACTCCAAAACAGGCCCACGTTGTCACACTGACTCACATGAATTAAATGAGACAGAGTAAAGCATGCAAGTTACGTGCTGACACACTTGTTCACGTGCATGTATCAGTATCTGAAAATGGTCATTCTTAACCCTTTACACAAAGCGGTTGAAAGATGATACTTACAAAATAAATTTTTAAATTACTGAACATTTTCAATTTTTGTCTTAAAAACGTAGCTAATGACCCCTCATTGTGACGAGCTCAACGAGCTCGTCCCAATGAGGGGTCAAAAGCTATGTTTTTAGGAAAAAATTGAAAACATAATAAAATTTGAAAGGAGACGTTTGTCTATAGCGCTGGCCGTTTTTCCCGCTATGTTGGGTAAACAGTTAATATGCTGTAAATCATTAACGGTATGACAAATATTCAGCTACCAATTTATGTTAAGTGATTAATCTGTTAACCAAGGTTAATCCATATGATTAATCGATCAATAAAACCCTTTAACCGTTTCAGCTCTATTGTAAATGTCAAGTACCTGAAAATGGAGGAAGTACCAGAAAATGGAGGCCGAAGAAGAAAAATAGGCTTACAATTACATTGTACCATTTCAACTTCTTTGAATGGTGTATAAAGAATTGCTTAAATGGACAATTAGCCATGAGTTTCAAAATAAAAATAAGTTGACCATTTAACAAAACCACAATTTCTGTTATACAAAATTATCCTCACGTTTTATGTATCATTCATATGAAAGCGTCCAATTGAATTAAATAAAATAATTTTAAAGTGATAATTTTTCGGATATTTGAAAATCGAATGCTGTTGTTTTTCAGCCCGAACTGGTTAACCGATCACTCTCAGAAAATTGCGACACAGTGCAAACTTCAATATCATTTTCCATTTTCAGCATTATTTGCTTTTGTATAGAATTGTTCTATTTACAGTGTATGTGTTCATGTAATTTGATTGAAATTGCCATTGTAGGTAAATGTGATGCGAGTTTTATTAGAAACATAAGTGCATCTTATAAAAAACAAAACAAAGTTATTTAATGATGCCAATCATTGATAAAATAATGCACAGTTGTTGTCTGGTGATGGTTATTCATTTGGACAGCAGGAGATAAAATTCAGAAATTATGTTTACTTATGATGCTTTCAGGTTACTTCGTTTATATCTTTGCAATGTCATATCTCATAAAAATTCTTCTACATTAAAGTTTTTTAATTACAGATTTAAGTAATTACCCATTGCTTATTGCGTCTTACACATTGCAAACAATAGTTTTTTTTACATTCTCCTTCACATACAAGCAGAATCTGAGAGTCAATATTTTTTTTAAAATTAGCGGCTTATTGCCTTTTAACCCTTTACCCAACGTAACGACCAAAACCGGCCAGCGCTATTCTCAAAAATCGCCAATTAATTTTCAAAATATTTTCATTTTTTGTCTCAAAAACATAGGTTATGACCCCTCGTTGGAACGAGCTCGTCGAGCTCGTTCCAACGAGGGGTCATAACCTATGTTTTTGAGACAAAAAATGAAAAAAAATAATTATTCAAGAATTTTATTTGCAAGTGTCGTCTGCTTTTCATGTTAGGTAAAGGGTTAAACTGTCAAAAACAAAGTGTGCTAATTGTGACTGAATTTTCTGTGTAAACTGATTTTCGAATCGATAAAAAGATTCTAAAAAAATGAATACGCAAATATGTTTGGTTAAATATTTCTTTCTCTTTTTATTAACTCCCCCCCTCCCCCTAAAAAAAGATTCAAGCTCCAAACATAAACATTCCGCAATCCATAAACGTAAGATTCTCTTTATTTTTCAAAAAAAAAAAAAAAAAAACAAGAGAGAGAGAGAGAGAGAGAGAGAGAGAGAAAGTCATTGTGCGCGATGGAAAAGTGAAGTGGGTTAGAAACTTCATATGGTCTCTCCTGTCAGTCAAATTGAAAGAACAAACTTTCAGAGAAAAAGAAGTCATCATGCGATAGGAAAGGAAAGGTGAGCCAGAAGACCTTGCTTCAGCAAAAGCCCCCTCTTCAAATCGTGTTTCTGAACCCTGTCTAACTCCAAGTGAGCTAGAAATTCCAGACCCTCTGAAATCCCTTCTTCAAAACCCTCTGCAGATCCCAGCAACAGACCACTTTGGATTTTATAACCCTATCGGCAGACAGAGGTATCATTGGCCAAATTAACCAGAACCCACCTATTTACACTATATCATAACATGCAAATAAATCAAATTACAGTTATAAAACTTGATATAAATGTTAAGAACAGTCAAATGGCGTGACAACTACAATACTTGCCTGCGTATATTCAAGGTCAAGGTCATACTTCATTATCATACTTATGTTGAAGGGAACTCTGACATAACTAGAAACTATTTTTCGTCAAACTTCACACAATTATAAAGGTCAACGGCCAATGGGAGAATGTGTGCAGCTTCGATCAAGCCGCTAAAACATTGTAGAATATTTTTTAAACTATGTGTGCACACCATAGCTTCGATCAAGCCGCTAAAATATTGTAATATATTTTTTAAACTCCGACTTTATCAATTCTAGTCTAAATCGTGGCCCACACAAATAATATTAGACATGCAGTGTGCTGGGAAGTCCGGATAATTGACACTCCCTGATTGCCATTCCATGAACCCTGAACCCTCGGAATGGAGAGGGAAAGTTTACATAATGATTACTGTTAGGACTCAAGTGGAAGGAAGGCAAGTCAGATGGTCTTCTTTTTAAAATGTTTGACAGTTGTTTTTGTAAGGCTAGTTTGTCTGCTTGCACAACAATCGAGATTAATTGTTTGAAGTTTTGACTCCCTCGAGGTCATTGTATTTGTAAGGCTAGTTTGTCTGCTTGCACAACAATAGAGATGAGTTGTTTGAAGTTTTGACTCCTTCGAGGTAATTTTTTCTCTTCTTCACTTAACAACACAGTTGCCAGTGTGTTATTAGGCATGTGATAAAAACGTATTTAAAAATCTAGTCATTTCGGTCATCTAACAACGATTTGTTTGAAGAATTTCTATGCGTTAATCCATCGTAACAAATGTATAAATAAACAAGCAATTACAGCAAGTTATCTACCCTTCTCGCCAATTTCGACTACCGTCACTGGGATTATAACCGGAATTGGCGAGGTTGTAGGATTAAAGTAAAGAAGACTTTAGGTGGTCTGCATCAGACTGCGCGGTAAGGAAAAGCAAGTAATTTTGAGGAGTACCTGGAATCCTGGATGGCACCTTTGGAGGGAGTGTGTGTGTGTGTGTGTGGGGGGGGGGGGGGGGGGGTCACAGCTGTTCAAACTGAGACCGAGGTCGTCGAAGCTCGGGGAAGGGATTATGCGGGCACTTCACTTAGAAAGCCCAAAATACCAGTAACCAGTCTGACAGAACGGGATTCAATGAGAGTATAACGAGGAAATGGATGGGGGAATGAAGGATAGGTGGTTGGTTACTAGGTAATGTAAAGGGAAGGTTTAGTAAGCTGGTTGGTAATAAATTGGTAAATCTTGTATGAGATAACATTAAAGAGTTTGTTTCTGGGTGTTGGGTGAAGATAAGGGGTGGGGAAGCAAGATTTGGCAGCCTAGGGGCAATCAAGTCATTCTCGTACGACAATCGCGTCAAACCTGCGGATGGCCAAAGAATTATTATTATTAATGTTCCTGCCTGTGTCCAGTTACTTTGCAATTCAGGGCAATAGATTGCCTGTAGAATGTGTCTGGATAATGCCACATGTTATTAGGACAGTCAAATCAAGTGAAGAAAGGATGAATACGATGGAAGAGAAGAATATGATGACTATACAACTAATGACTCTTGTGTATCCAGATTGATATTGTTGAACACTGTGCTTTTAGTAGTTAAATGGGTTGCACTGGTAGTTAAGAAATAAAATACAAGGCCTGGTGGTAACAAAAAATATGACAACACATCTTTCTGTTATGTTGAATGGTCCAGACACATCCATCGCTGCGAATAATCTACGGAGGTTCGAATACTCTTTTTTCGGGGTCAACCCGGCCTAGGGTCAACTCGTCCCCGCATATTTTTCCGGGGCAAGTCTCCCCCATTATGGGGCGAGTTGACTTGCATTTGAGGAGCGAGTCTTTGTTCGCTATTTTGTTACTGAAAATCGGCACTTACCATCAGAAAAATAAATGAAAACTATATTCCGAGGAATGAAACACTCCACCAACACTTAGAAGAAATAACGAAACACTGATTTTTTTTTTAATTTTCCAAATTCCTCTTGTGTATTGACACTGCTTTCAGCTTAAAACAATGATGCTGTGAACGGTATCGCCCATTAGTCAGACACCACAGTTGTCAGACAGCTTATAATCACAGATTATAAAGTTGAGTGAACAGCTAATTCCTAACTTATCACCTTCAGAATAAAGTGGGATATGTCAATAAGTCAAACAGAAAAGAAACAATTAATTAGCTTTTAGTGATTTTTTTTCTTCGCCAATGTGGTTTATCACAAAATAAAATAAAATTATGAAATAAATGACAATAACATGAACAATCACACAAATAAATAGCTTTTTGTGATAAAATACAGAAAATCATATTTTATTAAACAAAGAAAATAAATAGGAAATAAAGGACAATAAAATGAAAAATATGAAGTACAATAAAAATAGATTTCTAGAAAATATAAATTAAAATTATGAAATATATGACAATAACAGGAATATTCACACAAATAAATAGTCTCTTTTGTGATAAATAAAATGAAAATCATATTTTATGAAACAAAGAAAATAAATAGGACATAAATGACAATAAAATGAAAAATACAAAGTACAATAAGAAAAGATTTCTAGACATGAATAAACATACAAATAAATAGTTTTTTTGTGATAAATAAACAGAAAAGATAATGAAATGAAAAATAAGATGTACAATAAAGAAAACATTCAGACTTGTTTTAGAGTAAATAAATAAAAAATCATATTTCACGATAACTCATTTTTATGGTAAATAAATAGAAAACCGTGTTTTATGAAAAAAATGTGAAACAAATATTAACAAAATGAAAAATGTAATGTACAAATCATAAATAAAGGTACAATTTTACAATGACAAATAAAAACATGTACAAACGGAATGTTAATATTTACAAACAAATCATCCCATTATCAACAGTCTTTCAGCTACATCAAGGAACTCCATTGGAGACTTCGTACTCTGTCCACGTTGTTCCTTCAGGCGGTCCAGGCGGTTGTCAATTTCCCTCTAAACCCGTTTCCGGGAGGGTGGAGCAGCACCAAAGTCCATTTGGTCAATTTTGATTTTCTCTGCTTTTTCAATCGTCTTTATTATATTTATAAATCTGCAGAGGTTAGGATGTCGATGAGGTAGTGATGGATTTAGGCGATTGTGGAATCCTTCTAGATTGTTTTTAGTTCTGGGTGCTGAGGTTTCATGATGATTAAACAGAGGGATGGGAAATCGTGCATCTTCATCGATCCAGTTAACGACCATATAGAACAGCTGGTGTTGATTCTATGGCCTCTAACCATGCGTTTTGCACCGAGTTTGGAGGAAAAGGCGCTAGCCCAGCAACTCTTCTTATCCATTGTCCAACCACAGATTCTTCTCTGTGGGGTCAGACAAGACCTAAACCTTGAATTGTGTGCCGTAAAGCCTAAACATAGTGGAAATAGCATCCCTTGACCTCTGATAATGGAAATTCGCTTTCTACAGCACGGATGGGAAATATTTCAAAATCCAACTGGATGCGGGCAGGTGACAAGGGTCTACTTAGAAGTTAGTCAATAAACAGTCAAACATCGCTTTTACAAGAAAATAAAAAAAAAACAACAGCAAACTGTTTGGAAAAAATATATTTTGTTTTCAAATTATAGATCAAAGTTATCAGTGTTATTTCACAATATATGTGTGATTTTTATGTTTTGATTATTTTGAAGAAGACAATTAATGGTATTTTTATTATTTGTCAACCTTGAAAAGGAAAAAAACAGTACCTAACAAAATATTGAAAATAAATTTATTCAAGTTGTGCACATCTGGGTTGTTCCATTTTAGGGATGCGGACTGGACAGCAAAAAACCGGCACGGACCTCGATCCAGGGCCAGACCGGACCGCCGCCATTGCTCCGCTCTGGACCGGTCCACACATGGCGGTCCGGTACTGGTCGACTGGACCGGTTCATAGACTTTAATACATAGATGCAATTCTAGCTTTAGCACTGGGCTTACCTAGTACGGAAATCCGAAGCTCCAATCACCAGTCAATAGACTCAATACACAGTGTCTCAAATGTCTGGGCATCTGGTGTGAGATCGGAACGCGCTTGGTTTAGTAAAAACCTAAAAATCTCCAATCACGACGACGTCACATGGCAAACGTTCACTGACTTGAGCGTTGAGCCGTTGGCAGATACCAGATGGTTCCAAATAAATCATTTGTAATTCTGTAACTCTCCCTACCGGTAGTTTGTTTAAAATATAGCATAACCAGTCGTTAAAATTTGAAATAATAATGGAGATTTCTAGAGAGTCGAATGATACTCAAACTAGTGAAATTAGTAATTCTAATACAGGGACAAGTACAGGAAAGATACCAAAACACAGGACACTACGGGACTCGGACCTAACAAAATATTCTTTCCCAGTATATGGGTATCTGTATTCAGAAAAGAATGATGCAGCTTGTGTTTTCCGATGAGTAAAATGTGAGGAAAAAATAAAGAAAGGTGGTGGTGGCCAGTTCAACTTTATAAAACGTTTTAAGAGGCACCACAAAGACATTTTCGATACAATAATTGAACCACCAGCCAAAAGACACACATGCATGTTAAACTATGTAAAAAGACATCCTCAACTCCATCATCGTCCTAATTTATCCCACTTCCACACGGAATTGGAGTCGGTGAATCCGAGTTCGGGTCAGAAGAATACTACAAAAAGATAATCTTCGATACGCGCAATGTAAACGGAATCTCGCTGAGATGATATGTTCAGATATTCAGCCTGTATCTATAGTGAATGACCATGTATTTCTACAGTACTCTTACACATTAAATCCAAGATTCATAGTTCCTTCGAGAGACACAATGGACAATGAGATCACAAAACGATGAAACGATAGGAAAGGTACAGTGCAGAAACTATTTGAAAAAAATCACATACTTCTGTGCCACTTTTGATATATGGACATCTAAGGCAATACATTCATATATCAATTTGACTGTAACTTCATTTCAAATTCATGGGAATTAGAGAGTGTTAAACTTGGAGCTGTATCTTTTCCCGGAGAACACTCAGGGGAAAGTATCGCTGACAACGTTCTCGAAATGTTGGACACATGGGAGCTACCGAGAGACAAATTAGTAGCGGCAACATGCGACAGTGTCAGCTCGAACATCAAAATTTGCAGACACTTCTTGCATGTTGAACGATTTCCATGCCTCGGCTATGTTTTGAACTCAGCTGTTCAAGATGGACTTAATGTTCGGTGAGTAACTGAAGCCATAGACCGGTGTAAGAAACTGATAATGCTTTTCCACAACAGCAAGTTCCTGTTTGATAAATAGAGGCTGTACAACGAGAAGAGAAACTTAAGACATTGAGACTCATTCCAGATGTATGTATCCGATGGAACTCAACGTATTTAATGTTGTCAAGACTTTTGGAACATAGAGACATTATAACCACCATTGTAGATGATACCCTACCACACAGGAATGCTCCAAAACCCACTTAAGGGTTGAGTGGAATCTCGTCTCCGAACTATATTTCACTACTACGATCATTTTATGATGTGACAGTTTGGATGAGCTCCTCTTCGTTTGTCACAATATCGGCGGTTGGACCAGCTGTAGCAATGTTAGGGAAACACTTGGAAGTTGGAGGCGAGATCGACTATTGAGGAAAAGATGACATCAGAACTTAGTGGGGCTAATCGGGTGTATAAAAACGCAGGCATCAGATAATTGTAGAGGTGATTCTGTGGTACCAGGCGTTGTGTTGGGGATCCGACAGCACCGACGCCATGCGAAGAGAAAGGACTTGGCCGTCGTCTTGGCACCTTGCTTGGAGCACACGTGTCACGTAATTCGAGGAATTCAGACATAGCAATAACAGAAATAAGTAGGTACAATGCCTTGCCGTGCGCTGGGATAAATACTAACGCACTTGATTGATGGAAGTTACATAAAGATACGCTTCCATATATGTCTGAATTGGTGAAAAAGTCGATGTGCGTAGTTGCTACTAATGTGCCAAGTGAGTGTTTGTTTGGTGTCACAGGAGACATTATTACTTCAATACGAAATCGTCTATTACCCGATACAGTAGCTAAGTTATTATTTTTGCATGACAATGTTGTGAAGCGCCACCTTCCCCAATACCTACGGATGCGCAGTTTGTGCATCTGCGAGAATTGCAAGTGTCTCGTCCAAGAAGAAGGATTTGGCAACCCATGAAATGCCTGACTGACAAGGAATACATGTATGTGTATTGTGTTTACTTTTTATGTAACTCCCGTGTGACAACCAACAATCAACATGATGCAGCAAGTTAACAATTGCAAGTGTTTTGGAATTATTTTTCTGTTTATAATTGCACATTGGCAAGTGACCAGTTTACAATAATTATCCATTGCAGATAACACAAATATGAGACGATTAGTTACAGTTTTATTCTGGTTGGGCAAATGAGCAAGCGACGATGAAGTCTACAATACATATCAATTACAATAATCCATTTTATAAAGTCAGACATTGTCGCTTTAGAGGTTAGATGTTTAGCGGGACACTTTCTAAAACGCGTCTCATACAGCCATCTTCTCTTACTTGACTGTTTGCATCCAGGACAAAAACAACTATCCTTGATGAAACGAATAAGCGTTTTACAGAAATATCCTTTTTGATCTCTGAAACGACAATGTCTAAAATTACGAAACCGCTTATACAATTACCATGTTCTCGACATTTGGGCCTGTATCTGACGCATTGGGTAATTTGGGTAATATCCAATGTGTCAGACATAGGCCAAAATGTCGAGAACATGGTGTGTAAGAGGCCAAAATGTCGAGAACATGGTAGTTGTGTAAGTGGTTCCGTAATACGAAAGGGTAATGGTATGCATATTGTTAGTGACAATGACTGATGTCAGGCAAGATAGCGAATTAGGAATTACCATGTCAAGTTGTCAACTTGCCCTCATAGGGTCATATACATTTCAATGTAGGCTACTGAAGATAGGTTGCAAATCGCGATATAGCCTATAGTTGGCAATATCTAACTCCAAGTCACTACATCCAATACCGAATACCGGTGCGCATACCTGCATGTCGGAAATTGACCAATTTATCTGCAATATGTCAGGTGCCAATGCTAAGAGCAAAGTCTTGGAGTATTTGCACTCTCTATTTGTAAGTTCTTAACCGAATCATGTACTATATGATAGATAGTATATGATTGTCTGTAGTTCACGTTTCCGCTATCCTCCACATGCTATACGACATGTACCCAGCAAACATGATAAAATGGGACCCATATGGGCTGTTTCTGGGCAAGCCCATATGGGTACACCCACATCGGACCCATATGGGACCTATGTGTGCAAACCCATGTGGGTTTGCCAACATGGGTACCTATTGAGACGATACTGGTAGCCTGCTAATTAAATTCTGCCATAACAAATTAATACCTCCACCCTCACCATCAACTCAACAGACAACAGACACACAAAAGAACACACGTAGGCGAATCAGGCTTCAGAGATTGATTTTGACTTGTTTCGAGTGAAAAGACAGTGTGGTCTGTAGACAAATGACAATGTGCATCAAATGAAGGCAGTTGGGATTCAGATTAGATGCTAAATAGAACTTGGGCCTAAGTCAAAGCCTGCTATGCCCATAATCTTATAAAATGAATGGGTATTGGCTTTCAATCTTATCAAA
Organism: Pictodentalium vernedei; assembly: GCA_031216915.1. NCBI lineage: Eukaryota > Metazoa > Mollusca > Scaphopoda > Dentaliida > Dentaliidae > Pictodentalium > Pictodentalium vernedei. The sequence goes on from CM062295.1 coordinate 252,552,931, forward strand.
GCGTTTACTCTGAACGTCTCCATAGCGGCTGTACAAATACTAATATTGTTTCAAAAACACGCGCGCGTGCACTCTCGTGACGTTTCATGACGTTAAATTTACCTCATTTCTGAAGACTCTTTGACCTTGAATCGTGGTGTTGAATTCGCGTACGTCACAAATATTCTTTTTTGTCTTATCCGGAGAAATTTTCTGTCTTGAGCAACATGAAGAGCTTTGACCAACTACGTTGGAATGAGGACCAACATATTAATATTACGATTATGTGAAGAAAAATCGTCATTTATGAAAAACTACGGTGGCTTGTTTTTCGTAATACGGTGGCTGATTTAGGCCACCCTCAATACTTTTTTTATCTCGAGATCTCAAGATAATATCTCGAGATTTCGAAAACTATGTCGAGATCTCGAGAAACTATCTCAAGATCTCGAGATAATATCTCAAGATCTCGAGAAACTATCTCAAGATCTCGATCTCGAGATGAGATCTCGAGATAATATCTCAAGATCTCGAGAAACTATCTCAAGATCTCGAGAAACTATCTCAAGATCTCGAGATAATATCTCATGATCTCGAGATAATATCTCGAGAGAAGCATATATAATCGGTGTCACCCTTTGATCATTAGCATGAATTCACTCCTGCCACCCAAACTGTTTATTTACTTGTCGCATCTTTTCCGACTGCAACATATTCATGCCTTCCATGACAATTACACGAATCAACTCCTGTCCCTCAGAAAAGTGAATACCTTATCAACCAACCACTTTGTTCCGTTTTAGTTATGAGAGCCCACCAAATCTCAATCCAGCTCTAATATAAACCGAGTCCCGTCACCCGAGCTTGCACTTGGTGGTGTCTTGTTCCCACTCCAATCCGAAAGTGTCAACCCAGCACCCGGTACCTCCCAGTACCTACTGTAGTGCCTTTTACCCTAAAACACAACGTTTTGTCACTACTTTACAAGATGAAAAGTTTGTGTCTGTCTAACACTCCAAATCCAAAGTGTTGATCCAGTATCCGATGCCTCCTAGTGCATACTGAAGTGTTTTTTACCCTAAAACTCAACGTTTTCTCACGTCTTTTCCTTCCAGTCCCATGCTGATTGTAGTGATGGTTACCCTAAAATACAAAGTTTACTCACTACTTTACAAGACACACACCCATAAATACCAAATATTTCCTTCTAGCTCCACAGTCAATGAAGTGATTTTTACCACAACTCACAAAGTGTACTCACTACTTTGTAAGACACAGACCCGTAAATACCAAATAGCCCCCCCCCCCCCCCGCCCCCCCGCCCCCCCCCTCCTCCCAGCTCCACGCTGAAAGGTTTCATTCCCACAGTGAAATCAATCACCCACTCCCTTGGTAGATTTTTTACCTACTTTCCACATCAATTGGTGACTGAGACACATCGTCTCTTGACACGCTGTTATTCCACGGACCCGTCATACAGCATAACTTTAACCCCATCCGCGCGTCCATTTTGATCGAGCAAATCGATGTTGCTACTCGGTGTATAATAACCTTACACCAGCGACAGCTATAAACATACCGTCGGATTCCCTTTCCTCTCGTTGGTTTGAATAGTTTGAATAGTCTGGATTAGGCGTAACTAGTTACGCCCTGTGGATACTGCTTCCGGACGAGTGATTAAGGCCCTCACGTATTACCAACGTCAGTTTTAGAAAAGGGCTTGCCCAGTACAAGGCTGCAGATGCTAGACAAAATCGTGAATTTATATTCAATACTCAGCAATCTCCTGACCCCAAGGACCAAATTAACCCCGAGCCCAAGAGGCGAATGGAATCGCCCCCCCCCCCCCCCCCCCCCACACACACACACACGCTCTCCCCGGTGCCGGTGAATCTGAAACGTGGCATGATGGGCATGACTAACATTGTTTCCACACAAAACCCAATTACATGTAGTAATGAAAAGATTGACCTGTCACCCGACAAGTCTCAACGGTCCATACACCTTTCACACTTATCCGAAAGTGACAACTCCAACAGTGAAGTATCCGGTCCCACGCATATAAAGACGGACAACGTGAACCCGATTCCCAGTATGTCCGAACAAGATGAAGCCCCCTCAACATCATTTACTGCCACCCTTAACCAGCTACAACATGGCACCCCAATCAACAATACGTTCCTCCATGATCCCATACTCTCACCCGGTCACGGGAGAACCCCCGTACTTGTCACCCCACCTTCAACGTCAACTCATGAACCGAATGTAATACAGAACATCCCGTATCGTAAGATTAATTGGACCTGGGGGAGCCGTGGCTGAGTAGGTATAGGTGCAAGCTACAAGCCGAGAGGTCCTTGGTTCGACAACCACGTTGTGTCCTTGAGCAAGACACTTCACCCTCATAGCCTACGTGGATGCACGGTGGCGTTGTGTACTAAGGCGCACTGCACGTCGATGGTGCACCTGTCTTCAACCAATGCTACCCTGCTTGTGTGGAGTTAGTATGTTGGGGAGCTGACAGTTCCTCGCCGTTGCTCGTTGGTTCTCTCCGGGTACTGGGACTTCCTCCATCCGTAAAACTGTCATTGTCATGATTAGCCATTGTGCAGAAATATGTGACCTTAAACAACAACAAATAAATAAATTGATTGGTCTCCTATGTTCTTACCCATACGATCCTCCGTGATCACATACTCTCACCCGCTCACAGGAGACCCCCCCCCCCCCCCGCCCCCAGTACTTGTGATTCCCACCCCCAACGTCCACTCATGAACCGACAGTAATACAGGACATCCCGTCCCATAAGATTGATAGGTCCCCCAATGTTTCCACTTTCTGTTTTGCTACTCCCGGCCCCATAAAGCTGGAATAGCAAAATAGAAAGTGGGGTGCTACTTGTTGTATCAAATATCGCGGGAACATCTTTTCAACACAACATTGCGGGGTTCACTGTTTGGCGGGAGAGACACTCTCGCTCATTTGGGAGGACCGCAAATTGGGTCAAACATTTTTTGGGAGCTATAGCAACGATAGGTCAAACCGGGCGGTATGTTGACGGGTTTGAGTTTCGACTATCATTGCAGGATTTTTCTCAGTGGTGTCGTTTTGAGGGATATTGTTGGGAGTCCCACTGAAGAAGTATGAAGAGTGTATTCATAGTTGGGTATTGTCGGAGGACAAATCAATGGTGTGATTCGCTATCGGGGTTTGGTTGGGCAAGAAGATGTTGCTCTCATAAATTGGGTGTGTGTCTGTGTCATCTTGTGAGTTAAGAGGGAGTGATCTGTGGCGCGTGGTCCTGGTGGAACTATGCTCTCATGGATGGCTAAATTAAGGTTTCTCAGCTTGGAATGGGTTTCAGCCGGTGAGAACATAGGGGACCAATCAATCTTATGGGACGGGATGTCCTGTATTACTGTCGGTTCATGAGTTGACGTTGGTGGTTGGGGTAACAAGTACTGGGGGTGGTGGTCCTCCTGTGAGCGGGTGAGAGTATGTGATCACGGAAGATCGTTTGGTTAATTGGGGTACCATGTTGCAGCTGGTTACGGGTGGCAGTAAACGACGTTGAGGGGGCTTCTTCTTGTTCGGAGATACTGAGAATCTGGTTCAAGTTGTCCTTCTATATATGCGCGGGACTGTATACATCACCATTGGATTCGTCACTTTCGGGTATGTCCCTGGAGAAGTGTGAAAGGTGTATGGACCGTTGAGACTTGTCGTGCGACAGGTCAGTCTTTTCATTTCTACATGTAAATGGGTTTTGTGTGGAAACAATGTTAGTCATGCCTATCCTGACATGTTTGGGAATCACAGGGGGGGGGGGGGGGGGGGGTTCTATTCGCTTCTTGAGCTCAGGGTTATGGGTTTCAATTTGGGCGTGTCATTGTGAGAACAGCTCCTGGGTGTCAGGAGATTGCAAATTCACACAAATTCACGGTTTTGTCTAGCATCTGCAGCCTTGTACTAGGCAAGCCCTTTTTCTAACACTGACGTTGGTAATACTTGAGGTCCTTAATTACTCGACCGGAAGCAGTATCCGCAGGAGGTAACTAGTTACGCCTAATCCAGACTTTTCAAACCAACGAGAGGAAAGGGAATCCTCGGGTAGGTTTATAGCGGTCGCTGGTGTAGGGTTATTATACATCGGGTAGCACCGTCGATTTGCTCGGTCAAAATGGAAGCGGGGATGGGGTTAAACTTATGCTGTATGTCTCCGTCACCAAAGTGGAAAGTGGGTGAAAAATCTACCAAGGGAGTGGGGATGAAATCGTTCAGCGTGGGGATGTGGGAGCTATTTGGTATTTACGGGTCTGTGTCTTGTAAAGTAGTGAGTAAACGTTCTGGGTGGTGGTAAAAATCGCTCCATTCAATGTGGAGCTGGAAGGAAATATTTGATATTTATGGGTGTGTGTCTTGTAAAGTAGTGAGTAAACTTTGTGTTTTTGTGTTTTAGGGTAAACATCACTACAATCAGCATGGGGCTGGGAGGAAAATAAATGAGAAAATGTTGAGTTTTACAGGTGGAGGGGGGGGGGGGGGGGTAGCAAAAAAATGCCAGGATACAAGGTCCGGGTGGGTGGGTGGGTGGGTGGGTGGGTGGGTGGGTGGGTCCGAGCCCCAAAGTGCAGTTTTTGCCGGTGTCAAGCAACTTTTTGTCAAATATCATTTTACAGACAAGTAATTACAACCAAAGTGAATTCAAGTGCTTAGATTCATAACTTAGAACAGAATAGAGCATTGATATGTGTTGGGGGTTCCATGTTAGAATTTTTTCCCCATGTTTTACACTTCATTAGGGGGTGGTTCCTGTTCTGGGTCTGGAAAAAAATTGCAAAACACAAAAGTGATTCCCAGCTATTTGGTCATGATTTTCACTCCTTTATATTTCTACTAAGGCAGTCTGCCTCTTAGTGCTTTGTAGCTCCTATTATTTGATTCTTCTGTAAGCCTCAGGGTGCCTCATGCCATTGGTCTAGTGTGCTTCCATGTATGGAATAATTGGAAAGATTGATAGAATAAAAATCTTGATTGTGGAAAACGTATATAATTTCAAGCAAGGTAAATATGATTCTAGTGACACTAACATAAAAAAATAAATAAGAGGCAATTCATCTCAGATAAGCCACCCTGGCATGGGTCAAAGAACTTCAGTATTAGGTCTCTCTCAGACCAGCTGTACAAACTAAACATTTAACCGAAAAGTAATGAAATGAAAAACAACTATTTCTTGTGGACAGTTGAAGATATCCAGGTGGGAACAATATAGTTTGGGCAGGGCTTCTTCTTGATGGGATTCGACTGGTGTCTGAACAGCATAGACATGTTGTACTTCGGGGTAAGGGTTGTGTTGAATGGGTGTATATCTGCAATTCAGTTGGTGGAGGCGAGTTTCAGTGGTTGGTTACCTGAGGGTCTGATGCTGCATTTCCGTTGTGGTTTTATAAGCAGAGAGATTGTTTTGGGGCCATCTGTGGCTAGGGATGCCTTGGATGCCCAAGAGTAGGGCTGGGATATCGGACAAGTTGGTTTGCGGCACCTTTCATGTTTGGGAAAAGTATTTATTTATTTATTTATTTATTTATTTATTTATTTATTTATTTATTTATTTATTTATTTTTGATTTAGGTAATTTGAATACTTCACAGATTTTATAAATTGGGGTGGGTCCCCAATTGTCTTTGAGGAAAAACTGTGCGGGAGGGTAGGGTGTCCAAGACATGACTGACAAAAATTTGCATTCCGGGGGTGGTGGGTCCCAAAAAATGAAAATGTAAAAATGTCCACCTTGTATTCGTAATTTTTTGCCTGCCACCCCCCCCCCCCCCCCCCCCCCCTGAGTTTTAGGGAAAAAACACTACAGTGTGCAGTAGGAGGTACCGGGTACTGGATCAACTCTTTGGATTTGGAGTGTCAGACAGACACAAACTTTTCATCTTGTAAAGTAGTGAGAAAACGTCCTGTTTTGGGGTAAAAGGCACTACAGTACGTACTGGGAGGTACCGGGTGCTAGGTTGACACTTTGGGATTGGATTGGGAACAAGACACCAGCAAGTGCAAGTTCGGGTGACGGGACTCTGTTTATATTAGTGCTGGGCTGAGATTTGGTGGGCTCTCATAACTTCGCAACAAGGTGATTGGTTGATAAGTTTTCTGAGTGGCAGAAGTGGATTCGTGTAATTGTCATGGGGGGCACGAATATGTTGCAGTCGGAAAAGATGCCACAAGAGCCGTTTGAGTGAATTCATGCTGATGATCAAATGGTGACGCCGATTATATATGCTTATCTCGAGATATTATCTCGAGATCTTGAGATATTTTCTCGAGATCTTGAGACAGTTTCTCGAGATCTTGAGATATTATCTCGAGATCTCGAGATATTTTCTCGAAATCCTGAGATATTATCTCGAGATCTTGAGATATTATCTCGAGAGAGATCTTGAGATAGTTTCTTGAGATCTTGAGATATTATCTCGAGATCTCGAGATATTTTCTCGAGATCCTGAGATATTATCTCGAGATCTTGAGATAGTTTCTCGAGATCTTGAGATATTATCTCGAGATCTCCAGATAAAAAAAAGTATTGAGGGTGGCCTAAATCAGCCACCGTAAAAAACAATACACCATGCATGTTCCTGAATTTGGCAGAAGAACTAACGTAACGTCTGCAAAGTTGGAGTTTCGAAAAATACCAGCTTCCAGTCGATTTTGGAAGTGAATGTTCACAAATTTGTTCAACGTGGAATAATAACAAATATTTGGTGAGTACGGAAACGAACAATTTTCGAATCCAATATTTCCATTTTAGTTTGATCAAACACTGAATTTGAATTTAATGTAATTAAGTGTTGGAACTCTTGCGAACCACAACACGGTGTTTGTCATCAATATTCAATTTCAATGTTAGAACTGACATTGTGGCATTTGTGCGCGTGTGTCGGTGCAAGGCTTTCCTGAATTTCAAAGTGAATGTTGATTTCCTCAAGTGCATTTTGCAAGTTCACGATTGCCTGTTAACAGCCCTTCAATACCCGATCCCCAATTTACGCAATGTACCCGATACCTCACCTCTTTAAACTAAAGGCTCCTTTGCTGCTTGTGAAGTTGTGTGGCAATGTGGGGCCCCAAACATAGAAATTAGAATGTTTTGATTTTACTTTTTTGTTGCAACTTGCATGTGAAACAAAAGTCAAAGCACTGTTTGATTTTTTTTATTTTGAAAACCGAATATTAAATTGTTATAAATGAAACAAATCACAGTTGCACAACATCTTCACAATTTCAAAATCTGGGCGACTGCCAATGCTTACTGTTCTCAACAGTGAAGTGCCACAGGACATTTTACAGCAGTTAACAAACACTCTCGGGATTCAAATAAAAGAAGGGGGCAGAATAATAGTAGGGGGTGGGAAATCTCATGATATTAAATATAAGTGTGTGGGGGGGGGGGGGGTGGAAGCTTTTCTGAAATTGAATGAAAGTAGGGACAAAATTATTATTTATTTATACAGAAAGTGGGGGTGGGGATTTTTTTGTTTTGTTATAAAATGGGTCAACATGAAAGGCAAGACTTTTGCCTATGCTGCAGAATTTTATCATTTATATGCCCGAACTTTTCATGTCACTGGTTTCCGACCATCAAAATAAATAAACATAGGGGCCCAAATAAGCAATGTAGGGTGCGAAGTTTCACAAAATTTTAATAAACATACGGGTATGTTTATTTGGATCCCGGAGTAGTGGTCCTTGAACTTTGAATTTGAAATAGACAATTGATAACAGTTACAGTAACACATTGAAATGGTAAATATCAACTAGAGAAACAGAATTTACTGCACCCAGTGAATTCAAGTCTGTGCGAAAAGGCTTAAAGTATCAGGAATGAATTATAGAGAAAGAGAATTTATGGAGGCTTATTTTCAGGAGTAAAATATTTTTAAACAAATCAGAAATGGATTTTCGTTAATAGTATTTACAGATATTCATACTGGAATCAGGACAATTTTTATAAGAAACCAGAAAAGGCATATATGTAACCAGCATTCAAATGGTTCGATACACAAATCAGAAATGGACATTTTTGGCTCTGCCCACTAATTTGAGTGATAAAATACGTTCATGTATTTCCCAGTCATTCTGAATAATATGCACTTGATGACTTTGGTGACCTCTTTCAGGCGGACACCTAGGTGACCTCCGTGACCTTGACCCATATTTTGAATCTCCATCAAGTGTCAACTCATTTGGTGTTAGTCCCAGGTCCATTCATCATACCACGATTGAGATATGAGCGTGACTCGCTTTCACAATTTTTGGCCACGCCCACTTTTTTAATCTAAAATGGCATGTATGGACCCCAGGAATCAAAAATGTGATTTCCAACAATTATGAAAAATGCACTCAATGACACTTAGATAACCTCTGAGACCTTGACCTATATTTTGAATCTCCATTGAGTGTCGACTCATTTTGTTTTGGTTCCAGGTCCATACGTCATACCACGCCTGAGGTATGGGTGTGACCCCCTTTAAAAAAATTTGGCCACGCCCACTTTTTCAATGTAAAAATGCATGTATGAACCACAGGAATGCTTTGGGGGCTCAAAAAATGTGATTTCCAGCAATTATGAAAAATGCAATCAATGACCCCTAGGTGACCTCCGTGACCTTGAGCCATATTTTGAATCTCCATCAAGTGTCGACTCATTTGGTGTTGGTCCCAGGTCCATTCATCATACCACGCCTTGGATATGGGCAGGACTCACTTTCAAAATATTTGTCCACACTCACTTTTTTAACGTGAAAATGCATTTTTTTTTGTCAGGAATGCTTTGGGGGCATCAAAAAATGTGATTTCCAAGAATTATGAAAAATGCTCTCAATGACCCCTAGGTGACCTCCGTGACCTTGACCCATATTTTGAATCTCCACTGAGTGTTGACTCATTTGGTGTGATCCCAGGTTCATATGTCATACCACGCCTGAGATATGGTCGTGACCCACTTTCAAAGAATTTGGACACGCCCACTTTTTTAATGTAAAAAATTCATGTGTTTTTGTCAGGAATGCTTTGGGGTGTCAAAAAATGTGATTTCCAGCAATTATGAAAAATGCACTCAATGACCCCTAGGCGACCCCCATGACCTTGACCCATATTTTGAATCTCCATCAAGTGTCGACTCATTTGGTGTTGGTCCCAGGTTCATACGTCATACCACGCCTGTGATATGGGTGTGACCCACTTTCAAAAATTTTGGCCACGCCCACTTTTTTTTACGTCAAAATGCATGTGTGTACGTCCGGAAGACTTGAGGGGGTTTAAAAAAATGTGATTTCCTACAATTCTGAAAAATGCACTTAATGACCCCTAGTTGACCTCCGTGACCTTGACCCATATTTTGAATCTTCATTGAGTGTCAACTCATTTAGGGTTGGTCCAAGGTCCATTCATCATACCACGCTTGATATATAAGCGTGACCCAGTTTTAAAAAATTTGGCCACGCCCACCTTTTTAATGTTAAAAATGCATGTGTGTACGTCAGGAATGCTTTAGGGGGTGAAAAAATGTGATTTCCAGCAATTATGAAAAATGCACTGAATGACCCCTAAGTGACCTCCGTGACCTTGACCCATATTTTGAATCTCCATCGAGAGTCGACTCATTTGGAGTTGGTTCCAGATCCATATGTCATACCACACATGAGATATGGGCGTGACACACTTTCAACAATTTTGGCCACGCCCACTTTTTAACGTAAAAATGCAAATGGATATCTATTTTCTGAACGGAGAGGCCAATTTGAACCTTATTTAATATGAGGTAATATTGGGTCATAAGTACTTGATTTTGTCAAAACAGTTTTCCTGCGGCCCCGTTGGAACCTCCTGAGCTAAAAATAAACAAAAACGACAACGCCCATATCTCCAAAACTGTGCTGAACTGAGAATTTTTATTTGGTGGGAGGCTTCCTTGGGACCAACAGAACAGAATGGTAAAAAAAATTGCCATCGTTTTTGTCATTAGGTACTTTTTCGGGACTTGTGGAGTCCGCATTTTTTAACACGGTGGGCAATGAAAAAAAAGTTCAAGAATCGTTTTTTCCAAACCATTGCTCCAAAAACCTTCAAATTTTACATATAACATCTTTGGAACATTGATTCACATATTTATTGAAATCAAATTCCTCGGAGTCGGTCCATAATTGGGATCCCTATGGGAGCCCAAATTTGGTCCCATATTAGTGCAATATGAGGAATATTCTTTAAAAATTTTCTTCTTCGGATCCATCAATCTGAATCTTTTTATATTTGGTATGCAGCATCCTTAGGTGGGAGGGGTGGGGGGAGGGGAGATTCAAGTTTGTTCAAGTCATGTCCCCGAGTTCATATTTGGGCTTCCTTAGTTCAAAATGAGGAATATTCTTTAAAAATCTTTTTTTCAGATCTACCGGTCAGAATCCTTTGATATTTAGTGTACAGCATTCAGGGGTGAGAGTGAAGTTTGTTAAAGCTAAGTCCCTCCCTGGGTTCATATTATTTGGGCTCACCGCGGAAGCCCAAATTATACCAAAATTTGTATTTTCCAAACCATGATAAATAGAAATGTTGATTATGTAGTGAGACGAATTCATGAATTTTTTTAAGACTTGAGCAGTCAAAGCATCCACATGTAACACACAAACAGGGGTATGGTGGAGATCAGTGTCACCCGGAAGCAATGTACTTTTCATGTGTTTTTAGCTCACCGAAGGGAGCTCAACTTATCACTTGCCGTCTGTCGTCGTCGTCCGTCGTTCATCGTCGTGAACATTTTTCAAACGACTTCTCCTCTGAAACCACTGGTCCGATTTTCACGAAACTTCATGTGGATGTTCATTACTATATGGCAATTCAGGTTTGTTCAAATGAAATGGCCATGTCCACTGGGGCTTTGTATGGGGCATAACTCTGATAGCACCGTATGAATTATAGAAAAATTATTAAAAAATCTTCTCCAGAACCAGTGGGCAGAATCTTTTGATATTTGGTAGGCAGCATCTCGGCATGGGTCTGATTCAAGTTTGTTCAAATCGGCCCCCTGGATTCATATTTGGGCTCACAAAAGACGCCCAAATTCGAACTTTGTGCATTTCAGGCAAATTTCTTTAAAAATCTTCTCCAGATACAGTAGGCAGAATCTTTTGATATTCGGTATGCAACATTGTAGGGTGGATCTGATTCACATTTGTTAAAATCGGCCCCCTGGATTCATATTTGGGCTCAGTATAGGAGCTCGATTTCGAACTTAGTGCTTTTCAGGCAAATTTCTTAATTTCTCAGAATCTTTTGATATTTGGTATGCAACATTGTGAGGTGGATCTGATTCAAGTTTGTTCAAATCGGCCCCCTAGATCCCCATTTGGGCTCAGTATAGAAGCCCGAATTCGAACTTAGTGCATTTCAGGCAAATTTATTAAAAAATCTTCTTCTCTAGATCCAGAAGGCAAAATATTTTGATATTTGGTATGCAACATTGTGGGGTGGATCTGATTCAAGTTTGTTCAAATCGGCCCTCTGAATTCATATTTGGGCTCAGTATAGAAGCCCGAATTCGAACTTAGTGCATTTCAGGCAAATTTCTTAAAAAATCTTCTTCTCAAGATCCAGCAGGTAGAATCTTTTGATATTTGGTATGCAACATTGTGGGGTGGATCTGATTCAAGTTTGTCCAAATCGCCCCTCTGGATTTATATTTGGGCTCACTATAAAAGCTTGAATTCGAACTTAGTGCATTTCAGGCAAATTTCATAAAAAAGAAGGAAAAATCTGGTTATTGAAATGGTAAAGTGCGATTTTGGAGGTCATGCTACGTGCGGTTCAAGAGTTATTGCCCTTTATTCATGAATAAATTGTACTTAAACTATTTTGTCTTGTCCACATCATAACTTGAGAACTGTTCCATGTAGCCTCCCCAAATTTTAAAATGCAGGCCTGCACAAATTAGGAGAACAATCGTTTGGTTCGCTTAAAGGTTGCCTTAATTTATTTATGAAAAGCCGTTTTCTGTTCTCCCAAATTTTCTGACCTTGTTATTGTTTGAAACCCAAAAAGTGGTTGCCTTATTATATATAGGAATCACCGTGTCCCTCCGTCTGTCTGTCCGTCTGTCCCTCCTTGTAAGCGCAACTACTCCTAAACCGTTTGAAGAATTTTCATGAAACTTTACACAATGGAAGAACTCCATATGCAGATGTGCATGAAGCAATATAATTCCGTTCTGACATTTCCAAGAGGAGATTATCTAACTTTTACATTTCAGGCGCTGGGGGTATCACTTTGTGAGTTTGCTCACAGTACCTCTCGTTTTTCAATTTGTACAGGCCTGGTATTTGTGCATTACGCTCTGTCCAGTTCAAGAGTTATTGCCCTTTATTGATGAAAAATGTACCGTTTTCTCATGTTTTGACTTTTGTGTGCAGGTTTGATATTTGTCTTTCTTTTCTTCCTAGTGGAGATTTACTGTGTGGCCAATGCCTTGGTTCCTATTTCATGTTAGCATGCTTCTTAGGGCTAGTATTATATTATTTAACCCCTTGCCTGCTTAATTACTTCAATTTTGGACTTTTGTGTGCAGTTTTTGATATTTGTCTGTCTTTTCTTCCAAGTGATATTTACTTTGTGGGCAATGCCTTGGTTCCTATTTCATGTTAGCATGCTTCCTAGGGCTAGTATTATATTATTTAACCCCTTACCCAACAAATTGCCCAAAACCGCCCAGAAAAGCAACATATGCAACACTCGTACAGCATGGAATATCTTGACTGTTTTTCAACCAAATCACGTAAATATAGATATCATTGGAACCGGCTTGTTCAGCCGGTTCCAATGATATCCATATTTACATGATTACATTGAGTAATACCTATGAAAATGTTTCTAAAATATGAGTTTTTATTTATTTTTTGAAATTGCTGTGTTGGTAAAGGGTAACCACTTTCCTGCTTATTTACTTCAATTTTGGACTTTTGTGTGCAGGTTTTGGACTTCTGTGTACTGGTTTTGGACTTTTGTGTACAGGTTGTTATTGTAATATTTTCAGGGTATTTTTCTCAATTTTAACCCTCTGAAACAATGGTTATACTTTTTTAGACAGGTTTTAGACAGGTTTTGTTTTTTTTTGTTAGCATGCTTTCAGGGATAGTAATTTTTTATTTAACCCTTTCCCTGTTTATTTACTTGAATTTTGCACCAGTATTATATTATTTAACCTTTTCTCTGCTTATGTACTTTAATTTTTTCCTTTTGTGTGCAGGTTTTGGACTTTTCTGTACAGGTTTTGGGCAGTCACACTATACATTAGCCACCCATTTGTGAGCCATGGGGTACTGCTATCCCTTCTAGTTGGCTCCAGAGTAATCACCTTTGACGAAAAATGTATGTATTGTTTATTACAACAAAATGAAGGTTGAGTTTAAAAGTTGTGTCTGTTATTGTCCGTCCAAATTAAAGTCGGGTAACAATGCTGGTGCCCATAAGAGGGGGAGGGCGGCTCCCTTTTGTTGTGCTGAATCATGTCATGTGATTAAACACGTCAAAATTTTCATTCAACATGGCAAGTAAAACATCGATACAAACAAAGGACTTTGTACAACACAATGGGAAGTATCAAGGCAGTGGACATCGGTGAATGTGTCGAATGCACCAAAAAATATTTAGCAGACAATAAAATGCATAGTGCACAACTGAGCGGTGCGAATTGTATGGGTAGATGGAGCTTAAGTACTTGAAAACTGCTTTTAAGTTTTTGTGAAATAATAAAGGAACATGTTCTATTTATTCTGTTACTAGGGTGTGTGAAGAAGAATGTTTCCACCAAGTCGGCCACAAGAAAGGACATTGAAGCAGAAGCTGCGAAATGGTTGGCTGGAGCAAGAGATCGAGATGGTGGGTGAAAGAAAAGAGCAAAAAAAACAAAAACAGCCAAGCGCTTCAGAAATTTTCGAAACATCTGGTGAAAATAGTGACTGAATGAGTTTTAAGCATGACTTTGTTAGCATGACTTTGTGACATTTTTAAGCAGTGTCGCCACACCCCGGGGTTAGCTTGAAAGTAGGGCCCTATTATGTGGAACGTGTCCCTACAAGCATACAACGTAACTGCAATGCTATATAATGTTTCCACAATGGCACTGGCGTTGTGACAACATTATATAGCATTGTAGTTATGTGGTGTGGATGCCTTGATTACTCACTGCTATTTGGCGAGAGTACAAGACGGGTGCCCCTATCCGTCGGTGGGGGTTCCGAAATGTTTTTTTTTCTGTTTTGGGGGTGTCAGACACTGGGGTTTCCTTGATTTTTATCTGTACACGTAAGCTTTAGACTGGCCACTCATTCTAGTGTGTCTCCCGCAATTTGCACAATATAAAATTACTCTCAGTTTATAGACACAGACATGACAAGGGTCGACTAGTGGGGCCCTTAGTAACTCCGGGCCACTGGGTTACTATCCCGGGCACCCCACCCTCTCGACGATCCTGTTTTGAAGGATACACCAATTATGTTGATTTCCAGCCATTTTTCAAATACACATATTTTACATAAATTCTATTCATTCTCTTCAATCTTATAGTTTTCAGAGAGACATAAATGCCGAGTGTCATGGATTTCTCTTCAACTATGTGCCAGTGTTCTAATGCTGAAAAATGGGACAGTCGTGATAAATGCTCTATTCGTTTTGTTACAACTTACACACCTGCATTGTTTCAAAACAGTACAGTTTTTCTGTGGGTTCTGGACATGTGAACAAAATATTTGGAAGGGTCGAATTACAGATATGGAAGGTCCAACATCGATGATCAGTGTTGGCTGCCTGTTTTCCATTGAGTAGACTGTTAGTACATTTAGGAGTTGTGACTGTGCTGATATAGGCACTCTCCCATAAATGACAACAAGGTAAATCAAAGTAGACAAAACAGTTTTATTTTTAACATTTTGTTGAAGAACAATCTTAGAATATTGAACTGATGAGGTGCATCATGCAGGTGCCCAAGTGAGGCCCAAATTTGGGCTTTCAGCACTACCAGTTAAGTGCTGAAAGCCAATGCTATTGGTTTCGGCTTTGGGAGTAGCTTTAGGATCATTAATGTTGAGGGTGCCTATAGGCACTCTCCCTTATATTGCAACAAGGCAAATTTAGGCTAACATATTCCGACAGCCTAAAAATTACTCAGCACTCTACCAGTTAACACAAGTTGAGGTTCTTAAATTTCATCTGAAAATTGTGTGTGGCTTCATGTTGCAGGATACTTTTGTGCACTGTCTAGATCTGTAAACTGTTAATAATAATGAATTTTGGTGCCATATGTTTGAGTTTTTGTTATCTTTTCCTAAGCCAATTGAGCAGCAAGGAATTGCTGTCCTCCAAAAAAGCAGCAGGTCGGTATCTTTTAACTCTTTCCCTTTAAATTTGCCCTGCAGTAAAAAATAAACATTAAACGCTGTTGATATGAGCAGTGAGTACTTTAAAATTTGCAATCTGTTGCCAGAAGGCAGCAGATTGTAAATTTTATAGTGTTCACCCCCTTTCTTTGCTAATGGATTCTCCACAGGAACAGTTGTGTTCATGGGTGGGCCAAACCATTTAAAGGCACCAGCTGTGCAAGTGTTAATATGCAAATTGCATATTTGGAGGGTAAATATATGGACAATAGTACACTGCAAATATGTGTGAATGATGTTATCCTAGAGTGATCGAATGTGGGTTGTTTTGCCCCAGGGCCGTTTCCCCCGAGTCATTTCTCCCAGAGTTGTTTCATCCCTGTGTGCCCCCCCCCCCCGCCCTCCCCTTCCAGGTCATTTCACCCATGGTCCATTTCGACCCTGAGTCGTTTTACCCCTGTGCCAATACTCGAAATGACTCGGAGCAAAACAACCCGGGCGAAACGAATCAGGATCAAAATGACGCATGGCCGAAACGACTCACGGGTGAAATGATCCGGAGCGAAACGACTCCGGGCTGAAATGAAACCGGGGGGGGGGGGGGGGGGGGGGGTGTACAACATTTCCCATTCAGTCACCAATTATTAGATGGAAAGAGGCTGTCAACTAAATTTAAGATGATGAAAATGCTGATGGAACAGTTATACAAAATAAAAAAAACATCGGTATTTATTCATTAAATTGCTCTAGAGAGAAATCGACCCATTCTATTTATAAAACTCACCCCCGCTCGGGTTTATGGCCCTCGGGATATGCCTTCTGCATAACACTCTTGGACTGGAGGGGTGCCCAAACTCAAAGCCTAGATTAGTCCCTGATGGATCAGGGGCAAAACCACCAGGGGCAAAACCACCCGTTACCAAGTGGGTAGGCGTAAGGTTCATTTTCACAAGATGCAAAGAGTTGAGGGGATATAATCCCAGCAGCCCACTGGATTCACAGTCCCCAGTTGGGTCCCACGTGGGACCCACATGGAATCCGGTTGCACTCCCCATGTGGGTCCCAGATGTGCTGCCCAAATGGGCCCCAGGTGGGTGCCAATATGGGACCCAGATGGGTCCCAGGATGCACATATATGGGACCCAGATAGGTCCCATGTGCACATATGTGGGGCTGCCCACGTGGGACCCACATGGAACCCGGTTGCTCTCCCCATGTGGGTCCCAGATGTGCAGCCCAAATGGGCCCCAGATGGGTGTCGATATGGGACCCAGATGGGTCCCATATACTTTGCTAGCTGGGTAGCATGTGCAGAATAGCGGGAATCATGAACTGCAGACTCCACAGTGACTCACAGTCACAAGCTGTAAGCACGTGTATTCGCTCTCTAACTCCTCAAAATGATGCATATGAGAAAATATTTAAAAATTCAGTACACATTTCCACAATGTGCATACAATGTATTATATTACATGCACAGAATTACCAAACTTGCCTGTCAGATGGCAGTAATTTGATGCTTTCTTTAACACAAACGCATATTCCAATTCAATCATTAAAAAATATATTGAATAAAGCAAATGTATTAAAATCTTAATTTGGTATGACCAAAAGTAAGATTTTAACACATTTCACTTCATTTAAGGTATTTTATAATGATTGGACCAGTCCGTAACTGGACCAAGCAAGAATATCGGACCACCTAGGGTTGGACTGGACCTGACTGGATCACCTCTCCCCTGGACCGGCCCACCACTGGAGGCCCAGTCCGGTCCGCATCCCTATTCCATTTACAACAATAGGTAATCATTTATTTATTTTACTTCAGCTAATCCCTAATTAACTGTATGACAACTGGGGTGTATGACAATTGAGGTTCTGACTAATGGGGTTAAACCTTGCGAACTATATGTGTTTATTTGTACAGCAATCATGGCGGTTCTTCAGATACATTCAGAGTGCTTGGATAGCAATCACGTTCATTAGTGTTTGTTTCCGATTGCTTACTAGACGCTAGATAACTTTTCAACAGCTATGCCTTCAGTTATTTGTTGGCAGCATCGCAAATGTGGCACCGGCATAGCTTTCAGAGAGTATATGGATGCCCGTAAAGGTACCATTGACCTCACCGGATTCCTATAGACCTCTGTCTGCCTATAACGTTTCTAATTGAACACTCTCAGATTATCTTGAAACACTCTAACCAACAGGGCACAGGGAAAAAGTAGACGAAGCGCGGGGGTGGGGAATTGGAACAAGTTTCCTGTTAACATACACAGGAAACCACCAAACCAAACATCAAGAAAAGAAAACAAGCTTGCCTGTCTGGGACCAGTGTACATTTTAAATAAACAGACATATAAATAAAGATATAACAGACCGTTTAAGGGCGTTTGGGTGTGTGTCTCTGAGTGTGTGAATTTCTTTTTTTTTCTCTCACCATCCCATCATCTCCCCCATAACCGTTATGGGCAATATGCTGGGGCTGTTCCCAAACCAGCGATGGTTTGGGTTTCTTTTTCTTCTTTCTGAAACAACAATCAATTTCTAAGTAAAACACGGAGCAGAATTCTTGTAGTTATTCACAATTCCTTGTCACCTTCCAGTTCGAGGTTGTCGGGGGTCTGACCCTGCTATCCTAATATCAGTGCGAACACTCAAATCGAATAAGATTATTGGCCCTCTCTTCTGTCTGTCGAGGATTCATAAGCAAATAAAGTTCTTGGGGTCGCAAGGGAATTAAAATCCCACATCGTCCCTGTGTTCCTTCGGCTCGCTGAAACTTTTCATTCATTCATTCTTCATTCATTGACCGCAGCTTTGTTGGCAGTCATGCAGTGAAAGGTGAGTGTTCCTTTTAAATTTCGTTATTTGCCTCTGAACTTAAAAAGAACATTCTGAAAACTTATAGATGTTTAAAATAAAAATTTGGGCAGTCTAAATTCGCGATAGTTTTCTTCTTCTTTACTGTTTTATTAAATATCAGTTAATATGTCCTATCTAAGGGATCCAAAATACTTAATGTTTACTGGCATTAAACTTTGTTTTAAGGCGCATGATAGCAGGAGAAGAGGGGAACTCGCCGGGGGATTAAAGGCACTAAACACCTCAAAGAGAGAGAGAGAGGGGGGGGGGGGGCAAGGGAGAGGGGGGAGAAGGGGAGGGGGCATGGCACAAAAATAAGTTTGTAACTAATCCGTGACAAATAGGTCAAGCTGGCCGGGTGCGTTGGATTGTTTTGCATTATATTTGATATTGTATGCACATGTCACGAAAATAAAGAATATATCTATCTATCTATCTATATTGGTATTGGTACAAAATAACATCATAGTCACGGAACAACCACAATATGTCACCTCGTGCGAAATTGACTGGGTAAAAATTCAACCTCAGGATACCAATAGCCTTCTCATTGGAACATTTTACATGCCACATAGAAACATGAATGACATTTTTACCTCGGGGGTAGCAGGAAGACAGCCAATCTGGCTATGCTGTCCCCCAACGGTATGTATATGTATCACAATATTATTCTGTAACTGAATTGATTATTATATTTTACATACCGTTAAATAAAATGAATTGAATTGAATTGAATCGAAGAACTTGGAAAATCACTCAAGAAAATATGTGAGGAAAACAAAAACGATAACATCTTCCAAGCAGGAGACTTCAACTGCCCTGACATAAAATGGGATAGGCTGACACTCGGATAAGAGGCAACTGACAAAGAAGTACAAAGTCACTAGTGGAAATCACATCTCAAACTGGACTTACACAAATGTATGAAGAACCAACTAGAGAAAAAATTCTACTAGATCTGATATTCACAACAAACCCATCTTTAGCCAAATCAACATCAAGTATACCTGGTATCTCGCACCATGCCATAGTAGTCACAGATATAGACATAAAACCATACTATCATAAAACCATCCCTCGCAAAACTTATGTTTGGCCGAAGGCAAACTGGGAAAAAATAAACATTGACCTGGACATAATAACATCAAACATTGTTAGAATGGGAAAACTGAACGCAGAAATAGATAACTTGTGGTCGAAAGTCAAACAAGATCTTTTCAATTCACTCGATAAGAATGTACCACCCGAACTTATTAAATGTAACAACCGCCTTCCATGGATAAACCGCAAAATCAAGAAAATGTTCAAGAAAAAACAAAACCTATATAACCGAGCAAAAAAAGCAAAACAGTGGTCAAATTACAAACACTTCCAGAAAGAATGTAGAAGAAAAATAAGGAGAGCTGAATGGAAGTACATTAACACAGCAATACTAGAGGGAATGGAGAAAAACAACTAGAAATCATTCTGAAAATACGTAAAATCTAGAAAACAGGACAACATAGGTGTAGCTCTCCTAAAAGATAAAGGACAATTTGTAAATGACAGCAAAGGGAAGGCACAACTACTACGTAAACAATTCTCATCAGTCTTCACAAGAGAAAAAGTCGAACAGATGCCAAAACACTGACACGGATAAAAGTCCGAGAGACCATATCGCACATCATAATCAGACAGGAAGGAGTAAAGAACCTACTGAAAAACATCAAACCAGCAAAGGCATCATGATCAGACGACATACCAAACAGACCCCTAAAGCAATGTGCAGAACACCTATAGCACCCGCTGTGTCTATTATATTCCAGCTCTCATTCGACAGTGGTAAACTCCGCAGGAACTGGCTGAATGAGAATATATCATGCATTTTTAAAAAAGGCGATAAACACGCACCAGATAATTATAGACCAGTCTCCCTAACTTCAGTACCATACAAACTCCTTGAGCACATAAATTGCAGACATGTGCTTAAACACCAGGAGAAACATAAGGTGGTATTAACTAAACTAAACCATGGATTCAGGTCTGGATATTCATGTGAAACCCAGCTCGCTACCACCATACACGACATGCTCCAATCCTTCGACAAGGGGAAACAAGTAGATATTGCAATCCTCGATTTCTCAAAGGCCTTCGATACAGTACCCCATGAAAAGCTCCTGCACAAAGTCAATCAGTACGGGATAAGAGGAGAAATCCACGAGTGGATCACCACCATTCTAACAGAACTCGAAGAGGAATACTCAGATGAAGCGCCTGTAGATTCCGGAATCCCCCAAGGAACAGCCTTAGGAACCATCCTATTACTATGCCACATAAACGACCTTCCAAGTACCGTTACATCATCAGTTTGACTCTTTGCAGACGACCGTCTGCTCTATAGAGATATAACAAGCAAAGACCATGACACGCTGCAAAGAGACCGCAATCAACTGGAAAACTGGGCTTCCGACTGGGGAATGAGATTCAATGCGACGAAATGCTATATCCTAAGTCTGAAGAAGAAAAGCCACATATTCTACACCCTTAACAACCACATTCTAGAACAAGTAACGTCAAACCCATACCTAGGTCTACAAATATCCGAGGACCTAAAATGGAAAGAACATATAAACAACATCAGCAAAAAGGCCAGTTCACCTCTTGCATGGTTTCCTTCGTAGAAATGTCCAACATTGCCCTTGGGAATGTCGCAAAACAGCATACATCGCTCTAGTAAGATCCACAATGGAATATGGGGCAATCATCTGGGACCCATACACTAAAAATGAAATAACTAAACTGGAAAACATCCAAAGAAGAAGTGCGAGATTCATCACCAAAGACTACAAATCTAGGGAAGACGGCTGTATGACGAGAATGTTGGAGGACTTAAAACTACCAAACTTACAAACCAGACGCCAACAAAATCGTCTAATATTCTTTTATAAAGTGGTTGAGGGGCAGATACCAGCAATACAACCAACACTCTTATAAAATTCCAAAAATCAAAACGTCAAATTAAACCTAAACAATACACAGACTGCCAAACATCAAACATTGTAAGTTATTCTGCAAGAAACAACCGCAGACCAGTGGAAATTCCATCAAGCAGAACAGAACAATACAGAAACTCTCTCTTCGTCCGTACGGCAGTAAATTGGAACCATCTGGAAGAAAGGGTCGGGGAAGAATCTCCCCCCCCCCCGGGAAGATTCGGCCGGGAGGATTCGGCCCTGGTAGTGGGCCGAATCTTCTCACTTTAAGTTTAATTTTTTTTTAATTTATATTTTATTCAGTTATTTAGAAAAGTTATCATTTGAATATATTTTAATGATTTTTGATCAGGATTTTACGTATTTTGTGGAAAATATTTTTTTTAATGAGTTTCGTCCTTAATATGAAACATTGTGCGCCAAATATTAAAGGAAATAAACTACACTTGACAAGGAAATAGATTCACGATGGACCAACTTTTGAGACGTAGATGTTAGAACGACCGAATGCCTCCATGTTTACAAACAAAATTTACAGACGAGGAAAAACTAAAAAATATTTTTTATGTAATTACATGTATATATCTTCAAATGATTATACTTGTACCTCCACCAGTGTTTTGTGTGACATTTTGTTTATGTATATAATATGTAAAATTGTAGTGTTTGAGTTTTTGTGTTGTTAAGTTGTCAAATAATATTATTAGAACTAATAAATAATTATCTTAAACCTCTTGTTATTGTCAATAATATTGTCACTTGTCAATTATGTCAATTGCCAAACCCCAAGACAGAACATGAATAGACTAATAAGCAGCCAATCACTGAGTACACGGGCCGAATCTTACCAGGATTGTAAAATACAAGGCTGAATCTTCTCAGGGCCGAATCTTCCCGATCCCGGAAGAAAATATAGTCCGCGCGCCGAAGTTAGAAAGCTTCAAAACAGCATTACAATTTACAGGACCATCGCGGCTAATGCGTCCTCCTCCGTCGCATCAAAGCCCAACAGGGATATCTGCGACGTACAGCTGCAGATACAGAAGGTTCAAAACCGATGGGCACACACACAATCAAAAAGTAATCTTCCCCTGGAGTTCCCGTAGAAGTTCGATACAAGAACAGAGTCCTTAAATGATGCGAAGGTGCCCACGGAAAAGCTCACAGATTATAGAAAGCTGTTCATTGCAATTTTTCTCCCGAAAAGTTAAGGAACAAATGCTGGAGATGTGCACCTTCGATAAATGAGATTATGCTCTTGTCACCGTTTTTATCTTGAACAAAAAAGCAAATTCGTTCAGTGAGATGATTACTGAATTTACCAATAGGCCCATCGTTCCAATTCATTTCGGCCCAGTTATTTCGGCTTGTTTGGTTTGTGTGTAAGTTGTAACAACCTCCGTTGCCGTTGTGCTCAAATTATTTAGGTCCAAACACACCTAGCCATTTGACACCATAAAATATAGCAAAATATCAGCGTTATTTTTTCAGTTTTTACCAATTGCCTTTAATATTTCACTGGACCTTATTTTATATATAAAATGCTGTAACGTGGAGTATGAAATTCAGTCACTTTGGCAGCCAGAAATTCAAGCGACGATTATCTCCCTTGATACGCATTGCGACTAGAAATTTTCAAAAGCACGGACGCGGCGATGAGTTAAAGATAATTGCTAAAAAATAAAAGAAATAAAGTTCAGATTTTGCAATATATTATAATAAATCCACATTATTGCTTTTAATTAAATAATTACATGCATTTTAGTGCTTAAGTTCTTTGTGCACAGTAACTTGCTTGTAGATGTGTATAATATGTACTGTGTGTTTTTACAATACAATTACAAATGTCCAAACGTTTTAGAAAGTTCTAGGATTTATAATTACACAGCAGACTTGCAAATATCCAAACATTATTTAATGAAGTGCAACGATAAATAATTACTCCTCTACACAAATTAATCTTCCAAAAACCCAAGCCAAAAAAGAGAGAATGAGACCGCACTTTCTCCCACCACTAAGGTACTGACACATAAAGTCTGTGAGACAGCTGGGAGAGATATGCCTGTCTCACCCCACCCACCTGACACCTATCTCACCCCACCCACGTGACCAACCAATATTGGCTTATTAGCATATTTAATGAGCACAGGACTATTCAATTATCACATGTTCTTCCAAAAACAAACAACATGGTGTCACATTTCGGAAATAGAAGACAAACGTTTGATGAAAAAAATAGAAATAAAAACACAGACTGCAAAACCAAAGGACATTTGACTCGTTTATATGAATTATTGGATGATGCCCTTATGAGTGGAGTGAGTTGCACGAAATTCCAGTCAAAAGGTTATGTGAATACATTGCAGAATTGATAGTATGACATCATCGGAATGTATCCATGTTCATTGCGCTATAACTTTAACCCCTGTCTTGCCAGAGTTCAGATTTAATTTTGTGGTATACACCTGTGGTATATCAGGGTTTCTGCTATGCAGACATGGGATCTCATCAACGGCCCTATTCCCCACGCTGACTTTCCCCTATAGTCCAGGCACATTAGACATAAAAATGAGAAAGTAAGGAAAAAAATTGGAGAAAGCTGATTTTTTTATATGTTTCCAGGACACACATTGCGGATAAAGTGTGAAAAGTCCCCGCGAATCCGAGTTGAGCTTTTTTAGTTATAGCATTTTTTTGATGAAAAAAAAAATTCGACCCAGCTCCATATTTTTATACTGTACCAATGACCCAGACATAGCTGGTGCTAACTCTTAAAATATAGGGCCAAACACAAATTTTGCCCCCCAATCCCCAAAATTTGCATCTAAAACTAAAGAAAACATGTCCTGAAAGGCCCTCCACACTTCGCCCCTACTGCGCATGCGCAGTGTCAAGGACGTTCCGAAATTGGCGCCATTAATCATTCTAAGTTTGGCCCTTCATCAGTTAACATCTGACTGATCTTTGTGCTTATAAATCTCAGTTTAAATGATGCCAGACACATAAATATTAGTGAAATGGTTATTCTAAGGAGGATAGAGAAGGAGGAGAGGAAAAGAATGTGTGACAGAATATTATCAGGGCTGTAACTTAAAATTTTTTTAATGAAATTATGTTAAGTTACCTATTTTCAAGGCAGCAGCCATTTTGTTGTCATTCTGATTATTTAGTTACACTGTTTTTTAAGTGTTTTCCTCTCTCCCTGCCCTTTAAGTTCCCCCTTGCTATTCTCCCATGCTTTTGGCATAGTTTTTGTAATTATTATTACTAAATTTTCTTGGGAGTTTTAGCTGAATAACAAAATGAATTCTGTTCTTTCCCCATGTTTACGTCTTCACCTACGGGTGGTTAGGCGTTGTGTTCTGCATCTACCATCTGATGTTCTGCAGTTTCTTCCCTGGAAGTCTCTGTTTTGCATCAGATAGTGTATTTTTGGTAACTGATTTCGGGCCTGGGTGCCTGGAGTCTTATTTTAGTGTTTTTACACTCATTGTTTACATTTACAACAGCCCTCTGTGTGAGGGGGGGATTTCTAAAAAATAATATCTTGATGTTATTTTAATCATAACTAGTTACATTATTATTGTTCGTAAGTGTTGAATAAATTGTTTAAAATATTTTTAAAATTTTTGTCCACACTTAGGCTTGGGATCCATTGGGGCTCAACGTTACTTTTCAGAAACTTGGGCTGTTCTGAAAAAATATTTTTTCAAAATATTTTGATTTCAATTATTTTTTCTATATTAATGGATCATATTATTATTATGTATTTTGATTGCCAGGGGTTAGTGCGAGTACCAGGACTTGTTTTCTTTTCACATTGAAAGGATATTGATCAATTGTTTTAAGAGGAAGTCTTCCTCTGACTTTATTATCATTCTATATGTGGTCAGTGTACTCGCATTAACTCCTGTTCTGTATCGTATGATTTCGATGACAATATGGGAAGCGTATGTCACGGTATGTTGCTGGGGATTTGGACACTCCGGTCCTTTCCCCGCAGGGTCACTCTACTTTATCAATTTCTATTTCAGACGATCAAGATTAGGGTGATGTATCTGTGATGTCTTCCAACAGTGTGCCTCCGTCGTCACAATTAATGAAGGGCTAGCGGAAAAGTGCTCATGTAAATACGCCAATTGCCTAAGAGGACCCTAGTAGGTTCGACGGCCTTTGACGTCCGCTAGCTCGCCTGGTGTAGCGTCCATTCACCGAATGGTTCGGCAGCCGGGTTCGTCCGTTGCGGTCTAGAAGGAATGTTGGGGTGATGCGAGCACTATAAATTAACCTAATGCACACCCAGTGACGGCGGATCGGAGGGAGAACGCAGGAAGCCTTTTAGTCCGGTTCATAGCTCGTTCCGGTCTATCCGGACGGCAAGCGAGAGAGGCCCCTCTCTCGTTCAACAACATCTGGCCCCAGATGTTGTGGTACAAAATGTGTCGTAAGCGGAGCATACGTCCGTCGCTCGGGACGCTCCGTTGTATAGGCAGTCCGGTGAGACTGCTAAGGCTTCCTCTTCTCGTCAGCGCACACGACCGCACCTTGGCTGCGTGACCGCCGATATATTACCAGCTTCGCCGATCAAGGATTCTTCGGCGACCAGGTCACACCATCCGGTAGCCAGGGACACGAGGCCTGCAGACTCCGGACGTTCGCATAGGAAGTGTGCGGGAGTCAACGTACACGGAGCTTCCGGCGGCAATGCATCGTAAGACCGCTACTGCACAGGCCTCGGGAACGGACGTGCTTTCCTAAATAGCACAGTTTATCGCAGCATCCCAGCATCAACTGAATCTGTCGCATATATTTTATCCGACGATGCTGGGTCGGGACGCTCCGCGGAAGCGGGTACGGACGTCCGAAAGTTTCATCCGGTCCGACGGGATACCGAAAGGGATTCGGAGGATTTCGAGCTTTCCCTTTCGGAACAACATATGCTGTTGTGTATGTCATCTGACTTGGTCTTCTACAGCTTCTTTCGTCGGACCAGAATGCTGCGATGCCGGATAAGAAACTGATAGCGTCGGTGGACTTAGAAATTTTTGGTTCGGTTCAGGGACATCGTCCCTCAGTTCCGACATAGTCCAATAATGTCACACAAACTTTCGAATTATTGAACGACGCTATATATATTATTATTTTATGCTTGCTAACCAAGCATTTCTGGTTTCTTGTTCGAAGAGTTATGGAGATGTCTTTCAAAAGTGTGCCTCTGTCGTCATAGTTAATGAAGAGTTAGCGGCAATAAGTGCTCATGGAATATGTCTATCGCCTACGGAGTGACATTCGCTAGCTCACCCGGTGTAGCGTACATTCATCGAATTGTTCGGCTGCCGGGTTTGTCCGTTGCGGTCTAGGAAGGAGATTTGGGTGATGCGAGCACTTTAATTACTTTAGTACTCACCCAGTGACGGCAGATTGAGGACAGATCGGAGGAAGCCTGTTAGTCCGGTTCCTGGCTTGTCCAGGTCCGTCCGGGCTGTGAGCGAGAGAGGTCCCTCTCTCGCCCAACAACATAGGGGACCGCATGTTGTGGTTCAGATATTTTACATTCGGAGCATATGTCCGTTGGTCGGGACGCTCCGTTATATTGACAGTCCGAGAGACTGTCTTTAATGCTTCCTCATCCTCACAGCAGGGCACACGACCGCACATTGGCTACGTGACCTCGAGTATCCGATCAGTTTCGGCATTCAGTGATTCCACGGCGAATAGGTCGCGCCATCCGGTAGCCAAGGGACACGAGGCCTATACACTCTGTTCGCTCGCATATTGGTAGTATGCACGGGGTAACGATCACGGAGCTTCCAGCGGCAATGCATCGTAAGACCGCTTCTCCTCAGGCCTCAGTGACGGACGTGCTATCCGAGTTAGCACAGTTGTTTCGAGGCATCCCAGCAATTGACAGTTTCTCGGTCGAATCAGGAATTATCCGACGGCGCTGGGTCGGTGCGGTCCGCGGTTGCATCAGGTACGGACGACCGAACGCTTTATAGGGTCCGACAGGATGGCGAAAGGGATTCGAAAGGTTTCGAGTTTTCCCTTTAGTAGTATCGGAAGATGCCTTTCATATCTTCTGGCATTATCTTCCAGTGATTATTATTTCGGACTTCATTGCTGCGATCTTGGATAAGAGACTTATAGCGTCATTGGACTCGGATTTTTCGATCGGTTCAGGGACATTGTCCCTGACTTACCGATGCAGTCCAATATTGTCATTACAACATGTGTTTTATTTTTCGACGCTATATATATATATATACAAGCCTGCTACTAAGCATGTTAGTTTAGTTTCTTGTCCGCGTTGCTCATTTCTGCCATTTTATCATTTATACAAATAGTTTATTTTGGCAGAGCAGGGCATACCGAGAGTTCATATGCGTCTAGACGGTGTGATTAAAGACTGCATATATTCTTTTTCGCCGTTTATGTCTTTTCCAATTTCAATGTTGGGAACGACATTATGTATAGTAGACTTAACTTAGACGCTTTATTATACGTAATCCGCCTTACTGGGGCGTTATCTTTACGTCTTCAAGAAAAGATTTACGGGATATTATTCTCAATGTAATTTCTTTTGAGGGCAGTAGTTTGTTCACGTATAACTCCGCCCTTCAGTGGCTGATTGGAGTTAGTTAGACGTGACGCAGCCCTAGCTACATCCACACGCGTGGATAGTAAGGTTAAGAACTCTCTCAGAGTCGCTTCGTTCTCGGAGGAGCTTCTCTTCGACGGCAACTTTTCGGCAATCCATGAATTGCTCGATTTACACGTTCTCTTGTCTATCTAGTGTTACAAGAGATTCAGACTGGGGCAAACATTCGGTGGTTGACTCAGAGAGTGCCGCCGCAGTTGCCGGACCCGAGTGTGGCTGTTATGACGGTTGCCAGTCAAACAGATTGGGATATAATACTGATCCCTACGGATTCGAAGTGCCAGGGTCTTTGGGTTCCGCAGTCTTTTAGCAATTAGTTTTCTTCCGCGGAATAATGTTTTTTAGGCTTGCTTTATGTCATTGCATGAACATTATTCAGAAACGCATGCCCAAATTCCTGTCCTTTAATTCGACAGTAGTGGCGTATCTCCGGAACCAGGGAGGCACTCTTTCGTTTCCGTTATTCAATTTAATGGAAAGAATCCGTCTGTTGGTTATAGTACACCAAGTTCAGTTTTGGTCCGTCATATTCCGGGTCGTCTGATTGTTTTATCGGACTCCCGTTCTCTTACGGGTCGCTTGTTGCTGTCAGAATGGACTATCTACAAACAAGTATTCAATCAGATTTGCTATCTATGGAAGCGCCCAATGATGATTTATTTATGACACAGCTTGCTAATCAATTGCAGACGTATGTGTTGGCTTGTCCAGATCTCTGAGCTAATATTGTTAGCGCTCTATTGATCTATAGGACGGAATGATAGGATACGCGTATCCTCCGGCGCTGTTGTTTTAGCAGGTATTGCTAAGATAAACAACCACAATACATTTCTGTTGATAGCATCTCTATCTTCACAGAGATCATGAGTAATTTACTCTCTTGTCTACTGTGGGTCTTAATGTGAAATCTTCCTCTATGTGAGGATCTTTTTCACTGGGTAAATCGTGTCATCTTTATCACAACCAGCAAGGTCGCAACCTTCATGTATTCCGTTGTGTGGTCCGTATTGCATTGTAAGCACTGTACTGGACAAGCTTTGGACGCGATTTCTGACTATAGGAGATCCTCTTCTTCGCTGTTCTATGCGGCTAAAGTGGAGGCTCTTCCGTCGTGGTGTAGGGATCATTATGTTCATATTGTTGATCCCTCCATACTACTCATTGCTATTTTTTAGTATACTTGTTTCACAAGATCTACTGCAGCCTGTTATTATTTAGGTTATAGGTTTATGTTACCTCATACCTATGCACTCTACGATAGTTTACAATTGAGTCTTTTGTCTCTTTATCTAAGTCAGTTAGTAACTTTTTGATAAATAGACTTAGAATCTTTAGATTAAATTCCTATACGGATTTTAACTTCGGTTCTTATTTAGCTAAGTAATCATTTGAGCCTCTGGAAACAGTAGTTTTCAAATTCTGACCTTTTAGACAGTAATTCTGTTGGTTTCTCTTTTACTGTAGAGTCAGTGAGTTTCATGCACTATCGATGGATGATTTTCACTTTCATAGTTTCGGAATCAATACTTCCGTTACTATTTAGGTTGGATTGTTGCATAAGAGTTAGGCTCCTATTATCCGGAACCTATTATTTTAAGGTCCTTCCGTCTTCGTATGGGCATAGGCCTTTACTCTTTCCGGGTACAGTTTTTGTATTTATAAACAGATATCTGTTTATTACTATGGGCGTAAGCTTCTTCTGTCTTTGATGTCTAGTAGAAGGACGTTACGCTCCATTTTATTGTTAATGGATTCTATTAACTATCGGTACTGCTTATGGTATATCATTGACTTAGCAGTTGTGCTTAAGATTTCGGCTCATGAAGTAAGAGTTCTTCTACTTCTTGGGCTTACATTAATAGTGTCGCTATTATGGATTTTTGAAGGCTGCTCATTGCGCTCAGCCATCCACATTCATGAATTTTATCTCAGAAATATCGAGTCCATTTCTGGAGGCCTCTATTGTTAGGTCTATTATCTACTGCTCAGAATGTCATTCACTTAACAGTTGCTACTATAGCTAGGTAGGCTGTCTGTTTTGGCAGTGTCTCCGTTCGGCTGACCTCTTCGTTCTGGGCTATTTGACCCAGGGCAAGAAAAAGGGGGGGGGGGGGGAGGGTGTTCCCTTGGTTCACCTGTTTTACTATGAAAACAAGGGGATACCTCCTCCGGAGTTAGTAATTCTGAGCTGTTATTGGGATGGTTGTTTAGTGAGAAGTTTATGTTTTTAAAATTCATTCAAGTCTTAGTTTTTAAAGTATAGCTTTTGAATATTGCATATGTCAACGGACATGATTATGCAATCCTCAGACACTTTTAGGAGTATAAGAGTCTCTATTCTCTAGACTTACTTTATTTATTGGCTTACTTTAAAAATTATTAGTATAAGGATTATATTGGATATTAATAGAGTACATGGATGTATGAAGCTCAATTTTGGAAGGTGTTGTATCTTTCTAATTTATCATAAATAAGAAAGATACATGTAAGGCCTATTACTTCTTTTTCCCTACAGGGGATGACTCTATTTTATTTTATTGAGCGTATTCCATTTTGCTCTATGTCCTTGGCCCTCCAGCCTTTTTACTATTCAGCTATGTCTGGGTCATTGGTACAGTATAAAAATGTTAAAAAATTTATAGTAATTTATATATTTTTTATACTTACCAATGACCCAGACGGGGATGGCCCTCCCAGGAGTTGGGAACTCTTGCCTCCCCGCTGAGTACATAGCGCTTACCAGGCACTGGTTATTAGAATGATTAATGGCGCCAATTTCGGAACGTCCTTGACACTGCGCATGCGTAGTAGGGGCGAAGTGTGGAGGGCCTTTCAGGACATGTTTTCTTTAGTTTTAGATGCAAATTTTGGGGATTGGGGGGCAAAATTTGTGTTTGGCCCTATATTTTAAGAGTTAGCACCAGCTATGTCTGGGTCATTGGTAAGTATAAAAAATATATAAATTACTATAAATTTTTTAACATTTCTCATTCTTATTTGCCTTAGTAGGGTGAGAATCATAAATATTAGGCTGAATTATATTGAGAATACATATCCCCAACAGAAAATGCCAACTTTGTACCAATCCTCACACTCAATGGTGAAATATTCACGAAAATGTACAAAATTACGAAAAAAAATCTATTGTTTTCATACACACAACGGTACACAACGTCCATTAAATCAAATCTACGACTACTTTGGGAGTTAAATTATATATCAAAAATTGCAGAAAAGCAGTGGCTTTATAATGATATATAACAATAGTAATTTATTCCATAATGAACTGGTGAAACGTGTGAAATATTAACCATACCCCCTAAACTCAAATTCAAACGGCATCGACTTGCCAGAGGTGACTGTACAACAGCTGACACTGTCAATCAAGAAAGTGTCAACCATCTACTGTCAAAATTACACGAACTGCTCCAGAATGCGTCCGTAGGACGCACAGGAAAGCTTTGGGTACAATACTACAAGCAAATAGGTCTTCTCCAGTTGTTCTTGAGAGCAGAGCACACAGGCGACTGGGAACTCCACACATATTGTGTTCGCAATATGATTCCAGTATTTCACGCAGGTGGTCATTTTGCATATGCAAAAAGTTCTCATCTCTATTTGCAGCAGATGAATGAGCTAACAGAAATAATGCAACAGGATGATTTGAAGTTGTTCACTGAGAAAGGTTACTTTACCATAAGGCGCTCAGATAAATTCTGGGACGGGATATATTCTGATCAGACCATAGAGCAGTGTTTAATGAGAATGTTCAAGCTCCCTGGTGGTCTCACACATGGCAGGGGAATAACCGATAGCACCGTTGCGAAGTGGGTACATGGACTACCTCTTTGCCTTCCGATATGTAATGCTCTCGAAAATTTTGTTCATGTTCACACTGGTCATGGCGAACAACATCGGGATCTCCGTCAAAGTTCACAATTGACTGATGCCAATGATATCACCAAATTATTGAACTGGCTCAGAGTGCATTCCCCCTTTCAGAATAGAGATCCACTACAATTAGTCTCTATAGCGACCGGGCTTGTGGCCGACGAAACTGTGAACTGTGACCAAGTTCGCAAAATTGGTGAATGTTGCGTATCGAATGTTGTAAGCAAAACGTTCAACAGCATCAAACTACGACGTGTTGACACTGTGAAGTCTTTTGCATCGATGGCAAATAGCATCAAAGTCCGTGGAAGTAAGGTAGTGATTGACCCCACAATTCTGTTCAACCGCATCACATGTGTTATTCAGTCACAAGCAGAGATGGAAGAGTATCTCAAATATGAACTCGCCCCGAAACCACCAGCATTGTTTGATTCTGCTGGAATGAGGAAGACACAGAAAAGCACGCTCGGTAAGATCCTCAAAACATACGGTTCCGAGCAAACTAAAATCCCAGAACATTCTCTGTTTGTTGTAGATGGTGGATTTTTATTGAGGGCAGTTGTATGGCCTAAACAGTCGTCATATAAGGACATATGTACATCATATTCCAATTATCTAGTGAGACATTTTGGGGCGAACGTCGTGGTTGTTTTTGATGGTTATGCTTGTACAATGTCGACAAAGGGCATGGAACAAGCCCGTAGATCTAAAGACAGGTATTCCATTGATATCAATATCTCACCCAAGTTACCAGCCACCACACCCCAATCCGATTTCCTTGCAAATGCCAAGAACAAAACCCAACTGATCGATCTTCTAATGCAGGAGCTATCTGCTATCAATATTCAGTCCAAGCAGGCCGAGGCTGATGCTGATGTACTGATAGCCGAAACTGCACTTGACATCGCTCAAGATGACAACAATGTTGTCGTTGTGGGAACAGACACAGACTTGTTAGTCATTCTTACCTCTCGAGTTCAACCGGGATGTAATATTCACATGATGTATTCCATTACCCCAAACTTACTAGTTTCAGTTAGTGAAATAGCAACCAAAATGGGTGACCATAGAAGCAACCTCCTTGTAGCACATTCTATAAGTGGTTGTGACACTACTTCTGCACTCTTTCGAGTTGGTAAGAAGAAAGTATTCAGTACAATTGTCTCCGATGTTACTAGCGACTCACAACAGTATGTCAACACAATTTTGGCGGATGACAGTACACCAAGTGCAGTAGCCGCTGCCGGGGAACAACTTCTCCTGATCTTATATGGGAGTAAAACTGTTTCCTCTCTCGACCAATATAGATATGTCACTTACAAGCGTTATGTAGCAAAATCTAAACTGAATAAACCCATCGACCTAACCTCACTCCCACCAAGCAGCGATGCTGCACAACAACATGTCTACAGATGTTATCTCCAGGTCCAACAATGGCTGGGCACTTCGCTTCCTCCGACGGATTGGGGGTGGTCGCTAGACAATGGACTTCTTGTACTGACTGCAGCCACAAAGCCATGTGCCCCCGATAACCTACTGAATCTGATCAGTTGTGGTTGTAAGAGTGCTTGTACAAAAAGGTGTGGGTGTAAGAAGGCAGGACTCTCTTGCTCAGGTTTGTGTAATTGCAGTTCGGATTCTTGTAACAACCACAGAAACACTGTCCTGTCGGAAATTTCTGAGTTCGATGAATAATATGTATATAGGTCATGTCATTTCTGTATATAGCGTTGATAATAGTCAATGTAACTTAATCCATGTTGATTGATTTGTACATTCTGTAAATATTATTTATTGATTTTTGTACATTCTGTGAATATTATTTATTGATCTAATGCTGCCAGACACAGACGTGTCTGTTCGGTCCCAAGCCCGAAAATAGTTGAGTTCTCATGCTGACGAATTTTATGCCAAAAGGGGAACTCGGCCAGAAGCAGAGGGGGTCTTCCATAATGTCTATTTTGTAAGCAATGATAAAAGTCTTCAAATGGTGGTGGATTTTTTATCGTCTGTCCAACTAACATCCCGTTCTGTACTACGACCCTTTGGGCAAATCCGTTAGGAAAATTGTCATTTTTTGCGTAAATCCGATTCTTTTTTGTGAATTTTCAATAATATTTCGCAGAAATTGTCACAGAATGCACATTTTCCTCTAGGTAAATGTATATTAGACATTATGTAGCTCGAAATACGCGTAAACAAAAAATACAGTTGGATCAATTCGAGGTTACAAAGTTCGTGCGATTTTTTAAAATTTTTTTCAAACGCGTTTTCGAAAAAAGGCTGTAGAAAAAAAAACTCAACTGGGATTTTAGGGGACTTTTGTCTAATCGTTCAGTGACATGTACTCGACATTCCCTGAAAAAATCAGCTTTCTCCGATTTTTTTCCCTAGTGAAACCTAATGTTCTTGGGCTACTACCCAAAAGGTACATGAAAGGCTCTCATCAAAGACACCAGTAAGGCTCGCATCAAAGGTAGAGAATTATAGGGACCAAGGAACAACAAAAAATCAACCAGACTCAATTTTTTGTTTTTTTTACAAAGTTGCAATAACCTTCACAAAAGAAAGACAGGATCTGGTGATGGGTTTGATGGCATGCGAGCACGACATGGGTTGAGTTCCATTGGCCAATATTGATAAGTTTTGTGTACACTCTTGGGACAGCCATTTTACCATGCATAAGGCATAGTTCATAGTTCCTCCACTCAGGCTCCTGAGATGTGCATTTCAGACAGATGAAATCTTGAGGCCGGTAATGGTGAACCCAAGGATTCGATGGGGCAACCATGGTCGCCCTGTCGGATCCTTTGATTCCCCATCAGCGACCTCAACATTTTTTTTCCTGGCGGAAAGCCTGGGTATATACAGAACTTTTGTGCACTCTTTCCGATAAGCAGATCATTCTTTTTTGAGAAATGGACAACAAAATTGTTCGATATAGCTGTATGTGCCCCTGAATTACTTTTGATGACGTCAGACTGTTCTGGTTGGGGAGAAAAATTATCCCTGATGGGGGCAGGTGTGAGATATGGAAATCTCACCCTCGGGACAAGATATTTGGTCCAGACAGTCACACTCTGCAAGCCTTGTGTCTGGCCCAAATATCTTGCCCTCGGGTGAGATTTCCCCATCTCACACACTCACTCACCAGGGATAATAATAGTACCATATATACTTAACTGATCAGGCCTCTGGGTCCATCATAAGGGCCCCATGTTTTGAATGTCAACTATCATGTCCAGATTGATGTGAGTGGCCACTGGCCAAACTAAAAATACTGTTCGTTCTTGAGCATTTTAATTTTCAACTCGATGAGCCTGAGTGAGAGAATATTTTTATACTGTACCAATGACCCAGACATAGCTGGTGCTAACTCTTAAAATATAGGGCCAAACACAAATTTTGCCCCCCAATCCCCAAAATTTGCATCTAAAACTAAAGAAAACATGTCCTGAGAGGCCCTCCACACCTCGCCCCTACTGCGCATGCGCAGTGTCAAGGACGTTCCGAAATTGGCGCCATTAATCATTCTAAGTTTGGCCCTTCATCAGTTAACATCTGACTGATCTTTGTGCTTTTAAATCTCAGTTTAAATGATGCCAGACACATAAATATTAGTGAAATGGTGATTCTAAGGAGGATAGAAAAGGAGGAGAGGAAAAGAATGTGTGACAGAATATTATCAGGGCTGTAACTTAAAATTTTTTAATGAAATTATGTTAAGTTACCTATTTTCAAGGCAGCAGCCATTTTGTTGTCATTCTGATTATTTAGTTACACTGTTTTTTCAAGTGTTTTTCCTCTCTCCCTGTCCTTTAAGTTCCCCCTTGCTATTCTCCCATGCTTTTGGCATAGTTTCTGTAATTATTATTACTAAAATTTCTTGGGAGTTTTAGCTTAATAACAGAATGAATTCTGTTCTTTCCCCATGTTTACGTCTTCACCTACGGGTGGTTAGGCGTTGTGTTCTGCATCTACCATCTGATGTTCTGCAGTTTCTTCCCTGGAAGTCTCTGTTTTGCATCAGATGGTGTATTTTTGGTAACTGATTTCGGGCCTGGGTGCCTGGAGTCTTATTTTAGTGTTTTTACACTCATTGTTTACATTTACAACAGCCCTCTGTGTGAGGGGGGGATTTCTAAATAATAATATCTTTATGTTATTTTAATCATAACTAGATACATTATTATTGTTCGTAAGTGTTGAATAAATTGTTTAAAATATTTTTAAAATTTTTGTCCACACTTAGGCTTGGGATCCATTGGGGCTCAACGTTACTTTTCAGAAACTTGGGCTGTTCTGAAAAAATATTTTTTCAAAATATTTTGATTTCAATTATTTTTTCTATATTAATGGATCATATTATTATTATGTATTTGATTGCCAGGGGTTAGTGCGAGTACCAGGACTTGTTTTCTTTTCTCATTGAAAGGATATTGATCAATTGTTTTAGGAGGAAGTCTTCCTCTGACCTTATTATCATTCTATATGTGGTCAGTGTACTCGCATTAACTCCTGTTCTGTATCGTATGATTTCGATGACAATATGGGAAGCGTATGTCACGGTATGTTGTTGGGGATTTGGACACTCCGGTCCTTTCCCCGCAGGGTCACTCTACTTTATCAATTTCTATTTCAGACGATCAAGATTAGGGTGATGTATCTGTGATGTCTTCCAACAGTGTGCCTCCGTCGTCACAATTAATGAAGGGCTAGCGGAAAAGTGCTCATGTAATACGCCAATTGCCTAAGAGGACCCTAGTAGGTTCGACGGCCTTTGACGTCCGCTAGCTCGCCCGGTGTAGCGTCCATTCACCGAATGGTTCGGCAGCCGGGTTCGTCTGTTGCGGTCTAGAAGGAATTTTGGGGTGATGCGAGCACTATAAAATTAACTTAATGCACACCCAGTGACGGCGGATCGGAGGGAGAACGGAGGAAGCCTTTTAGTCCGGTTCATAGCTCGTTCCGGTCCATCCGGACGGCAAGCGAGAGAGGCCCCTCTCTCGTTCAACAACATCTGGCCCCAGATGTTGTGGTACAAATGTGTTGTTAGCGGAGCATACGTCCGTCGCTCGGGACGCTCCGTTGTATAGGCAGTCCGCTGAGACTGCTAAGGCTTCCTCTTCTCATCAGCGCACACGACCGCACCTTGGCTGCGTGACCGCCGATATATTACCAGCTTCGCCGATCAAGGATTCTTCGGCGACCAGGTCACACCATCCGGCAGCCAGGGATTCGAGACCGATGGACTCCGGACGTTCGCATAGGAAGTATGCGGGAGCCATCTGATGCGGAGCTGCCCTCGGCGAAGCACCGATAGACTGCGCCTCCGCAGGTCTCGACGCCGGACATTCTTGTGCACATAGCACAGCTTATCGCAGCATCCCAGCAGCCGACAGAAACGGTGTCGGATCGAGAATTATCCGACAGCGCTGGGTCGGTAGCCGGGGACTCGAGGCCTGCAGACTCCGGACGTTCGCATAGGAAGTGTGCGGGAGTCAACGTACACGGAGCTTCCAGCGGCAATGCATCGTAAGTCCGCTACGGCACAGGCCTCGGGAACGGACGTGCTTTCCTTAATAGCACAGTTTATCGCAGCATCCCAGCATCAACTGAATCTGTCGCATATATTTTATCCGACGATGCTGGGTCGGGACGCTCCGCGGAAGCGGGTACGGACGTCCGAAAGTTTCATCCGGTCCGACGGGATACCGAAAGGGATTCGGTGGATTTCAAGCTTTCCCTTTCGGAACAACATATGCTGCGATGCCGGATAAGAAACTGATAGCGTCGGTGGACTTAGAAATTTTTGGTTCGGTTCAGGGACATCGTCCCTCAGTTCCGACATAGTCCAATAATGTCACACAAACTTTCGAATTATTGAACGACGCTATATATATTATTATTTTATGCTTGCTATCCAAGCATTTCTGGTTTCTTGTTCGAAGAGTTATGGAGATGTCTTTCAAAAGTGTGCCTCTGTCGTCATAGTTAATGAAGAGTTAGCGGCAATAAGTGCTCATGGAATATGTCTATCGCTTACGGAATGACATTCGCTAGCTCACCCGGTGTAGCATACATTCATCGAATGGTTCGGCTGCCGGGTTCGTCCGTTGCGGTCTAGGAAGGAGATTTGGGTGATGCGAGCACTTTAATTACTTTAGTACTCACCCAGTGACGGCAGATTGAGGACAGATCGGAGGAAGCCAACAACATAGGGGACCGCATGTTGTGGTTCAGATATTTTACATTCGGAGCATATGTCCGTTGCTCGGGACGCTCCGTTATATTGACAGTCCGAGAGACTGTCTTTAATGCTTCCTCATCCTCACAGCAGGGCACACGACCGCACATTGGCTACGTGACCTCGAGTATCCGATCAGTTTCGGCATTCAGTGATTCCACAGCGAATAGGTCGCGCCATCCGGTAGCCAAGGGACACGAGGCCTATACACTCCGTTCGCTCGCATATTGGAAGTATGCACGGGGTAACGATCTCGGAGCTTCCTGCGGCAATGCATCGTAAGACCGCTGCTCCTCAGGCCTCGGTGACGGACGTGCTATCCGAGTTAGCACAGTTGTTTCGCAGCATCCCAGCAATTGACGGTTTCTCGGTCGAATCAGGAATTATCCGACGGCGCTGGGTCGGTGCGGTCCGCGGTTGCATCAAGCTACGGACGACCGAACGCTTTATAGGGTCCGACAGGATGGCGAAAGGGATTCGAAAGATTTCGAGTTTTCCCTTTAGTAGTATCGGAAGATGCCTTTCAGGTCTTCTGGCATTTCTTCCAGTGATTATTTTTCGGACTTCATTGCTGCGATCTTGGATAAGAGACTTATAGCGTCATTGGACTCGGATTTTTCGATCGGTACAGGGACTTTGTCCCTGACTTACCGACGCAGTCCAATATTGTCATTACAACATGTGTTTTATTTTTCGACGCTATATATTATATATATATATACAAGCCTGCTACTAAGCATGATAGTTTAGTTTCTTGTCCGCGTGGCTCATTTCTGCCATTTTATCTTTTTTACATATAGTTTATTTTGGCAGAGCAGGGCAAACCGAGAGTTCATATGCGTCTAGATGGTGTGATTAAAGACTGCATATATTCTTTTTCGCCATTTATGTCTTTTCCAATTTCAGTATTGGGAACGACATTATGTATAGTAGACTTAACTTAGACGCTTTATTATACGTAATCCGCCTTACTGAGGCGTTATCATTACGTCTTCAAGAAAAGATTTACGGGATATTATTCTCAATGTAATTTCTTTTGAGGGCAGTATTTTGTTCACGTATAACTCCGCCCTTCAGTGGCTGATTGGAGTGTTTAGACGTGATGCAGCCCTAGCTACATCCACGCGTGGATAGTAGGTTAAGAACTCTCTCAGAGTCGCTTCGTTCTCGGAGGAGCTTCTCTTCGACGGCAACTTTCCGGCAATCCATGAATTGCTTGGTTTATACATTCTCTTGTCTATCTAGTGTTACAAGAGATTCAGACTGGGGCAAACATTCGGTGGTTGACTCAGAGAGTGCCGCCGCAGTTGCCGGACCCTAGTGTGGCTGTTATGACGGTTGCCAGTCAAACAGATTGGGATATATACTGATCCCTACGGATTCGAAGTGCCAGGGTCTTTGGGTTCCGCAGTCTTTTAGCTATCAGTTTAACTTCCGCGGAATAATGTTTTTTAGGCTTGCTTTATGTCATTGCATGAACATTATTCAGAAATGCATGCCCAAATTCCTGTCCTTTAATTCGACAGTAGTGGCGTATCTCCGGAACCAGGGAGGCACTCTTTCGTTTCCGTTATTCAATTTAATGGAAAGAATCCGTCTGTTGGTTATAGTACACCAAGTTCAGTTTTGGTCCGTCATATTCGGGGTCGTCTGATTGTTTTATCGCACTCCCGTTCTCTTACGGGTCGCTTGTTGCTGTCAGAATGGACTCTCAACAAACAAGTATTTAATCAGATTTGCTATCTATGGGAGCGCCCAATGATGTTTTATTATGACACAGCTTGCTAATCAATTGCAGACGTATGTGTTGGCTTGTCCAGATCTCTGAGCTAATACTGTTAACGCTCTATTGATCTATAGGACGCAATGATAGGATACGCGTATCCTCCGGCGCTGTTGTTTTAGCAGGTATTGCTAAGATAAACAACCACAATACATTTCTGTTGATAGCATCTCTATCTTCACAGAGATCATGAGTAATTTACTCTCTTGTCTACTGTGGATCTTAACGTGAAATCTTCCTCTATGTGAGGATCTTTTTTCACTGGGTAAATCGTGTCATCTTTATCACAACCAGCAAGGTCGCAACCTTCATGTATTCCGTTGTGTGGTCCGTATTGCATTGTAAGCACTGTACTGGACGAGCTTTGGACGCGATTTCTTACTATAGGAGATCCTCTTCTTCGCTATTCTATGCGACTAAAGTGGAGGCTCTTCCGTCGTGGTGTAGGGATCATTATGTTCATATGGTTGATCCCTCCATACTACGCATTGCTAGTTTTTAGTATACTTGTTTCACAAGATCTACTGCAGCCTGTTGTTATTTAGGTTATAGGTTTATGTTACCTCATACCTATGCACTCTACGATAGTTTACAATTGAGTCTTTTGTCTCTTTATCTAAGTCAGTTAGTAACTTTTTGATAAATAGACTTAGAATCTTTAGATTAAATTCCTATACGGATTTTAACTTCGGTTCTTATTTAGCTAAGTAATCATTTGAGCCTCTGGAAACAGTAGTTTTCAAATTCTGACCTTTTAGACAGTAATTCTGTTGGTTTCTCTTTTACTGTAGAGTCAGTGAGTTTCATGCACTATCGATGGATGATTTTCACTTTCATAGTTTCGGAATCAATACTTCCGTTACTATTTAGGTTGGATTGTT
This sequence comes from Pictodentalium vernedei, assembly GCA_031216915.1. Lineage (NCBI taxonomy): Eukaryota > Metazoa > Mollusca > Scaphopoda > Dentaliida > Dentaliidae > Pictodentalium > Pictodentalium vernedei. The sequence continues at coordinate 252,593,629 of CM062295.1, forward strand.
GCATAAGAGTTAGGCTCCTATTATCCGGAACCTATTATTTTAAGGTCCTTCCGTCTTCGTATGGGCATAGGCCTTTACTCTTTCCGGGTACAGTTTATGTATTTATAAACAGATATCTGTTTATTACAAGGGCGTAAGCTTCTTCTGTCTTTGATGTCTAGTAGAAGGACGTTACGCTCCATTTTATTGTTAATCGATTCTATTAACTAGCGTACTGCTTATGGTATATCATTGGCTTAGCAGTTGTGCTTAAGATTTCGGCTCTTGAAGTAAGAGTTCTTCTACTTCTTGGGCTTACATTAATAGTGTTGCTATTATGGATTTTTGAAGGCTGCTCATTGCGCTCAGCCATCCATTCATGAATTTTATCTCAGAAATATCGAGTCCATTTCTGGAGGCCTCTATTGTTAGGTCTATTATCTACTGCTCAGAATGTCATTCACTTAACAGTTGCTACTATAGCTAGGTAGGCTGTCTGTTTCGGCAGTGTCTCCGTTCGGCTGCCCTCTTCGCTCTGGGCTATTTGACCCAGGGCAAGAAAAAGGGGGGGGGGGGAGGGTGTTCCCTTGGGTCACCTGTTTTTACTATGAAAACAAGGGGATACCTCCTCCGGAGTTAGTAATTCTGAGCTGTTATTGGGATGGTTGTTTAGTGAGAAGTTTAAGTTTATAAAATTCATTCAAGTCTTAGTTTTTAAAGTATAGCTTTTGAATATTGCATATGTCAACGGACATGATTATGCAATTCTCACACACTTTTAGGAGTATAAGAGTCTCTATTCTCTAGACTTACTTTATTATTGGCTTACTTTAAAAATTATTAGTATAAGGATTATTGGATATTAATAGAGTACATGGATGTATGAAGCTCAATTTTTGGAAGGTGTTGTATCTTTCTAATTTATCATAAATAAGAAAGATACATGTAAGGCCTATTACTTCTTTTCCCTACAGGGGATGACTCTATTTTATTTTATTGAGCGTATTCCATTTTGCTCTATGTCCTTGGCCCTCCAGCCTTTTTACTATTCAGCTATGTCTGGGTCATTGGTACAGTATAAAAATGTTAAAAAATTTATAGTAATTTATATATTTTTTATACTTACCAATGACCCAGACGGGGATGGCCCTCCCAGGAGTTGGGAACTCTTGCCTCCCCGCTGAGTACATAGCGCTTACCAGGCACTGGTTATTAGAATGATTAATGGCGCCAATTTTGGAACGTCCTTGACACTGCGCATGCGCAGTAGGGGCGAGGTGTGGAGGGCCTCTCAGGACATGTTTTCTTTAGTTTTAGATGCAAATTTTGGGGATTGGGGGGCAAAATTTGTGTTTGGCCCTATATTTTAAGAGTTAGCACCAGCTATGTCTGGGTCATTGGTAAGTATAAAAAATATATAAATTACTATAAATTTTTTAACTTTTTATTTAAAGGGCGATGGAGACAAAAGCTCCAGAGTGAGATGATGACAGTAGCCAACATTGAGCAAGATCATCCTTTATATTGTTTTCACTTTTTTTTTATCGTTGGAAGTTTGTCATGGGATGTGACGTGATTCGCTGAGATTTGCAGTGAATCAAGGATTATTCAAAGAAACTCAGGTCCAAAATGTAGCTTTTTAAACAATCTCTTGGAAACTAGGATTTCTGTATGTTAATAAGGACATGGGGTTTATTGTGGTTCAGGACAAAATAAAATGAAAGTTAACCTCCCTGACCCCTACCCGCTGAAATTATTCTCTCAATAAAGTGTAATGATGGTACTTGACTATGTAGCAATGAGGGTGCTTCCTTAATAACAGGCTTATTATTGAACCGATTTTGATTGTATTTTATACATACATGCCAGAAATAAAATAATAGATATCACAATCTGCTAACTTGGTCTCCATATCAACAAGTCTGCTTCCTTAGCAACATGGTAAATAATAGGTAAATTTTGATCTTATTGTATGTTTAGGACTAAAAATCAACAAGAAATGAAACTAATAGTTTAACAGAAGTGCCATGTGAGCTCCATAGCGACTGGGGTTTGTCCTTAGCAACAGGCTAAGGTCTTCATCAGTTTTGGGGAATTTAACATATAGGCTCACAATTTAGCTGGAAAGTAAATAAACTACATGACAACCGACTCACCCAGTCTTCATACCAGCCAGAGTGCTTCCATAGCAATGGCCTAACCCCTGGTATGATCTTGGTGTGATTTAATACAAAAGCTTACATTGGACCAGAAATAAAATGATCCACATGGTAATCTGCTTACTTGGTCTCTATAACAACAAACATACTTGGCAACACAGTAACTAATAAGTAGGTTTTTGATCTTATTTTACATCTAGGATTAAATGCCAACAAGAAATGAAACTAATAGTTTAACCCTTTACCCTACGTAGACAATATCAAAATTTATTATTTTAAATGTAATTTTTAAACATTTTTCAAAAAATTTCAACAAAACCATATCATGTGTCCCCTCATTGGAACGAGCTCAATGAGCTCGTTCCAATGAGGGGTCACATGATATGGTTTTGTTGAAATATTTTGAAAAATAAATTTTTTTCAACTGCTCAATTTGCATATCACGCAGGCGAATGCGTTTGATTCGTTAGGTAAAAGGGTTAATACTGATTTCACTTGAGCTCTGTAGCAACCTGGGTGTGTTCTCAACAAGGTAATTACTGGGTTACTGATATATACTTTATTCACCAGTATACAAAAAAATTGAACATAAAATACATGGAATATACACATTTACAATATATATTTGAATGAAATAGAGTTGCAAGTTCATCAGTACTGTAATTGGGTTTATTTTTGCGAAATTTAATATATAGGTTCATGACTTAGACAGAAACTAAATGAACTGCATGAGAACCAACTTGCCGATCTCAAACTCCCCATAGCAACTTCCTTATCAACAGCTTCACTACTGGGCGAGCAACCTTTAATTTAATACACATGTTCACATTGGGACCAGAAAAAATTATCAACAAAGGAATCTTCGTTCTTAGTCTCCACAGCAATCAATTTGAAATGAAACTAATAGTCAGGCCTAGCATTCTCAAGGAGGGCTGGAGGGCTGCCCTCCTAGAGCCCTCGCAAATTTCTTTTAGGATGGCTATTTTTAGCCCTCCTGATCTAGCCAATTAAACACATCACAAATCGTTTTGCAGTACTACTTCTATTTTATGTGCACAATTTCTATGGCCTACACTTTATCCATATGACAAAAAGGAATATATAATTTACTCAAAAATAAAACTCAACTGCACCTCTGGGTTTCGTGTTCAAACATTGTCACATTCATAGTACTGGCGGAATGTGACTCTGGAAATGCCGCCAGTTAGATGTAGAATAATATTTAAACATTTTTGGGGAAAGTACAATTCTACATTAAGATGCTGTTCACTTCTCCCTAGAAAATCGTAGAAATACAACTAGAGATAGATGTGGTCAATCTTGTTATTCTTACACTGGGAGGATTTAGGAGGGCAATTTTTAGCCCTCCTGTATATTTCATAATGCCAGGCCTGAATAGTAGAACAACAGTGTCACATAATGTCCATTGCAAGTTTTTTTTTTATTTTAACAACCAGGGTGCTTCCATAACAAGGGTCTAACTACTGGATCCATTCGACAGACTTTCATATGCAAACCCATAACTTGGGCAAAAACTAATTAAGCAAAGTGACAAGCATACCATGAGCTTCCTTAGCAACAGTTTAACTAGTAGTAATAACTACTGGAGTGATGTTAATGTAATTTAATAAACATTTTCACATTTGGTTCAGCAACTAAATGCTCTCCATTGCAATCTATTCACATAGTCTCCATAGCAACCAAAGTGTTTCCTTAGCAATGCATTAACTAAATGGTAGGTTTTGATGTCATTCTTCATTTAGGACTAAAACTCAACCTCAGCTAGAAATGAACCTAGTAACAACAGTGCCATATGCTTTCTTATTAATACACTAACTGCTTTTTACACTCTCCCCCCCCCCCCCCCCCCCCCCCCCCCCCCACCTCCATCGAAAATTAAAAGATCTACACTCCTGGTTTGGTCATTGGCAGAAGAAGTTTGAATGGGCAGGGAAATTAGTGGTGCCTTTTCACAAATTTTCTTTTCTGTTCAAAGCATTCATCAACACAGTTGAAGTATCGTTCTGTCTATTAATCTTGACAGTGTTACTGTGTTATCTTTGAACCATAACTATGTTTCGGCAATTTTTCATTTGTCTATTGGGAGAGAGCTAGAAGTCTGTACCATGTTCTAAAGGATCATCATCCAAAAGGTTCATTCACATTATTGAGAAGTTTGATAATTTTCAACTGTTTAACATTTAGGAACAAAATTTTCAACATTTACTTATTATTGTACTGGTAGGTAACAGCGATAGCTTAAAATAACATAACTCTCTACTAATTAATATTCATTCTAATTTATTCATGATATTTCTTTCTATTTGATACATATATTTTACAAGTTGAAATTTGACTTGACAATATACATTTGTAGTTTCACTCATTTGGAAAATAACATATTTTTAGTGATCGCCCTTTTTTGCATAGCTTTGTTACAATTTCTTGTTTTTATTTCTTTTTTGTTGGTTCACCTGAGAAAAGCTCAAGGAGAGCTTTACTGATCATTTTCTGTCTGTTGTCATGTATTCATAGTGAATTTACATTAACAACTTCTCAAAAACTAAAACATTTAACCAAATTTGGTATGCATGACCTTGCCCCATGCCAACAGGGGACACCACAAAGGGTCAAGAGAGTATTAGCACTCAAAAATTGAAAACAAAATTTTAAAAATCTTCTTCAAACCACCAATCAGAATCTTTTGGTATTTGGTATACAACTCAGTGGGCTGAATCAATATTCGAAAGCCCGATATTCTTTCTAAGTCCTAAAAGTTTCTTGGGCATTATTTGTGGGGGGTGGGGGGGGGGGCAAACATTTTGGCCCTGTACAAATTCTTTTATTTCCAAACCATTTTGCAAATTTGAACCAAATTTGGTAGGCAGTATTATTAGGGTATATGTACAAATGTACTTAATTTTTGCCAGAAAATATTTTTTTTATGTCCCTGTGGGAACCTGAGGAGCTAATAGCTATAAATATAAAAAAAAAATTCAGATTCACATATTTTCCAAATTGCATGGAATAGAGAATGGGTCAGTGATATGATTCATCCTCCGGACTAATAGAACTGAATGGGTACAAAAACGTGCAATCAGTTGTGTCGTGGGATACAATATGGGGTGTGGAAGTAATGGAAAAATGGTGAGACAGCACGTTTCGAAAAATCGAAAATTTTTAAAAGTCTTCTTCTCCCGAACCACCAATCAGAATCTTATGATATTTGGTGTATAACATTCTTTGGAGATGAGATTTAAGTTTGGTCAAAGCAAGTCCCTGAGTTCTTACTTGGGCTCCCTACGGGAACCTGAATTGTAACTTAAAGCAGGAAGAGGAGAATTCTTTAAAAATCTTCTTCTTCAGATCCACCATTCAAAATCTTTTGATATTTTGTATACAGCATCAAATTTCTTCAAATAAAGAGGTAGTTCACAACAGTCAGACGTGGCTTTTTTTAAAAACCCAGGGTGGCAAAAAATTGCTCTCCTGGCACAGGCTAGTAGCTACTTTGACAAGCAGTTGCTTTTCATTGTTTTGCTTTACAAACAAGCTCTAAATGCTTAGTAAATGGTGTGTGTTCTCCATTGAATGCACTCAAGCCAATCAATTCCAATAACCTGTGTTCATTTTTTACAAATCCCTTTACCCCATCGGGCCAATAGAGCAAGAAGTTCTGCCTGGATTCCAGGCAGAACTTCTTGCTCAATCGGTCAGTACTGGGGTAGAGAGGTTTGTAAAAATTGAAACGTTTTTTTCTTGTGAGAACAGATACAGCTGTATGCAAAACTGAAATAATAGTATTATAGATAATATAACAACAATTAATAACATGACTTTGGAGGGCACTGCTGTTTATTGATGACTCAGCAGGAATGAAAAAAATCCTGACGTGCCCCAGACTGATCAGACATAGTAAATTTACTTTTCTGAGGACTTAAGATAAAAACCAGTCTTAATGCCTCTTCTGTTTTACCCTTCGTGGATGGAGGTGTCAAGAGTGTTCAAGATACCAGCAATGTCGAAAATGACTACTAAAACTAGGCTCACATAAAAAGTGTACATGGGATTAAAATTTAATGTGAAGCCGAATGCCATGTTTGAACACAAAATGCAGACATTGGTTCAATACATTCTTTAGGTTTTGAGGTGATCAGTCACTCTTGCATGCGATTGCCCCTGAAACTTTGACTTTTTGTAAGTAGACAACAGCGTGCCTTGATTTCACCTAGCAAGCGATTAACCCTTACCTAACTAATCAACTGCTAATTTACTGCATCTGCCATGTAATATACAAATTCTGCTGTAGAAAAACTTTCAACAAAACCACATGTGACCCCTCATTGAAATGAGCTTGTTGACAATTGGTATGTAACAACATAATTCAACAACTTCAAAGGCCAGTAATGCTACTCTCTTTTTTTCCCTGCATTCCGTGGAGAATCATCTGATTGACTTACGATTGCGCCATTGAAGTCACATTTCATGTATTATACCGAACTCAAATAACTTTGATTATTGCTGCAAATAGCTTATTAAAAAATTGGCTAATATTTTTGTAATCACTACTTAATGTTCACCAGTGGAGTGAACAGTATGTTCGTTGATGTTTTTTCTTGAAAACATTTTCCCGATACTGGGACTCAGCTGTAACACGCTTCACTTCAACTGTCAGCAAACAGTATATCAATAGAGCGCCTCCCATTTTCAAAATTGAAAGACTGATTAACCCTTTAACCAACGTAACGCCCAAAACAGGCCAGCACTATTCTAAACAATCGCCAATTAATTTTCATTATATTTTCATTTTTTGTCTCAAAAACATAGGTTATGACCCCTCTTTGGGACGAGCTCGTTGAGCTCGTTCCAATGAGGGGTCATAACCTATGTTCTTAAGACAAAAAATGAAAAAAATTAGTTATTCAAAAATTTTGTTTACAAGTGTTGTCTGCTTTTCATGTTAGGTAAAGGGTTAAATAGTCAGTCAGTTGATTATTAAATAATCAAATGAGAATGGTCTCATGGGGTAGATATGAGCAGTATTGGAATTTTGAGTTTGGTATTGGTATTTTAAGTGTGGGGGGGGGGGGGTATACATTGGTATTGGTTCGGTATTCAGTATCTGACTTGACTGAGATTTGCCGATAGTACCAAAAAGGAATTCACATCAGGAAAAACAGAATAAGTTGTTGTAGTATCATTCTACCACAACGCTATGGATGGCACTGCCAACAAGCTCAACAGTGGCATTCTTTTACGACCACAAATAATATCTACAGTAATTTGGTGACTTGTTCTAAATGCACCTTAATGTTTAACAGGGCCATATCCAGGGATAATTTGAGGACACCTGTCCATCTATGCCACAGGCATAATCGAAGACCATAGGCGGTAGAGACAGAAACTGAAAGTAGGATTACCATACTGAATGCAATGTTTTTAAAAGACTCAAAAGTTAAAACTACTATAATACCTCCATGCGCTTTAGACATACCTGTTCCATGCATTTTTTAGCTGCGACTAGCAGCTCTATAAGTGGCAATGTCTTTCTGTCGGTCTGTCTGTCGGTCGGTCTGTCTGTGACCAACGAGTTTCAAAACTCAATAACTTTTGAAATACGTGATGGAATGACTTTATATTTGGCATGTAAGTGTATCTTATTGATGTCTAGCCACTGTTCAATGCCTGTATTGTTCCAAATATATTTCTTAGAGTTATGGCCCTTGATGAACTTAGAATGTCGGTCGGTCTGTCTGTGACCAACGAGTTTCAAAACTCAATAACTTTTGAAATACTTGATGGAATGACTTTATTTTTGGCATTTAAGTGTATCTTATTGATGTCTAGCCACAGTTCAATGCAGGTGTTGTTCCAAATATTTTTCTTGGAGTTATGGCCCTTGATGGACTTAGAATTTTGTGAAATTGCACCACCCGTCGCAGCAACGGCATCGATGTCGCGATTTTTTTTATCAGAGTGCAATTGCCTCAGGCATAATTTTAGTCAGCTAAAGTATCCTAGTTTGGGATTCAAGGAATTAGCTTCATGTTGGTTTTAGCCATGTATAATTTTCGCCGAATTTTGACCATTTTAGCAGACCCTGGGATGGAGATTATACACAAATACAATGAGTTTGGGTGCCCGGAGTTTAAAACCAGTATACCGGTAACCAGGCCTGGCAGTCTGGAAAATCAAGAAGTGCAAAACAATTACCCTCCCCAGATTTCTTGGGAGTGCATTTTCACCTGGAATTTTTAGCTGCGAGTTGCAGCTCTATAAGTGGCAATGTCGGTCCATCGGTCTGTCTGTCGGTCTGTCTGTTTGTCTGTCTGTGACCAACGAGTTTCATGTCGGTCTGTCTGACCAACGAGTTTCAAAACTCAATAACTTTTGGAATACTTGATGGAATGACTTTATATTTGGCATGTAAGTGTATCTTATTGATGTCTAGCCACTATTCAATGCATGTGTTGTTCCAAATATTTTTCTTAGAGTTATGGCCCTTGATGAACTTAGAATTTTGTGACATTGCACCACCCGTCGCAGCCACGGCGTCGATGTCGCGATTTTTGATGCATATACTTGTATGCTGTTTTGGTTATATTCACTTCAAGGTATTACTATTGTGTGTCTGAAAAATTGTATGTAACATTCAGCTGCATAGTGGAAAAACCGGCACACACATATTCAAAATTTTGCATTCACTTCTTATGTCACTGTCTTTTACACTCAAAATATATCAAAATGTGACACAGAATGGGTCATGAATTATTTCGAATCATTGCAACATTGACAAATGATAACAGATTTTAATTGCAGTCCCAAATAGGTCAGGCATGCCAGAAAATCAAGCGGCGTAAAAAATTGCTCTCCTCAGTTTTTAGCTGCGACTAGCAGCTCTATAAGTGGCAATGTCGGTCTGTCTGTCGGTCGGTCGGTCGGTCGGTCGGTCTGTCTATGACCAACAAGTTTGTCTGTGACCAACGAGTTTCAAAACTCAATAACTTTTGAAATACTTGATGGAATGACTTTATATTTGGCATGTAAGTGTATCTTATTGATGTCTAGCCACTGTTCAATGGATGTGTTGTTCCAAATATTTTTCTTGGTGTTATGGCCCTTGATGAACTTAGAATGTCAGTCGGTCTGTCTGTGACCAACGAGTTTCAAAACTCAATAACTTTTGAAATACTTGATGGAATGACTTTATATTTGGCATGTAAGTGTATCTTATTGATGTCAAAACATCCTGATGTCATCAAAAGTAATTCAGGGGCACGTGCAGCATATATCAAACAATTTTGTTGTTCACTTTTCTGAAAAAAACACTGATTTGCTTTTTGGAAAGAGCGCACAAAAGTTCTGTATATACCACACCCAATGCCGGCAAGATAGAGGTTAAATATTTGTTGCAAAATGAACACTGACACATTCTGATGACGTCATATTATGAATGCTGCAATGTATTCGCATAACTTTTCGACTGGAATTTTGTGCAACTCTCTCCACTCATAATGGAGTTCACCCAAAAATTCTTATAAAAGGGTCAAGTGTCCTTTGGTTTTGCGGTCTGTGTTTTTATTTCTTGTTTTTTCGACAAACGTCTGTCTGCTAATATTTCCAAAATGTGACACCATGTTGTTTGTTTATAGAACATGCAATGATTGAATGAATAGTCCTGCGCTCGTTAAATATGCTAATAGATCGGTCATGTTGGGTCATGTGAGGCAGATATCTATCTCACATGGCCTTCTCACCTGAGACACGCATATCTTGCATTGGAAGTTGGGGGAGAAAAATCTATCTCACCTAGGTATCTCACCTGAGACATGCATATCTCAACAGGCAGATGATGGGAGAATACTTAAATAAATTACAAGTGAGGTCTGTCATAGCAAGATAGCATACCTTAGAGATTAGAGATGGGCAAAAAACAGAAAAACGAACCGATACCAGTATCATGGGGATGCCGAAAAACCAAACTGAACCCATCATTGAATACTGAAAATGTCTGAATTTTCAGATTTTCTTACATTAGCTACTAATAAGACCTTGTTGAGGCTTGATATCAGTTGAAGGATTCAGTTACATGTACATGAAAGAAGTGACTGATTTTCTTTTCAGTTTTGTTTACCCTTAAGGGCCTTTGAAATTGTCCTGAATTCCCACTAGACTACAATCTGTACATGTCCAGTTGCTTAGGTAAGTTATTTATTATTAGCAGGATCTCCTAATGATGACATGTTAATGGCAGGTGTTCTGACACTGCAAGAGCCAGAAATGGTCCTTTGAGGGTTAAAGTGTGTTTGGAAGAAATCCAACAATTACTGTAGATATGATTTATGTTGGCAAAAGAATGGCATGTTGAGCTCATTGGCAGTGGCATTTGTGGTGCTGTGGTAGAATGATATAAGAACAACTTATTCTACATTTTGCTGGTGTGAATTCCCATTTGATACTCTCAGCAAATATAATAAAATCAATTAGAAATCCTTTCTGTTGAGCCCAAATGGTAGCAATGTCTTGAGATGGTTTAGCCAGTTGGTTTCCACCTATCTTCTATATACAGTGGAATAGTCGGAGTCTGGATCGGAGCGTAAGAGTTGTATAATACGGAATTTGTGATCATTAATGTTATGGTCTGATTGTGTCAAATGCATTGCCACGGTAGTGTCTCTATTCTTGCTGATATCTGTCCAATGTTCAGATAATCGAATACAAAAGCTTCTTTTTGTTTCCCCCACATAGTGTTTCCCCCACTGATTGCATGTAAATAGGTAGATGTAATTTTTTCAACTGTGAATCAAAAGAATAAAAAGTAATTGACTTTGCTTAGGCCTAAAAAGATAAAAAATCTGTTTCTCAGGCCCTCCCGCATGGTCCTTTTGGCTGCCGCATGCTCTCTTTTTATAACCAATGGAAACTTGAAAAAAATCAAAATTAAATGATTTATGTCTGATATTTTACCAAAGTTAAAAAAATTTATTAATTTGTCCCTTGAGTGCAAGATGGCTTTGCAATGCTTTAGTATTGTAAAGCCTTCTTGCTCTCAAGGGACAAAATACACCACCACCCATGCTATTCTGTAGATTATGAGGCCTAAAACATAAACCAAGATATGAAGTTTTGATGGCAAAGAAATAATTACAGAAATAAAAAATAAAATAAAAAACCGCTCGCCCGCATGCAGTTTTACAAATTATGGCCAGAGAAACAGAAGATCTACTTTGTGGGGCCTTACATATGTTTCTTCTTTCTCATTCTAGTCAGAAGATGCTGACAACAAGTTCACTGACATATAGTAAAATAGGTTATCTAAACAATGCACTAAAAGGTGGATGCTCATTGAAATTGTTTTTGAGAGAATTTGCTGCTTTGCCCAAGCCATCACATAAAGCAAAAGGTGTAAGACAAATTGGGGTGAGTAAATAAAGTTGCTCTTAGATTGATCTGCAGGTTCTCATATTCTGTGAATTTGATGGAAAAAGATGATTTCAAAAGCAGTTGTAAATTTTAAAACAAGTGATTCAGGGCTTTAGTAGTGTTCTGCAGGGTCTGGTTTACAGGCTGCTATTTCAGTGTGATTTAGTCTACTCTTATCCCAATCACCAGCTACTAATTAGAGATCTGCGTATCACATATTTTTTTTCGAATCAAATCTTGAATCGAAATGCATCTCTTGTATCAATATCAAATTGAATCTCAAATCGAATCTTAATAGACAAGTTATTTTTCATATTGCACCAGATGGAAGTTACGGTACACTGTGATGACTCTTACAAGACTGACTGAACACCTTATATACCCATAAATAAATATTCTTTGTAGCACCATTGCTGAAACAGCTGGGCCCATCATCCATAGTTTTAGTTTTTGAATGCTTAATTTGTTATTATTCACGTTCTTAAGAATGTGAATAGTTACAAGTTAAGCCTTCAAAAACTAAAACTATGGGTAATGTTCTGGACAAATTTCACTACTTACCTAATAATTAACCATTGTCAGTTACTCAATTAAATATGAACAGAGTCTACATGAATGAAATTGAAGTTAGTATGAGAGATTAAAAAAAATCGAATCTTGAGATTGATTCGGGATCGATCTTGAAGCAGATGTAATCATGTACGTATGATATCGATATCGAATCAAATCTTGAATATTTGCCAGACCCTACTACTAATACCCAACTCATCAATATACAATGATCATTAACTCTAAAAACTCTGGGCAATCTCCTTGGTATTCTACTACACCCAGGTCCACACCCTTTATGGCATTCTTTTGATTTTGAATTGAGCTGTTGCTGTTGTGTGCCATCTTTTTCGAGTAGACATTGGCACGCCTCAGTTAACCTTGAAGGTGATTAACCCTGACATATACAAATTGTGCAGTAGAAAGTGTTTTTAAAAAATCCAGCAAAACCATATCATGTGATCCCCTCATTGGAATGAGTTTGTCAAGCTTATTTCAATGAAGAGTTGTTGTCATAACTTGAACAATAGTTAAAGGATTTCAGTTCTTTTCAGTACATGTCTCTACAGCAGCAATGTCTATGTCAGGTTCGGAGACCACCATTATCCAATGAAAATTGTCGAAGTTATTGCCCTGAACCCCCCTCCCCCCCTCCACCCCCCCCCACTCCCCCCACCTCCACCTGCCAATTAGGCATTTTTTTCTTTGCTTCAAAATGCATTTCTAAGTATTAAGAGTAACTACATGCAGAACTTTTTTTAAACTTCTATAACCCCCCCCCCCCCCCCCTCCCCCCAACCCACACACACACACACACACACACACACACTTGGGGTGCCAATTGGGCATTTTAAGCCCGACTGTTTGAAGTCAGGGCTAGGCAATAGTCCGTCTGTCCATCCGTCCATCTGTCCATCCATCTGTCTGTCTGTTCATCCATCTGTCTGTCCATCCGTTCATCCATCCGTCCGTCCATCTGTTAACATTTTGAGTTTTGGTTAAAGTTTTTTAGTGAAGGTTATAGTTTTTTTTTCTTTTTACTTAATATTAATTTCTATTGATTGTATCATTCTCATTATGTTTTATGTTATTTGGGGACATATTTAACCCTTTTTTGCAGTCAATTTAACTTAGAACTTCCAGGTTAAATTTTTGGGTTACAGCTTTTTATTTACAGAGTTACACCTTTAATTCTTCAAACAATTCAGTGGAATGTCACTGTTCTCATTTGGGACAATGACTATACTGTCTAATGAAGCTTTCTACAGTGATTTTAACTCCTTTTAAACATGTTTTCAGACTTAGTTTCTTTGTATTTGAAAATACCACTTAATGATTGCATTTACATCAATGATTTCTTTTATCGGTTTTAGGAAATATTTAACCCATTTTTAGCCTGTTTACAGTTAGGGCTATAGTCATGACTTTCGTCCATCTGTCTGTCCGCCCGTCTGTCTGTCTGTTAACATTTAGAGTTTTGGTTAAAGTTTGTGGTTAAAGTTTTTTAGTCAAGGTTAAAGTTTTTTTTCTTTTAAATTAATATTAATTACTATTGATTGTATCATTCTCATTATGTTTCATGTTATTTTAGGATATTTTTAACCCTTTTTTGTACGGCAATTTAACTTAGAACTTCCAGGTTAAAGTTTTTGGTTAAATTTTTTTGTTTACAAAGTTACACCTTTAATTCTTCAAACAGTTTTGTGCAATGTCACTGTTTCTCATTTGGGACAATGTCTACTGTCTACTGAACCTTTCTACAGTTATTTTCATTAATATTGGCATGATTTTAATGCCTTTTAAACATGTTTTCAGACTCAGTTTCTTTGTATTTGAAATTAGGCTTTGCCACATACTTTCTTACTTTAATTCTTGCATGGTCAATACAACTTAATGATTGCATTTACATCAATGCTTTCTTTTATCGGTTTTAGGAAATATTTAGCCCTTTTTTTGGCAGTCAGTTTTACTTAGTATTCCCAGCTTAAAGTTTTGGATTAAAGTTTTGCTTTTCAGGGTTGTACCTTTCATTCTTTAAAGACTGTGTTACAAACTCATTTTTTTTCATTTGGGGCAAGGTCTACTGAACCTGTATACAGTGGTTTCAAATAATATTGATATTAATTTAACCCTTTTCAAAACGGTGTTCAAACTTAGTTTTTCTAAATTTCAAATTAGGCTTCTACCACATACTTTGCTACTTTTTATCCTGCCACAAGGTAGGGATATAGCATTTAGCTCCATCCGTCTGTCTGTCAGTCCGTCCGTCCATCCATCTGTCAGTCCAAACTCTGTTTATGGCATAACTTGGACAATAGTTAACAGATTTCAATTCTTTTCAGTACATGTCTCTACAGCAGCAATGTCTATGTCACGTTCGATGACCACCATTATCCAATGAAAATTGCTGAGATTATTGAAATTGCCCCTCAACCCTGCCCCCCCCATACCACCCCACATCCCCAATCCCACCCCTCCCCCCCACCCCACCCCATCCAATTAGGCATTTTTCTCTTTCCTCCAAAATGCATTTTGAAGTATTTAGAGTGACTAGATGCAGAACTTTTTTTTTAACTCCTATACCCCCCTCCCTCGGTGTGCCAATTAGGCACTTTTTTTCTTTAGTTCGAAATGCGTTTTTTAAGGATTTAGAGTGATTACATGCGGAAAAAAATTCACTCCTATAACAACAACACCCTCTACTACCCCCCGCCCCCTCCTCCTCCCCAGGGCCATTTAAGCAAAATTTTTTCTTAGGTCCAAAATGCATTTTGAAGGATTTAGAGTGACTACATGCGAAAACATTTTTGACCTGTATTAATTTTTGCAATATTTTAACCCTTTTCAAAATGGTTTTCGAATGTAGTTTCTTTAAATTTGAAATTGGGCTTCTAACACCTACTTTGTCACTTGTTGTTCTTGCATGATCAAAACAACTTTTAATAATTGCATTTACAGACCTGATTTCTTTTACTTGCAGCTTTTTTTCTCATTACCTGATCTTCACAGTTTGAAATATAAAGAAATGCCTTCTGCAGCATACTTCTGTTGTTTTGCAAAAGTAATACAGATTGAAAGGAAAGGAAATGGGAGTGAGGGACTTTGATGCTGCCTCCAAAAACTTCGGGGGAGATGGGTGGAATCAATCCACCCCTCCCTCCTCCCCATGTTATCCAGAAGATAAATCCAGTTCTAATTATACGATTCTCTTTAAATTTGATATTATTTTTTTTCAACAAGAAAACACAGGTGCACTTTGAATTTGAAGTATAGTTTTTTAAAATTTAAACCACAAATTTTAAGTTAAAATTCCAACTCATATTGACTGCAGTTATATTTCCTAATCAACAGAGCTATGCAGCTGATGATCTAGCTACAGATTATGCAGGCGACACTTGCCTAGACTCGACAGCAGGACCGAAATATATATAATTCTTGACATTTTCAGAAAACACATAATTTTATACTTTCTTTCAGAAAGATGAAAAAAGCAGAACATTTTTCTTGTCACTTTTTACCAAAATTATTTTTCAGTAGTATTATAATAGAAGATTGTCCTTGGGCAAGACACTTCACCCCGATTGCCTACATGGGGGGCACGATGACGCTGTGTACTGAGGCGTACTGCACGTCGATGGTGCACATGTCTTCAACCAATCTAACCCTGCCTGTGCTGCGGTGCAGAGTTCAGAGTTACGATGTTGGAGAGCTGACAGCTGCTCGTCGTTGCTCGGTGGTTCTCTCCGGGTACTCCGGCTTCCTCCACCCGTAAAACTGTCACGGTCACGATTAGCCATTGTGCATAAGTATGTGACCTTAACCACCAATAAATAAATAAATAAATAATAATAGAAGATTTTAGAAAGAGAATGTTTTATGTATTGCATCTTTAACACTTTACCTAACACAAGTTGAAGCCAACAGTACAAATTATTTTCCTGAAACATGAGATTTTTTCATTTTTGACTTCTAACCATTGCTTATTAGTCCTTATTGGAACAAGCTCATCGAGCTCATAGGTCATGAGGTTTGTTTTGGGGTAGAAAAATGAAAAAAATAAAAATTTGAATAGCAATTTTTGTATATCACGAGTGCAGATATGGCAGTGTCGTTAGGTAAACAGTTAACAAAAAATAGCACAGACTATTTTGTGTCTAAGCATTGTCATTGCTCGGACAGTTTGGCTCAATGTGTGACATCACTAGTACATTCTTATGACATCTTACTGTAGTGCTTTTATAATGATATATATGAAGTAAATTGAGTGGTTTCTGTAACGTCGAAAATTTAAGAAAAAAAGTTCGATGAAAATCTGTGAATTATTTTATTCTGTCATAACATTTATTTATCAATGAATAATATATTTCTTCTGAAAACAATTTTATCTTTGCATTTGGAAAATAAAATATCCTCATGCATTTAAAATTTGAATTTATTGCAGAAAACACGATTCATAGATTTTCGAAAAGTGAAAGTTATTGGAGGGAAAGGAGGAAATGGGTGTATAGCATTTACAAGTTTACCCCAAAAACAGTGGGCAGGTCCAGATGGTGGAGATGGCGGCAATGGTGGACACATAATATTTCAAGGTGTTTAATGCATTTTATCCTTAAAGAGATTATTCTTCCTTTTTGTATTTGGTAGTGGTTTTCAAGTATTTGGTAATTTGAAATTTATATTACAGTTTTTAATTTAATCAACTGCTATGTATATGTTTATAATTTAATCCGAAGTTAAATAAAGCAATGCCATTGGTTGATGTGTGTGGAAAAACCAATGTTAATTCTCCATAAACCTTATTTTTTCGAGTGATTCTGAATAATTGACAGCTACCAAGTTGTCGGACACCTGCACTTAAGTTGGTGCTGTCTGTCAAATCAAGTTATCAGCTATAGCCACTCCCACTACGTGTCCCACAAAAGTATCAGATGTCTGCCTGCCCATTTCATTGATCGACAACTACTTGAAATGACCAGATAACCAAAATGTATGTGCCTATACATAATTATTTTGTCAGAAAAAAATAGCCAAATACGTTTCTATTAGAAATATTAAATTAACGTTTAATTTGGAAACAAACAGCATTTATTGTCTTCAAATCGTTTGTTCCGCCATTAGAAAACAAAATCGCATGAAAAGATTAAACAAAAATAAAACTTTTTTGTGTTCGATGTTGAATAAAAATAGTTTCCTTTTTTGTTATTGATGTGTGTTGTATTAAAAGAGTTCCCCTGGGTTAGGAGAAAAATTTAATTATAACAAATAACTCAGGTCTTGCTTAGGTTTATGGAGTTATAATCGTAAAGTATGAAGACAAATTATCTATAATACGCTATGCGTCTTCAAAAGATAATTTATTGCCATCACGCATGCGGAAGTCTGTGAGTCTGTTCTCATTTTCTTTAGCACAGGCTACACCCTGTAGTTCTTGTCCGATCATCACAAAATTTCATATGCAGGTTCATGGTCATCTCTAGATGAGAACGTCCCTTTTTGGTTGCAATCGGTCAACCGTGATGGCTACACAAGCCCGAAACTTGAAAACCTATAGCACAGTCTGTAGGTTGTATTTATGAAGGGATTTCATTGTAACTTGGTAGGATGACTCCGTATAATGTCTAGATGAGAACGTCTCCTTTTGGTCGCGATCGGTCCAAAGTGATGGCTATGCGAGCCTGAAAACCTTTGCACAGAGTACAGGTCGTATTCGTGATGGCTGCACAGGACTGAAACCTGTGGGTTAAGAGTTAAAGAGCCGGGGATTTTTATACATTTTTGCTTCTCTTTGGCTGTCTACAATTTGATAAGCTATTGCCATCTCGCATTCAGAAGTCTATGAGTCTGTTCACATTTTCTTTAACACAGGCTTCACCCCGTAGTTCTTGTCCAATCATTACAAAATTTCATATGCAGGTTCATGGTCATCTCTAGATGAGAACGTCCCTTTTTGGTTGCAATCGGTCACTGTGCTGGCTACACAAGCTCGAAACTCGAATACCTTTAGCACAGTCTATAGGTTGTATTTATGAAGGGATTTCATTGTAACTTGGTAGAATGACTCCGTATAATGTCTAGATGAGAACGTCTCCTTTTGGTCGCGATCAGTCAAATGTGATAGTTATGCGAGCCCGAAAACCTTTGCACTGTGCACAGGTCGTATTCGTTATGGCTGCACAGGACTGAAGAGTTAGAAAGACCTGGGGATTTTTATACATTTTTGCTTCTCTTTGGCTGTCTACAATTTGTGGTTTTGCAGTTGTTTCTAGGTAAGCCTTGGTTACCTATACAGACAGCTAAGACTTGCCTAGAAACAACTGCCAAGGTTCATACAGTTTAACTTGCTTGTTTACCAAAAGCATGCATGTTGGGTCACCTGTTTGCTGCATCAAAAAGTGACCAAAGATGGAATTTGGCCCACAATGCTTAACATCAAGTATTACAACATCTGGTGTTCTTTACACTGCACTCTCATGACAACATACTAGTGTTAAGTCAAAGTTTGTTAATTATTAGGTCCTATAACAGTTGCATGTCTTCCATTATAATTAGGGCTGTCATGACTATCAATATTTTGACACCTTTACCACTGGCCCAGACTAGCTTACTCTTATTTTCAAAGAAAGTAGTGTCAAACATCAATTTTACTCCCCAAGCACCCATAAAATTGATCCAAACAGAAAAAAAGAAGTCCCATTTGGTCCTCCATACATTTTGGTTACTGCGCATGCATGTAACCAAGGAAGTGCCTTGATACTTCCTGCCAGACGCCATTCTTATGTTTGGCCTTGGTGAAGTCAACACCTGTTTATCCTGACTCTTCAAATTTTCAATTCTTGAGGCAGACATCATGGAATCAAAGGAAGGTTTTGTGGGATAGATGCTATCTATAATGCTACGAGTGGAAAATCGAGAAGTTATGGTCATTCAGGGATGTGAAAAAAAATTTTATTGTTAAAATTTATAAGTGTCATCCATTTTCGGGTTATTCCCTGAGTGACCGCCATTCTACACTATTTTTCAGTCTTGACTCATTGTTTTCTTTCCTTCCTAAACCCCATGTGTCGTTACTTGTGGTTGATTTAAAAAAAAAAAAACTTGCATAATGATGCATAAATCAAGGACACTGGTCTTTGTTTGCACCCATTATTCCGCCCTGCC
The DNA here is from genome assembly GCA_031216915.1 of Pictodentalium vernedei. Classification (NCBI taxonomy): domain Eukaryota; kingdom Metazoa; phylum Mollusca; class Scaphopoda; order Dentaliida; family Dentaliidae; genus Pictodentalium; species Pictodentalium vernedei. The sequence continues at coordinate 252,612,897 of CM062295.1, forward strand.
TTTATGGGGTTCAGTTCAGATCTTAATTGTGTTTTGTCAATTCATACATTAATTATTATGTATTCTTAAATTCAATTAAGAGTCATTTCACACGAAGAATGGGAGTTGTTTTTTGGTCATTTTTACTCAAAAAATAGCTTTTTCTTTTTCGTTGGAAATATTTGCCGGCTCCGTAGTTAACAGCTTTGTTTGATTTTGATCTTGTTTGGATCTTAAGAACATTCCTATATAGGAAATGATGTTTTATTGGTCTTATAATGCTTCATAGACCTTAATCTTTTGGTTCTCATATATCAAGTTTTCTCAACTGGCTAATTTCCAATTGTTTGTTTACATTGGTTATGCTTTTGTGGTTTGGTTGGGCAACATAATTTGGCTCAGCCTGCCTTCACAAGACCTTAATTGTGTCTGCTTACATGTATTTATATTATTAATTAATATCATATTAGCATTATGTAACCTTTATAATTAAATTTTTCAAAAGTAAAATTTTTTTAGGTTTGGCTGCACTTGGGTTTTTGCGGCTTATAGTCACTCAGTATCCCAAAAATTTTCAAAATATTTTTTGAAAATTTTTTTTCTTTAATTATGTTTATTTAACATTATTTATACAAATTCTGCCTTAAATCATCTTTTATTAAGGAAAATTTGATATTTATTGGTCTAGAATTTTGAGTTGCTAATTTTCGTGTAACTGGAAATTTGGAAAAATGAAAATTTTTGCTCATTGTGTTTTAAGAGGAAGTCAAGTTGGGATAATCACCCTGCTTGCCTTGCCTGCTCTGGTTGTAAACAGGATAATCCAGGCTCAATTTGTACAAAATGGGATGCTAATTGCTGGGCTCATCTTCAATCGTATATGTTGGGGGTGGAACCGGCCATGCCCTGACTCTCACCCATTAAGGGTATTAATTCAGTTTCCTCTCTACTGTCAGAAGCACAGTTGGTTATGGTTCTGCCATTGAAACTACCTCTACAAAGAATACAGGCACGGGCGTGGTTTCTAGTACTCTTGTCTAGTGAGAGTGAGCTGGCATCGAAGGTGCTAAGTAATAATCATGCTTCCACTGCTGCTCCATTTCCAGGGGCAATTCATTCTGAAACTGATGCTAGCTCTAAGGGGATCCCCGATCCTCATGATGAAGGTGTTCTTCTTAGCTCTCACGGGGGCTCCTCTAGCCATTTAGGCGAAGGGAGTCACCCTATATTTAAAAGCACCTCAACGGCGACATCTATCATCAAGGTTCTACATACCATAACCATGCCCACCATTGTGCCTGAGTCAGTGAGCATAGCTGCGATGTCACCATCAACATCACTGACTCATGATAGACAGAGTAAGGCATCCAGTAGTCAAAAGCATGTTCCGTTTCCGCTTAGGGAGACGCCACGTCATTCTAAAAAGGCGCTTAAGGCTACTCAATTGTCAATTCAGTCACAGTCACAGACTAAGGCAAGCCACTCTACCCAGCGACTACACTCCATTTCGCCACCACGCCAGGTCCCGAAGAAAGCAAAAGCTTCCTCTGAATTCGCAGAATCTAAAGATAGAGGTTTTTCCGTCACAACATTCTCCGGAATGAATTGACATAGCCGATGCCTCTCTGCTGGATGATACATCCATTGGCAGTGACTCTTATCAAGAAGATTTTGTTAACTCATTACCAAGGCAGCATATTGAAGTTCATTCATCAGTTCTTCCCAGATGCCATGCCTCCTGAGTTACAGAGTTCGGCTGCTTCTCTGGAGCTAGTTTCATCTCTTGACAGGTGTAGGTGGCAATCTAAAGTTGATACTCTTTCTTATCCAGTTCAATCTCCTCAAGTCATTGACGCGTTTAGGAGATATAATTCATTGTTGCTTAGTAAAGTAGATGAGAATTCTTTTATCTCATGTAGAGAAATTAATTTAGCTTTTGCTGAGAAAAAATACTTTTCTACTGTTGGGCCTGGAGTCCAGGCTCCACCGTTAGAATTGGACCACAAATCTGACACACTTAATGTAAATTTGCCAACTCAGTGCTCAGTTTGAATGTTATTGATTCTTTAATCATATCAGCTAGAGCATCTCTTGGGTTCATGTCATACGCTGACCATATCATACAAGCTTTAGATAAATGCTTAAGTTATAAAGATTTTGAAGACGTTGTCTCTCCATAATGGGTCATGTCTTGAGCTATCACGGCAAATATTTGTCATTCAGTCCATATCATTACTAATCTTGAGCTGGTCAAACATGATAATGCCTTAGCCTCATCATCAGTGGTGGACAAAGTCTTAAAAGCTTCATTAAGAGCAGCTCCAGTATCTGAATCTACTCTTTTTAATGATCAAATTACATTTGTTCATGATGAATTAACAAAGCAAGCCACCAACAATCTTCTTATTAGGTCCATTTCTGCTCCACGTGGAAACTACCGGCAGAATAGAGGCTTTAGAGGTAATCAAACCTCTAATTCTAGGGGACAATCTAACAATAGATCCAATGCTAGACCGTACTATCATTCTAATAAAGGATGTTCTAACACTCAGTCATCTGCTAGAAGTAACTCATCTCGTGGGTGGGGTTTCTCCTCCCACAAGCCTCGCAGAGGCAGGAAGTGAAAGTCCCAGACCTCTATTGCCCAAGGGTTGGAAGAAAGTTGTTGCAATTCGTATACAGCTGGATAAAAATTATGTCAGACATATGGGTCCTTCAAGTTATCAAAGAGGGGTTGAGGCTGACCTTCCGGGAAAAGCCTCCACTCTCAAGATTTCCAATGTTTACCAACCTTCCTCAGGATCCTGTAAAGAAAACCGCACTTTTAGATGCGGTCGAGATCATGTTATTAAAAGGGGCAGTAGAGGTCATAGAGAATGTAGAATATCCGGGATATTATTCCTGGATCTTTCTTGTGCTGAAGCCAGATGGCTCGTACTGTCTGATCATAAATCTAAGTTGGATAAACAAACTAATTATAGCTCCAAAGTTCAAAATGGAAACAATAAGGTTGGTACTAGCAAGTATAGGAGTGAATGACTACGCCGCGAGCATAGATCTAAAAAACGCGTATTTCCACGTTATGATTCACAAGTCCTTTCGGAAATATCTAAGATTTGCATTAAACAACAAGGTTTATCAATTCCGTGTGATGTGCTTCGGACTCAATCTTGCATAGTGGGCATTCACCAGTGTCATGAGTGCGGTAATGTCTCATTTTTGCGCTCAGTCCAAAGTCATGATTTCTGCATACTTGGATGTTATCCTGCAGAGGTATCACAATGTAGAGATTCTTCGACAGGATGTTCAAAAACTTCTCCGGGCCTTGGAGTCACTGGGTTTCATCATAAACTTTCAGAAATTGGACCTCACCCTGTCGACCTCCTTCACCTATCTGGGGATGGAGTTTCAGATGAATCTCAATCTTGTGTGTCTTCCAGTTCCAAGAGCCCAGATTATATTTGTGTTCTCCATCTTTTTTCATTCAAGCGACGACAGTGATGGTGAGGGAGTTCATGAAACTGTTCGGTCTGTGCAACGCCACAACAGATCTTATTCTGTTGGGCCGCATCCACACAAGACCACTTCAACCTTACTTTCTGGAGAATTGGCATTCAAATGTCAATTCTCTAGATCACAATATATTTCCACTATCAAATCAGTTCAAACAGAAACTTCAGATTTGGACAGACATTCAGTGTCTGACACAGGGGATTCCGTTAGAAACAGCGGAAGCCCTATTTACTTTAATGACGGATGCCAGTTTGCAGGGATGGGGTGCCACCTTGATTCCAGAGAATCAAAATTGGCCGGGTCTTTGAGATCCTCTTCAGTTACAACTTCATATCAATCAAAAAGAAATGATTGCAATTCAATTAGCCTTGATTCACTGGACAACAAAGCTGTCAAACTCTCATGTTCAGTTTCTTTCTGACAAATCAACAGTCGTTGCTTATCTTCGGAATCAGGGTGGCACCCACTCTCTGTCTCTTTACAATCGGAATATTATCATTTCTATCCGTCACATTCCGGGCCGTCTGAATGTTCTCACAGATTCTTTGTCAAGACGCGGGACCCTTCTTTCAACAGAGTGGACCATAAACAAATCAATGTTTCAGATGCTGTGTCAGCATTGGGGACATCCCACGATAGATGTATTTGCCACCAGATGGAACAATCAACTACTGAATTTTGTTTCTCCATGTCTGGATCCACTAGCCTTTCATTGGATGCTCTGTCAATTGTGTGGCAGGGGATGTGGTATATGCATATCCGCCATCTCCTCTAATTCAGCAAGTAATTAAAAAAATTCACAAAACTCAGTGCAAAGTTCTGTTAAATGCTCCGCTGTTTTCTCTGAAACCTTGGATCAATCTCACCAGAACGATACTGTTCGACTTTCCGTGGAGTCTGCCAATAAGAAAGGACCTTCTGTCCCAGAGGGTAAGACATCCTTTCCACTGGAACCCAGGATCTCTCCACCTTCACATCTTTCTGTTGTGCAGTCCTTTCTCAGAAGAAAATGTTTTTCCAGACGAGCAATAGAAGCAATTTCTTCAGCTAGGAGGCAATCTACTTCTATAAATTATGAAAGTAAATTGAAAATATTTACTTCATGGTGCCTCGATAATTCAGTGGATGTTTTTCAGCGTTCTGTTCCTAATATTGCAGATTTTCTCATATTCCTTTTTAACGTTAAAAAACTTCAAACTGTCACAATTAAAGGATACTGATCCAGGCTTTGAGATACTTATACGCATGAAGGCCATATTGACATTGGTTCTAATAATTCATTATCAAAACTTATAAAAAATTTCTCAGTTAACAGAGCTAGATCACTTTCTCTCATTCCTAAATGGAATTTGGCTTGGGTTCTGCTTAAGTTACAAGAACCCCCCTCTGAACCATTAAAAACAGAAGATTTTAAATATCTTATATACAAAACTGTTTTCTTATTAGCCTTTGCTTCAACTAGAAGAGTTAGTGAAATTCATGCTTTATCAATATCTGAAAATCATTATAGGAGTGTTGGAAACACCATCACTCTTACCACTCAGGTTGGATTCTTAACTAAAAATCAAGTACCAGATAGGGGGGCGTGGTGGCTCAGTTGGTAGAGGTGCAGGCTGCAAGCCGAGAGGTCCTCGGTTCGAATCCCACCTGCGGCAACTGCGTTGTGTCCTTGGGCAAGACACTTCACCCCGATTGCCTAAATGGGGGCACGATGACGCTGTGTACTGAGGCGTACTGCACGTCGATGGTGCGCATGTCTTCAACCAATCTAACCCTACCTGTGCTGCGGTGCAGAGTTCAGAGTTACGATGTTGGAGAGCTGACAGCTGCTCGTCGTTGCTCGGTGGTTCTATCCGGGTACTCCGGCTTCCTCCACCCGTAAAACTGTCACGGTCACGATTAGCCATTGTGCATAAGTATGTGACCTTAAACACCAATAAATAAATAAATAAATAGTACCAGATAGGCTGCCAAATCCTATTATTATTCATGCTCTACCTGCTGTAAATAATGTTAGACCATCATTATGCCCTGTTAGGGCTATCAGAACCTATGTTAAAAGATCATCCTTTGTTAGGAAGGGAAGAAAAATACTGTTTCTTTCCCTTATTCATAATAGGAAAGATATTTTGGTTCATTCTATCTCAAGTTGGATTCAGTCCACCATCCGTTTAGCTTATTAACAGCTGGCTGATACGAATGGTGGAGTGAATAGAATTTCAGCTCATTAAGTTAGAGCTTTATCTTCTTCATCTTGGGCATATCAAAATAGCATGTCCCGATCAGAAATAATGAAAGCAGCTTATTGGAATTAATCCACAACCTTCACAAATTTTTACTCAAGAGACCTTCAATCCATTACAGGGGACATTAAATGTTTAGGTCCTCTCTCCATTGCACAAAACATAATTTAATGTTTTTGTTTACTGGTGACTGCAATAAATATGGAATGCTTGACCATTTTGTTTTGGTGACATAACAGTTTCACCATAACAAAAGGAGGGGGGAATTCTTGCTTATGTCATTGTTGACCTTACAGTTATAGGCAGGCTATCATCCCCTTCTACTTAGGTAGACCTTAATTATATATATTATTGTATATATGTACAGCAAGTGCCGTCTTAGAGCTCATTCCGTACAATACATAAGGCTTCTAAATTATAAATATAAATTGTCTGTAATCTCTGGTCACATTTATATTTTGGCTCCCAGTATCTAAATTAGCATATGGGTATGCTTGGTCTTTAAAGAGACTAAGGATTCGTTTCCCTTATCAGGTACTACATCCTTTAAAGATAGTTATTGTCTTCGCTGGATGTATTTAATTCCAAAATTACCCCTACACTGTTCTGCTAGGGATCTCTCATATATACTTTGTAATGACAGCCTGCTTATATATATAGTCCTATTCTGGCCCTCCTCCTGTTATTTATTCAGCTAGTCTGGGCCAGTGGTAAAGGTGTCAAAATATTATAAATTTATAGTAATTTTTATGTTTTGCATACTTACACTGGCCCAGACACTAAGTCCCTCCCATGAGCATTGTTATACTCATCACCTCCCCGCTGAATACTGTAACATTTAGCAGGCACAAACAAAAGAATGGTGTTTGGCGGGAAGTATCAAGGCACTTCCTTGGTTACGCTCATCAGTAGTAGCCAAGATGTATGGAGGACCAGATGGGACTTCTTTTTTTTTCTGTTTGGATCAATTTTATGGGTGTTTGGGGGTGGGGGTTGGGGGGGGGGGGGGGGTAAATTGATGTTTGACCCTACTTTCTTTGAAAATAAGAGTAGGCTAGTCTGGGTCAGTGGTAAGTATTCAAAATAAAAAAAATTACTATAAATTTATAATTTTTGTAGTTGACTAATTACCAGCATTAATCGACGGTTAGTCGATTAATAGTTATTTCCCATAAATTCAACAAACAATCTTTAATATATACTGAGTCGGGGGTGCGGTGGCTCAGTTGGTAGAGGTGCAGGCTGCAAGCTGAGAGGTCCTCAGTTCGAATTCCACCTGCGGCAACTTCGTTGTGTCCTTGGGCAAGACACTTCACCCCCATTGCCCACGTGGGGGCATGGTGACGTTGTGAACTAAGGTGTACTGCACGTCGATGGTGCACCTGTCTTCAACCAATGCTAACCCTGCTTGTGTGGAGTTGGTATGTTGGGGAGCTGACAGTTGCTCACCGTTGCTCAGTGGTTCTCTCCGGATACTCCGGCTTCCTCCACCCATAAAACTGTCACGGTCATGGTAAGCCATTGTGCAGAAATATGTGACCTTACTTAAACACCAATAAATAAATAAATAAATAAATATATGATGAGTCAAAAAAGAAAGTATAATAGAAACAAATGTGAAAAAAGAGCATAAAGGATGACATGTAATAGTTCTAATGTTGCATGTTTGTGGACAAGAAGTCATGCAAAGAGTTTAATGACATGTTGTTGTCGTCCACCCAACCGTATACAATTTTGCTACGGATTTCAAAATTGCATGTGCTGCCCGAGAATGTCAAATCGAATGGGTGATTGACGATTTCCTTTGTGTTATGTGGTGCTAGAGAGCCTGGGTTATTGAGAAAACACGCTAGTTTTTATCTTCGGACATTTTAAAAAATGCCAACGTTAACCGAAAATCAGAGGTTGCATGCCATTGGTATGCATGAGGCTAGGATACCTCCAGATGAGCCCACTGCTGAGGTCGGAGTCACTGTGGCCACTATTTACCATCTCATTGGAAGGTATAGAACCACTGGATCTACTGCCGACTGACCGCATTCAGGTCGACCAAGAGTTACAACCCCTACACAAGACCGATACATCAGGATGTCTCACGGGATCGCATCCTTCCAGCGACGAGGACAGCAGCAATTAATTACTCATGGTAGAACTAGCAATAGAATCAGTGCACAAACTGTCCACAACAGTCTTGCTGAACACGGCATCTGCAGTAGGCGTCCATACCATGGACCAATCCTTACCCTTCGTCATCATACCGTCAAAATGGAATGGGTACATCAGCATGTTCACTGGACTCAGCAGCTTTGGAGCACAGTTCTTTTTAGTGATGAATCCCGATTTTGTCTACGGCGAGCTGATGGTAGGGCAAGAGTGTATCGCTGACGAGGGGAACGGTTTTCTGATGCTTGCATGCGGGAATGCGTCTGTTTCGGTGGGGGTAGTGTAATGGTTTGGGCAGGAATTTCCTTGCACTATCGAACGCAGTTGATCTTCATCGCTGGTAATCTGAATGGACAGCGATATAGGGATGAAAGTCTTAACACTATTGTTGTCCTGTTGTTCAACGTTAACATCGGATTGCAGTTATTCCGGCAAGACAATGATCGATGTCACATGGCGCATATCTGTCATGACTTTCTTGAGGAGCAGAGCATCAAACTTCTTCCCTGGCCCCCACTTTTGCCAGATTTGTTGCCAATCCAGCATATTTGGGATCAATTGAACCGTCGGGTACGACTTCATGATCTTCAGATGTTAGGTGATTTATGTATTGTTCTAAGGCAGGAGTGGAATGCAAAACCACAGGGTGACATCCAGAGACTTATCAGATCCATGAGCCATCGATGTCTTGCCATCCATGAGGCAAACGGTGGACATACACGCTATTGACTGCACTGCATGTGTGAACTTTTCATTTCACCCAATGTCTGAATTGCGATGTTCTGACGTGACGCTGGCAACAGTAAGAACATAAAATTATGCAAATTCCTACAGCTAGGCTCGAAATATGAATTTACAATAATTTGTTTGGGATTAAAGTCGATAATACTAAAACAAATTGCTCCTCAAAGTTTATTATACTTTCCCTTTTGACTCAGTATACTTACAAAACAAATTTAAAAACTTGATGTTGAATGTGTACAAAAGAAACACCAAAATATCTCCTCCTGATCTGAAGAATTTAAACAGAAGAACGTTTGTGCAAAATGTTTTATTTTTATAACTAATTTCCAGAAATTTTGAACATAAAATTCCCTCCATTCCTACACAAGTTTCAACTAAGTAGAAGTGAACTGACCATTGTGTGTCTTGTGACAATTTTCTCACTTTCATGGTTCAGATTGTTCTAGTGACGTTGTTTGAGTGTACTAGACCAAAGATTTTATATACTCTCAGTCCTGGAAATGCGACGGGTGCGAGTGCAATTGCTCCCATCATCACCCCTGTTTTCTATATTACGGGAGCTAAAAAATGCACTCGTTGGAAAATATTGTGGAGCACTAATATACTGGGAGGGCATACAAATGTGTGTTGTTTTGAGAAAGCAGCACTCTGCAGCCAGTGGCAAGTTACTGTCATAATTCAGCAATTCCTTATACTTTTAGCCCCTTGAACCCGATCGGATGCTTTTCTGGCCAGGAACATGATATGTCATAACGTCATTAAACAGGAAGGTTGTTCAGTAAATGTGAGGTGTAGAGCAATCAATATTTTCAATGTGCAGCCCCGAGGCTGCATGTTGAAAATATTGATTGGTGTACCCCAAATAATGAATATGGACTCTTCTAATTGCTGCCATTGAACTGGCATGGAAGATACCACTAGTGTTCAAAGGGTTAAGATTTCTGGTGTTTGGTGACACTATTCCCACGAAAATTCATATACTAACATTTTACAGGTGCAATTTACTCCCGTCTCTGAATTCACTGGAGCTTAAAACTGCACCCATTAATTTTGTTAATTTCCAGCACTGTACTCTACAGTCTGCAGTAACTTACTAAACCACTAATTATTCAGAGGTACACCATTTGAACGATACCTTTAGTATTGATTAACAGAGTGATGGTTGATACAAAAGAGTGCAGAGTTTGAGTAAATGAAAAGGCTCAGCTTTTTTTTTAAATTTTATACCATGGTCCATGGTTACCTTTTCTACTATATATGAAAAGCCTATGACGTAAATTTGAGCTTTATACACCTACTGTGGTGAACACGTCAGCAATGGGATTTCAATAGTTAAAATTTACACCAACAGTGGAACTACATCCTTGACCTTTGGTGACGTTTACCTGAAAGCGGACTTGTCTAAATTTATCGAATGGCGCCTTGCGAAGAGTGATATGAAAGTGGCAATTATTTATTACGTTTTTAAATGAGTTTACCCCATAAAACATAAGAAATTAACAAACATGCATTGTCTCATGTTAATAAAGCATCCATAACTCGAAATAGTATGTTATTAAAATGAAAAAGGCCATGTTTCTTTTTCGATTTCGTTTCGGTGATCAAATTGACAGCCCACTGATGCTTATGTAAACGAACAAATTCGCGTATATGTTTGTCTGCTGCTCAATTAGCTTGGTGTACCAAATGTTCACCACTCGTGGTGAAGTGGTGTTAACCGCGTGCCGAATTGAGACTACAGAGATGGAGTGAACATGATTTCATATGTCTGTATGTTATGAAACTTATAACTTCTGCTCCACAAAGTACATCCTCTGTTTCTTAGGCTATGGTTTGTAAAATTGCATGTGGGTGGGCAGGGTTTTATTTTGTTTTTTATTTATTTTGTAATTATTTCTTTGCCGTCAAAAGTTGATGTTCTTGGTTCATTTTATATTTAAGGCCTCATAATCTACAGAATAGCATGGGTGGTGGTAAAGCACTGCAAAGCCTTGTTGCACTCAATGGACAATTTTATTAACAGGTTTGAGTGCTAGAAGCCACTATCAGAGCTTTCAGAAAAATGAGGGTACCAGAGCAAAAGCCAATATTTTCCTTGTTCAAATTCAGTCAAATGCAAATGATATTTTGTTTATATAAATTTGTTGTATTACAGATTATTGGAGAGTGCCTTTGGGCACTCTCCAATAATTTGTAATAAATCAAATTTTGAATAACAAATTCAGACCATCCAAAATAATCTAGCCCTCAACCAGTTAACTTGGGTAAAACATCAGACATAAACCATTTAATTTTTATTTTTTAAAGTTTACATTGGTTATAAAAAGAGAGCATGTGGCAGCCAAAAGGACCCAGTGGGTGGTGGTGGTGGGGGGGGGGGGAGAGTGGTCTGAGAAACAGATTATCAACTTTTTTAGGCCTTATCGCATGTAGTATACATGTAGTTGCTTCTGCCCTGACGTTCTCCATTCAATTCAAAGGCAGAATTTCTTATTCTTTATTTGTTTCTTCTCAAAGAAAAATTCCCAATTGGAATCCTCATGAGGTGTATTTTTCCAATTTCATGGGTTCCGAACCTTTTCCCAAAGAGGACAGAGGAATCCCTGTCTTACCTTTGGGTGATATCCTTTTTGGCAGAAAGATTTGTCAACACTGCTTTAATTTGCTTGTCTTTTATTTAGTTTCAAGCAACAGAAAGTCACTGGGACACTTGGAGTCAGTTATGACTGGTGAAAATGGTGAGAAAGGACAATCAAAAAATTGTTTTGGGAAATGTGCTGAGCATAAAGTTTATGATGTGAGTTTTTTTATTCCGCAAAACATTATGTTTTCAAAGCCAAACATGATAATTCACCTGATTTACTCCTATTTCAATGATTACATATTTTAGTGATAAAAGCTAGTTTCCTGAAAAATCTTGAGAGAGTCACAAATTGACCTGTTTTTTTTCAGCTCACCTGACTGAAAGTCAGGATGAGCTATTGTGCTCACTCACTGTCCATTGTCTGAAAACATGGTGTTTGCACCTTCTCCAAAACCACTGAACCAATTTCAATTAAACTTGGTGTTTGCTTGTTCTGACATCACATTGTGTTTCTGTTCAAATGAACTTTTCCAGCCCCGCAAGGAGAGGTGCGGGAAAATGCTCCAAAATTTAAAAAAATCCCCTTCTCATGAACCAGTGGGTACAATGACTCGATATTTGGGGTGACTATGGAGCTTCCCTTTGAGGTGTAGAATCAAGTTTCTTCAAACAAAGTTCATGGAGCAAATATTTGCCTTTGTAATGAGAGGGGCAAGAGTTTTGGCCCCACCCAAAATTTTTATTTTCTGAAGCGACGAGCTGATTTAAGTCAATTTTGGTATATGGTATTATTGAGTCATAAGTACATGACTCACACAAAAAACAGAATTTCCTGTATCATCGTGAGAACCCCAGGAGCTAAAAATAGAAATATTTTCAAACATCCATATTTCCCAAACTGCAGGTAACAGAGAACGCATATTTGGTATGAAGCATTCTTAGGACCAATGGAATGGATTGTAAAATAATAAATGCCATCGGTTGTGTTAGAGTGTTCTGTAAGGGAGGGGGTGGGAGTGATTTGGGGGGGGGGGGGGATACATCAAAAAATTGCTGAGTCAGCATATTTGCCAAAATTAAAAAAAATGTCTTCCCCAGAATCACTGATCTGAATCTTTTGATATTTGGTATAAAATATCCATAAGGGAAGGGGCAGGGGGTCAAATTCAAATTGGTTAAAATCAAACCCCCTCAATACAGTAGCCCAAATTTTAACTTAGGGCAATATGGGGAATAACCTTTAAAGCTCTTTTTCTCCAGAACCACCAGTCAGAATCATTTAATATTTGGTACACGTCATTATTATGGTGGTCGGATTCAAGTTCGTTCAAATCAAGTCCCTCAGTCAATATTTGGGTTTCCAGTGGAGACCCAACTTTTAACTTAGTGCAGTATGGGGAATAATTCTTAAAAATCTTCTTCAGAACCATGAGGCAGAATCTTTTAATATTTGGTGTACAACGTCTTTTGAGAGGAAAGATCTAAAAAATTTTCAAACCAAGTCCCTCTGTTAATATTTGGGCTCCCTATTGGAGCCTGAGTTTTAACTTAGTCCAGTATGGGGAATAATCTTCAAAACTCTTCTCCAAAAACACCAGTCAGAATCAGATTGGTATACAGAATCCTTACATGGGTTGTTTAACTCAAATCCATCAGTTAATAATTGCCCTCTCTTTGGGAGCCCGATTTTAACTAAGTGCAATAGGGGAAATAATCTTTAAAAATCTTCTTCTTCAGATCCACCAGTCAGAATCTTTTGATATTTGGTATACAGGATCCTTAGGGAGGTTAGATCTAAGTTTGTTCAAATCAAGTCCTTTGATTAATATTTGGGCTCCCTATTGGAGCCTGAATTTTTACTTTCTGCAATATGGGGAATATTCTTTCTTCTTTCCACGAACACGTTAGAATCTTTTGATACATGGTATACTCTACCCTTAGGAGAGTCAAATTCAAATTTGTTAAAATCAAGTCCCTGGGTTAATATTTGGGCCCCTATTGGAGCCCAAATTTTAACTCGGTCCCATATGAGGAATATTCTTTAAAAATCTGCTTCTTGAGATACAATCACAATCTTTTGATATTCGATATTCAGCATCCTTAGTGAGATCAGATTGAATTTGTTCAAATAAAGTCCCTCGGTTGGTATTTGTGTTCCCTATGGCGGGGGAGGGGGGAATTTTAACATAATGTTAAATTGGTAATATTCTCAAAATCTTCTCCTGAACCATCAGACAGAATCTTTTGATATATGGAATACCACATCCTTGGATGGGGTGGGAGGGGGGGTGGGGGGGTGGGGGGGGGGGGGGTTTGAGGGATTATTCAAATAAAGAGCCTGGGTTAATATTTGGGTTCCCTATAGGAGCCTAAATTTTAACTTGGTGCAAAATGGGAGCCCTGTGGCTCAGTGGTAGACTGTTGGACTTCTATGCCAGTGGTCCCGAATTCGATCCCCATCCGGGACGACCCATGTTGTGTCCTTGGGCAAGGTACTTTATCCCAATTGCCTACATTGGGACACAATGACGCTGTGTACTATGGCATACTGCATGTCGATGGTGCACTTGTCTTCAACCGCTGCTTGAGCGGAGTTTGAACAGAGTTAGAATGTTGAGGAGCTGACAATTGCTCGTCGATGCTCGGCGGTTCTCTCCGGACACTCCGGCTTCCTCCACCCATAAAACTATCACGGTCATGATTAACCATTGTGCATAAGTATGTAACCTTAAACACCAATAAATAAATAAGTATAACTTGGTGCAAAAAAGGAATATTCTTTGCAATCTTCTTGATAACCATCAGAATGTTTTTTATACTTGGTATACTACACCTGACTGGGCTCAGATTCAAGTTTGTTCAACTTATGTCCCTGGATTCATATTTGGACTTGGATGCTAATTAATTCCTTCTTTAAACAACTTTGGTCAGGTGAGCACCTCAGGCCCAATAGGGCCTCTTGTCAGCTCTTCCAGTCTTTAAGTCATTTTTTTATGAAGAGGAGTTCATGGTGTGCACTTTATACATGGCAAGAGCTTTATACTTGACAAGAGTGACAAAGAATTCATCTGAAATAATTCTCATAACTATATAGTTCTCAGATATCTGTTGGGTGTCCCTTTTGTAAATCGTCAGTGGGAAAAGTGTCTCGGTAATTCAGTTTAAAATAAACATTATTTCAACTCTTGACAAAAGACTGTCCAATCAGAACAGCATATGCAGCAAAATGAAACAGAAATTTCATTGAACACAAACTTCATTCCGATTTCTAGAAGTTTGTGTGCATGTGGGTAAGGTCTGGAAATAACCTGCGAATGATAGCTTAGCTCCCATGCGCATTACATCAATTGTAGAATATGTGAATGAACTACAAGTTAAAACAAAATAATGCAGCATAAACTAACCCTTTGAACCCTGGTGGTATTTTCCATGTCAGTTCAAATGCAGCAATTAGAAAGTCCATATTCATTATTTGGGGGTAGACAAACCAATAATTTCAACGTGCATCCTTAATGAAATTATGACGTATCATGCTTCTGGCCGGAAAAAAGGCCACTCTGGTTCAAAAGGTTAAATTCCTTGTCCCACGTTTGCATCTCCGAACTGACAATATTTGAGGACTGACTCCACTCAAAGGTTCTGCATTTCATCCATACATGAATATAGTGGCATGCTGTTTACATCTCAACAGAATTTCTGCCCAAGTAAATAGCAAAAACTAATGTGTGATCTCACCAATGCGAGATTGCACATTAGTTGTTGCTATTTATTTCAGCCAAAAGTTTGTTTGACATAATTCATGGCTGACATAGCAAAAACAGAGCAGGCAGAAAAGCATCAGAACACCCTTTTCCTATAGGTTACCACCATGTTATATGGAATAATCTGGTAATGGGTTATGATGTAAGCTCTTTATTTCCAGGCCTGTAGGTGATAGAGTTGGGTACAGTGTCATCACTGATATCTTTTTTATCTCAGTAGTTTTATTATTACAGGGCTTTCAGTGAATAATGTTGTTATAATTACATGAATTCACATCAAATAAAAATGTTGTTGTCTACTTATAATAGTACCAAGGAATAATATAAAACAATCTCATTATGTCTTACTGGGCTTCTACAAACACTGTTTAAAAACTTAATTAGTAAGCTAATTCATCACATACAAGTTGTAAACCAGATTGCTGGTCAATTCATTGTTGACTGACCAGGTTTAACTTTATAATTCTGGTTATTGTATATTTAGCTAATTTACAAATAAGGATAAATCAAAACAAGACTTGAGATTAACAGCTCACAGTTCATTGAACTATTATATTGATAAACAATGCTGCTCTGTGTGCTCTGTGTCAATGAAGGAACTTTGGGGCGAACGCCGGACATAATCCCATCCGGACAAAATCCCAGCGGACAAAATCCCAGCGGACAAAATCCCATACATGGGCGGACAGAATCCCAGTTGGGTATAAAAAAATAAAAAGACACAATTTTTTATCCCATTGGATTCAAGTACTTTTATTTCTTAATATCAATAATATTAACATTAACAGCACAATTAATATAAGCACTGTAACTATGTTCTTCAAAGTAACTAGTGATTTATTATAACAATACCAGCGATAATAAGTATAAAGAACAACAATAACTATAGGTTAAGCCAGGTGTGTTTATACTAATTTATGATAAAAAATATGCAATACTGTGACACTTCTAATAATGAAGGCAGTATGTTTTGATAAGATTAAAAATTGAGAACAGTTCTACCGTAATTGGCCAAGGTTTATTTTTTTTCCAGTGCTATTTTCAAAGGTTGGTGTTTTGTTACCAATTCACAACTTCTTCACAACTTCTCTGGCGTCGCTGGCCAATGGTTTTGAAATGCATCAATTGTGCCTTAATTAACTACATACGACTTAGACATACAAAAATACTTTTTACCACTCAAAATACCAGTAAGTAACATTAGTTATTGGAAAGTTCTGAGAGAGCTTTCCAAGAATTAATGTTAATGACTGGTATTTTTATGGTAGAAAATAACTTTATCAAAGACATACAAAAACACTTCTGTCCACTCGTACTGTATAAATGAATAATTATTTACATCTCATGCACAAACTAACAGAGTGTAAAAATTCCTCGATATTTTTTGTGTTATTTTGGCGATCTTTGCATAAGTTCATCAAGCGTTCATTCAAAGTTTTATAATTACGTTTTGCTCTCTTTTTTGGCTGCTGACCCAGGCGGTTTTGGCAAATAATGGTATTTACCATGGCATTGTCCTGTTGAAAACCCTCAATTAAACACCAAATACTTGGGTGTTTATGACCAATCAATTCCCTAAAAGAATTGTTCCACCCCTCACAAATATTGTTAGTTCTATGCCCTCCCTCTAATGTTTCCATGTTTCTGGAGGAAACAGTGGTTTTTGACGACGGAAACGAATAGGTGGCATTGCAGCATCAGAATTGTTAGAGGGTGGTGGTTGAATAGCCCGATAGCTACCCATAACGTATGTAGAATCAAAATATGATATGAAGTCCTCCAGTCCGTCTGGAGTATTGTTTTTTAAATGTTCCATGGCTGGCACCACATCAGGAAGTGGCAACAGAGCCAGTCCATCAACTTTAGCACAAAACTGCCTAACGTCAACATTGGATTTATACAAGTTTGTTAGACCCAATTCCTGAACTTTCCTCCACGTACTTTGTGTGAGGTGATAGAAGCACCCTTGTGCCGCGATCCTTGTTTTTGACGTCTGATGTCTCGACGAATGCTTTCAGGATTTCCGATTTTCTCACGTACATCATTTGTTGTTTGAAGAAGCGCTTCTGTAAGTAAGCGATTGGTTTTGGATTTTTGCTTTCTAGCATTAGACATCAGTGTAAGTCTGAGTTTACATGTCTCAAAGTCCGCTGTATCAGCTTCATGGCTGTGTTCTTTGGAATTAAATGCTGTTAACATTTCTAGGTCCGTTGTGAGTGCACCATTACATTGAAAGGCAACACGTTTGCTACATTCCCATCGGATGCTGTTCTTACTTTTATATTTTTTTGTGTTGAGAAAACCATCATAACAAAGTTTAAGGCCACCTTTCTGGCTTTTTATCACTTCCATACTGGACTTCAAATCTGATATGATTATTCTGTCCAACTGATTTGTGTTATATATCTTCGCTAAAAAAACAAGCAGGTTAACACAAAGCGAGTAGGCGGACTGATGGAAGTTTCAGTGATGAACAGGTGGTTTAAAACAAAGTGAGAAGTTTGAGTAAAACAACAACCAAAACACTGTTTTTGTAAATCAAAAATATTTCCTGGCATTTTGTCCGCTTTTGCCAGAAAAAAAATATTACCTGGGATTTTGTCCGCTTTTTTGTGAAAAAATATTGCCTGGTGTTTTGTCCGCCCATGTCTGGGATTTTGTCCGCTGGGATTTCGTCCGGGTAAAAAATCTGGGATATTGTCCGGATGGGATTTTGTCCGATGGGATTTTGTCCGCGCACCCTTTGGGGCATGCCTCTGTTGAACCGAAACAGGTATGCATAGCTGGTAGAACACCTGAAAAAATTTCCAATATTTACAAAGTACTCATAAAGTACTCCTAAAATACTCGGGAGTACCGATCTTTTTTTTTCAAAGTAATGAGTACGAGTACATGTTTTTGAAATTATATGAGTAAAGTACAAGTATTGAGGATTTTGTCAAAAAAGTGGTACTCAAGCTCTACAAGTACGAGTACTGAGTACTTTGGACCCAGCCCTGGCTTTCACACCTGTAATTCCTGGAAATTCTTGGAATTTGAAAAAATTAAATTACAGTGCCCTTGCAACTCCTTGAATTTTTTGGTAGCATCTGAACATCATTGAATTTCTTTGATACTTTGGGTATTAATTATAAATTTAAAATTAATAATTTTCACACACAGATAGATACAGAGGTAATTTTGTGAAAAGCATCTCTTTTATGTAAAAACTGAAATTTTAATTATACCCCCACCCTTGAAGAGAATGGAGGGATATACTGGATTACATGCATCCTTATGTGTGTCCGTCAGTTTGCCCATAATTCCGTACATCCATTTGTCCATCCGTTCATCTGTGTATCTGTCAGTCTGCAATATCTTGGCAGCGAGTGGATGGATTTCACTGAAATTTGGTGCGAGGGATCCTTGTTACAACGCATTCCTGCAAATGTTATAAAAAAGATGTCTGCATATATTTTCATACTGTACCAATGGCCCAGACTTAGCTGGTGCTAACTCTAAAATATTTAGGGCCGAACGCAAATTTTACCCCCCAATCCCCAAAATTTGCATCTAAAACCGAAAATTACATATCCTATATGGTCCTCCATACTTTTACTCCACTGGAAATAGATGGAGGAGAGGAAAAAACAGTGGAAAGAAATGTTCAGGGCTGTAACTTATAATTATTTTACGAAATTATTCATGTTACCTATTTTCGAGGCATGACCTTATTGTGGTCATTCTTGCTATGAATGTTCCATTGTTTAATTAGTGTTTCCTCTCTCCCTTTCCTTTATTCCCCCCTGGCTATTCTCCCATGCTTTTGGCTTATTTCTTGTAATGTTTATTACTAAAATTTCTTGGGAGTTTTGGCTTGGAAACAGAATTATTTTCTGGTGTTTTGGCTCAACAACGTTAGTTGTGTGAGCCTATGGCATAGCCCTCATGTCGGCATTGGCGTCAGCGTCGGCGTCCGCTCTCAAATATTTTTAACTTTTGTGTACAGGTTTTGATTTTTTGGCTTTTTAAAAATTTTTTTAGTTCTGCATATTGCCATGGTGGTTCACTATAACATTTAACTCTTTTCCAGGGTATTTTGTCTTAATTTTAACCCTTATTTTAGACTTATTTTGATGTTTGCGTGCAGGTTTTGAGGTTTTTTTTTCCTTTATTCCAAGTGAAGATTTACCTTGCAGCATATGGCCATGCTTTCTATTGTATGTAAACATGCATCTTAGGGCTAAGTTTGTATTATTTAACCCTTTTCCCGCTGAATTACTTCAATTGTGAACTTTTATGTACAGGTTTTGGACTTAGGCTTACAGCTTTTTACTTTTATGTACAGGTTGTGATAAAAAAAAAATTTCAATTGAGATTGACCTCACTGCATATTGCAGTGGTGGTTATTATAACATTGATATCTTTCCTGTGCATTTTTAATTTTTAAATTTAACCCTTTGAATAGATTTTTAGACTTATTTTGACGTTTGCGTGCAGGTTTTCATGGGTTTTTTTTTTCCTTTCTTCCAAGTGTAGATTTACCTTGTAGCATATGTCCATGCTTTCTATTGTATTTAAACATGCATCTCAGGGCTACGTTGTATTCTTTAACCCTTTTCCTACTTAATTACTTCAATTTTGGACTTCTTTTGTTTACAGGTTTGGATTTTTGTGCTTTTTAAAAAAATTTTTTCTTCTATGCATATTGCTATGGGGGTTCATGATAACATTTAACTCTTTTCCAGGGTTTTTTGTCTTAATTTTAGCCCTTTGAATCAAATTTTGGACTTATTTTGACGTTTGTGTGCAGGTTTTGATGTTTTTTTTTTACTTTTATGTGCAGGTTTTGAGGTTTGTCTTTCTTCTCTTCCAAGTGACGACTTACCTTGTAGCATATTGCCATGGTTCCTATTTTATGTTAGGATGCTTCTTGGGGCTATTATTATATTATTTAACCCTTTAGCTGCTTATTTACTTTAATTTTGGACTTTTGTGTGCAGGTTTTGTACTTTTGTGTGCAGGTTTTAATATTTTTTTTTAAGTGGAGTTTTACCTCACTGGCATATTGCCATGGTGGTTACTGTAACATTTTCAGGGTATTTTTCTAAATTTTAACCCGTTGAAACAAAATTGTGATACTTTTTTGACTCTTATGTGCAGGTTTTGAGGTTTGTCTTTCTTTTCTTCCAAGTGGATATTTTTCAAGTAGAGTTTCACCTTACTGGCATATTGCCATTGTGGTTACTGTGACAGGGTATTTTTCTCAATTTCAATTTTAACCCCTTGAAACAAATGTGATACTTTTTTTTTACTTTTATGTGCAGGTTTTGAGGTTTGTCTTTCTTTTCTCCCAAGTGGCGACTTACCTTGTAGCATATTGCCATGGTTCCTATTTTATGTTAGGATGCTTCTTGGGCTATTTTTATATTATTTAACCCTTTAGCTGCTTATTTACTTTAATTTTGGACTTTTGTGTGCAGGTTTTGTACTTTTGTGTGCAGGTTTTGATATTTTTTTTAAGTGGAGTTTTACCTCACTGGCGTATTGCCACGCTGGTTATTGTAAGTAACATTTTCAGGGTATTTTTCTAAATTTTAACCCTTTGAAACAAATGTGATACTTTTTTTACTTTTATGTGCAGGTTTTGAGGTTTCTCTTTCTTTTCTTCCAAGAGGATATTTTTCAGGTGGGGTTTCACCTTACTGGCATATTGCCATGGTAGTTACTGTGACATTATCAGTGTATTTTTCTCAATTTTAACCCATTGAAACAAATGTGATACTTTTTTTTTTTTTACTTTTATGTGCGCAGGTTTTGAGGTTTGTCTTTCTTTTTTTCAAAGTGGAGACTTACCTTGTAGCATATTGCCATGGTTCCTATTTTATGTTAGCATGCTTCTTGGGGGTTATTATTATATTATTTAACCCTTTAGCTGCTTATTTTATTTAATTTTGGACTTTTGTGTGCAGGTTTTGAACTGTTTTTTTTTTATACTCCAGCCACCCCTTTACATTGGCCACCTGTTGGTGAGCTACGGGGTACTGATACCCCCCTCTAGTTTTCCCCCATGTTTACGTCCTCACCCTTGGGTGTTTAGGCATTTTGGTCTGCATCTACCATCTAATGTTCTGCAGTTTTTTCTCTGGAAGTCTCTGTTTTGCATCAGATAGTGTTTAAATTGGTAACTGATTTCGGGCCATGTTTATCAGTGCCTGGAGTCATGTTTCCGGTTTGTTTACACTTTTTGTTTATGTTGACAACGGTTACTTCTTATAGTGATTACTTGTCCTCTGCTTAGTTCAGTTCATAGCAAGAAACAATATTGTCCATAAGTATTACATTAATTTTTTAAAATGATTTTAAAATTTTTGTCCACACTTAGGCTTTTTGGGGATCCATTTGGGCTCATTGTTCCCATTGGGAACTTGGGCTCTTCTGAAATTTTTTTTTTTTTTTAAATTATTTTCTTTTGAAATGTTATAATGGATTAATATATATTATGTATATTTATTTCAAGGGTTAGTGCGAGTAATATGACTGTGTATATTTCATGTTGAAAAAATATTGTTCAAATTGTAATGCGAGGATATCTTCCTCTAATTCACAGGTTCATTGTGTTTCTTATAGTCAGTGTATTCACACTAATTCTTGCTCTGTGTGTGTTGATTGATATGACAAAGTTGGAGACGTGTGTCACGGTATTTTGTTAGCAGTGAGGGGTCCATTCCGGTCCTCTCTCCGTAGGGTCACTCTATATTATCAGTTTCTTTTTCAGAATTCAGAGTGATGTTTCCGTGATGTCTTCAACAAATGTGTCTCCGTCATTGCAATATTAGGGCTAGCGGGAAGTGCTCAAGGTATTACGACAATTGCCGGGAGTTCACTAGTTCGATTGAAGGCATTGATCGCCCTCTAGTCCGCCGGCGTCGCGACCATTCACTGAATGGCTCAGCACCCGGCTTCGTCTGTCGCGGTCCAGGGAAGCAGATTGGGTGATGCGAGTAGTACGGAGGAAGCCTGTCAGTCTGGTAGCTAGCTCGTCCAGGTCCACCCGGACTGCGAGTGAGAGAGGCCCCCTCTCTCTTGCATCAACATCTGCGCCACGATGTTGTTGTATGTTTGTTCGCTTAGTCGGAGCTTACGTCCACTCCTCCTGCTCGGGATGCTCCGTCGCATGACAATCCGACACGGCTGTTATATTGGCTTCCTCATCCTCGTCAACACACACGACCGCACCTTGGCTATGTAACCACAGATTTCAAGGGGACGTTCGCATATTATATAAATGCAGGATTGAACGTCCCTGGTGCTCCTGCTTTGCTGACCAAGGAATACACGTCGACCAGGTCACTCCATCTGCTAGCCAAGGATACGAGACCTTTCCAGTTGGGACATTCACATATTATATAAATGCAGGAATGAACGTCCCTGGAGCTTCCAGCGGATAATTTATGTAGGACCGCAGCTCCACAGGTCTCCTAGAGTAACATGAACAAGGTGTTGTTACCGTGATATCTTCGTAATGTGTGCTTCATTCGTCACAGTCAAATGAAGAGTTAGCGGCAAAGCGCTCATGTAGATGCGTCAATTGCCTGGAGTTCCCTAGTAGGATCGATGGCTTTGGCGTCTGCTAGCTCGCCCGGTGTCGCGACCATTCACTGAATGGCTCAGCACCCGGGTTCGTCTGTTGCGGTCCAGGAAGAAAATTTAGGTGATGCGAGCACTATAAATACAATGTGCACACCCAGTGACGACGGATACGAGGATAGTACGGAGGAAGCATATTAGTCTGGTTCCTAGCTCATCCAGGTCCATCCGGGCTGCGAGCGAGAGAGGTCCCTCTCTCGTACTACAACATCTGGGTACAGATGTTGTGGTACAAAACGTTCCTCAGTTGGGGCATACGTCCACCACTCGGGATGCTCTGTTATATAGACAGTCCAGAGAGACTGCTATTTCGGTTTCCTCATCCTCACGGCAGCACACGCGACTGCACCTTGGCTATGTGACCAGTCATATTCAACCAACATCGCCGACCAGGGATTCTATGGCGACCAGGTCACGCCATCCGGTAGCCAAGGATACGAGGCCTTCATACTCCGGATGTCCGCACATAAGAAATATGCAGGGGTCAACGTCCAAGGAGCTTCCAGCGGCTAAATTCTGTAAGACTGCAGCTCCATAGGTCTCCGTTACGGACGTGCTATCACAGATAGCACAAATTATCGCAGCATCCCCGCACCCGACATAACTCTGTCAGATTAAGAATTATCCGAGGAAGCTGGGTTGGTACGTTCCGCTGCAGATTCAGGCACAGACGACCAAGAATTACAAGTGGTCCGACAGGATGGCGAAAGGGATATGGATGAGTTGTATTTTCCCTTTTGGAACAACATAATTGCCATAGAGTGCATCCGGCATTATCTTTTGACGTTGTTCCTCCGGACCAAAAATTGCTGCGTTGCCGGATAAGAGACTGATAGCGCCACTGGACTCAGAATTCTTATCAGTTTAGGGACATCATCCCTCAGTTTCCTACATAGTCCAGAAATGTCTCATGGACATTTGATCTGTTGATTGACGCTATATATATATAACTTGCTACCTAAATGGGTAGGTCAGGTTTCTTATCGGCAAATGCTCTACATCTGCCTTTCATCAATTCAAGGAATAATTTGAAATGGCACGACAGAGCATTCTGAAAGTTCTCTGCGTCTAGACGACCAGGCCAGGACCTATTATTCTTTATACCATCGTCAATGTCAATTCCAACCACGATGTTGGAAACGACAATATCGTCTAGCAGGGTTAGCTTAGACGCATCATCGTACGCGGATCACCTTACCAGAGCGTTATCATTACGTCTCAAAGGAAAGATTTCCAGGATGTACAACCTCTTTAAGAGTTCTTTCAAGGGCCTCACGTAAAACTCCGCCCTTTTTGTGGCAATATGTAGTTGGTTAGACGTGACGCGGCCCTGGCTGCATCCGCGCATGTGGATAGTAAGGTGAAAAACTCTCTCAGAGTTGCTCCGGTCTCCGGAGAGTTTATTTTCGACAGCAAGCTTTCCACAGTCTATGATCAGATAACTAAGAAAGCTTCAGACTCTCTGCTATTCAAATCCGCTTCCATGTAGTCGGATTCAGCGGAGAAAAGTAGGACAGGCACTTCTGGGACGAATATGTCCAAGGGAAGTTCCTATAGGGGTTCCTACGTGTCCTCTAGGTCTTACTCTAGAGAGTGTCAGGGTAGCGACTCAGGTAGAGGCCATAATTCTGGCCGAGACATCCAGTCAGATGCCCCTAGGTCGACGGGGAGAGTTGTGGGCCGTGGAGGACATGGCTTCTCCTTCCGCAAGCCTCGCAGGACCAGGAGGTAATGGTATTAACCTCTATCGTGTACCAGTGAGCGGAAGACTGTCGAGTTTCTCAATTAATTGGGAGTAGATTACGGACGTCCCTTGGATTCGAGGGGTGATTTCGGAAGGACTAAATTGTCCTTCAAACGAAAACCTCCGTTAACTCGAAGACCAAGATGGACTCAGCTCCCGGCAAGTCCGCAGGAAAGAGGCTCGCTTCCATCAGAAGTCCAGTCTCTTCTGGAATGATCGCGATAGAGATCACAGAAATCCAGGAATTTCCAGGTTTCTACAACCATCCTTTTCTGGTTCCAAAACCAGACGGCTCGTTCTGTCCACTCATAAATCTGAGCTGGATAAACAAGCTGATCGTGGCTCCAAGTTTATATATGGAGTCCATCCGATCGTTCAGAGCGAGTTTTCGGGTGTATGACTATGCTACATGCATAGATCTCAAGATGCGTACTTTCACGTCATGGTACATCAGGCGTTCAGAAAGTATCTTCGCTTCTTCATCATAGGAGTCATGTTTCAGCTTCACGCAATGTGCTTCGGTCTGAATCTAGCCCCCTGGGCTTTCACTCGAATAACAAACTCGGTAATGACTCATTTCCGAGCTCATTTGTCTGCGATAACGTCGACCTACCTGGACGACATTCTTTAGAGGTATGGCAATGAGTTAATGCTTCAGAACGATGTGCAGAATCTGCTTCTATTGCTCCGACGTCTCGGTTTCATAAGTAAATGAGGAGAAGTCGGATCTGGTATCGTCCAAGTCATTCACCCACCGGGGGATGAGCTTCGAGATGCACAACATTCTCGTTCGTCTGCCGTTAACCAGAGCGAAATTAATCAGTTGTTATGCTCACTATTGTCTTCATTCAGACAAGGTCTCAGCGATAGATCTCATGAGACTGATACGTTTGTGCGGAGCTGCCGCGATTTTATTCCGATGGGGCGGTTACGCACTTGTCCTCTCCAATTTCTTCTGATCCAGAATTGGAAGGTGAAGATTTTTTTGCTCAATACGGACATCTTCTTGTCAATCAAGTGAATAAGAGATTCAGACTTGGGTAGGTTTTCAGTGGTTAATTCAGGGAGTTCCACTGCAATTGCCGGATCCAAGTTTTACAGTTTTGACGGATGCCAGTCAAACAGGTTGGGTTGTATCATTGAGCCCAACGGATTTGAATGGCCAGGGTCTTTGGGGTCCGTAGTTCCTAATCAAGCACCTTAACATCAAGAATGATGTCATTTTGGCTTGCGCTACGTTATTGGATGAACGTTATTCAGAATGCTCATGTGCTAATTCTGTCTGACAATTCAACGGTATTAGCGTATTTTCAGAACTAGGGAGACGCTCATTCCATTCTGTTATTCATGTTAATGGAAGGAATCTTTCTGTTTGTACTTCACAGCGGGGCCGCTTGTTGCCGCCAGAATGGACTTTCAAAAAACGAGTATTCAATCAGATTTGCTACTAAGGAGAGAGGCAGCCAATGATCGACTTATTCGTGAAGCATCTCAATAATCAGTTGCAGCCGTATGTGTCACAATGTTCGGATCTTCGAACGTTTGCAGTAGATGCTCTATCGATCTTGTGAGACGGAATAATAGGATATGCATATCTTCCAGTGCCGTTGATTCAGCAGATATTGCTCAAGTTAAATATCTCAATGCAATATTCTGTTGGTAGCATTTCTAGCTCCACAAAGACCGTGGATTAATCTACTCAGGCGTCTGTTGTGGGACATGCCGTGGAAGCTTCCTCCACATTTCGGTCCATTCTATGGTCAGATGGATTCAATTTACTATCAGTACTGCTTATGATAATATCTTCAATCAGCAGTCTGTGCTTTAGTTTTAAGCTCATGAAGTAAGAGTTCTTCCTACATCATGGGCTTACGCTAATAATGTTGCTATTACAGATCTAATGAGGGCTGCATATTGGTCTTAGCTCTCCACTTTCACAAATTTGTATCTGAATAATTTTGAGTCTATTTCTGCAGATCTGCATTGTTTAGGTCCGTTATTTTTCACTCAGAATGTCGTCCACTAAACAGTGGCAACTATATATATGTAGGCTTTCGGTTTCGGCAGTGACTCTGTCCTGCTGCCCTCTTCGCTCTGGAGTATTTGATCCAGGGCAAGGGGAAGTGGGGGGGCGGGGGGGTGTTCCCTTAGGTCCTCTGCTTTATAGTGTAAAGCAAGGGAATACCTCCCTTGAAGTAAGTAATTCCGAGTCGGTACCAGGATGGTTTTAAAGTAAAGCTAATGTTTACTCATCTATGTATTATTTTTTAAGTGTTGCTCGGTGTGAGACATTTGTATATATCACATGTTAATCGGGCATTAATATACAATCCTCGGACACTTTTAAATGAGTATACAAAGTCTCATTTTGTGGGACTTCCTTATTTATTGGCTTTCCTTTAAAAAATATTAGTATAAAGGGTTATACTGGATGTTAATAGAGATCATTGATGTTATTGCGCCCCATTACAGAATGGTGTTGTGTCTTTCTTTTTGATACAAATAAGAAAGATACATGTAAAGCCTATCTCTCATTTTCTCCTTGAGGGGATAGTTCTGTTATATGTAATTCAGTCTATGGGATTTTCCTTTATGTCCTAGGCCCTCCAACCTTTTTACCATTCAGCTAAGTCTGGGTCATTGGTACAGTATAAAAATGTTAAAAAATTTATAGAGTTGGGAACTCATACCTCCCCGCTGAGTACATAATGCTTACCAGGCACTGGTTGTAAGAATGACATTTGGCGCCAATTTCAAGACCTCCTTGACAGTGGAGGATGCGCAGTGGAGTAAAAGTATGGAGGACCATATAGGACATGTAATTTTCGGTTTTAGATGCAAATTTTGGGGATTGGGGGGGTAAAATTTGCGTTTGGCCCTAAATATTTTAGAGTTTGCACCAGCTAAGTCTGGGTCATTGGTAAGTATAAAAAATATATAAATTACTATAAATTTTTTAACTTTTCACCAGAATTACAGTCCTTACTTTGTAAATTTTTCATGAGTTTTTGGTCCTTACTTCGTCAATTGTTCATGATTTTTTGGTCCTTATTTCATTTTTAATTCATTTATACTTCATCGGCCCGGCACTGCAGTGGGGGTATAATTGCCTTCAGCAATAGCTCTTGTTCAATTTGAAGTTTTAAATGTGCAATCACAACGTCTGCATTGTTGACACCATATGAGTGCACACTATTACTGTAGGTGTCTTGATCTGGAAGAAGGTCAGTTGCAAAGAACTAAAAATAAAATGGTTTAGATATTTGGAGGAGTAATAACAGTTGGAAAGAACTAAGAATAACTTAAATGGTTTAGATTTTTGGAAGGTTAATCTGAACCTTGCAAAACTGAAAATTTATTTGTAGACATTTTTCTTTCTGCAAGATAAAAATGTAAAAAAAAGTGAAATGGACCAATCATGTAAAAACTCATTTGTGTCTCTCCATTTATCTGCTCACCACTCCTAGTTAGCTCACCTGACTGAAAGTCAATGTTGGCTATACTGATCACTCCTCATCTGGTGTCCATCGTTTTTTGTAAAGGTTGTGTTTGGATCTTCTGCCAAACTGCTGACCTAATTCCAATTAATTTTTGTACAGAGGTGGTGGAAAACTGCCCCCGAGTTTAAAAAAATTCTTCTTCTCAGGATTTGATAGGTGGAATAAGTTCATATGTTGGATTCAGCCCCTTTTAAGGTGTACACGGAAGTTTGTTCAAAGGAAGTTTGAGGGGGGCAATGTTTTCAGCCCCATACAAAATTTCTATTTTTAGAAGCAAAGGCGCCATTTAAACTAGATAAGTCATGTGGTTTTAGTCAGTCATAAGTACTTCACAAAGGCAAAAGTGGTCTCTCAAAACCTGTGGTCTCTCATGTCAGGTCCACTACAGAGTAAAACAACCAAATGGTACAAGGTCATAGCAGTCTCTTAAGACAGGTGGTCTCTCAAAACAGGTTTTACTGTACTATTATTATTGAAGAGTGCCTGTATAATAAAACAAATTTATATAAACAAAATATTATTTGCGTTTGACTGAATGTGAAACTTAACAAGGAAAATATTGGCTTTTGCTCTGGTACCCAAATTTTTTTGAAAGCCCTGAAAATGCCGTCTAGCACTCAACCAGTTAATAACTAGGAATGAATTACTTATACATTAGGCAGGTGAAGAATCTAGCAAAGAAATGTTTGTCTGGATATTTTTATGGCCAACTTTTTGACACATGCTGCAACATAAAAGTCTATTCTGATGTTGGTCTAGGTATCTCCATGTAATAGGCTCACTGCTGCAGTATGCAATATAAATAAAAGTTTTCAAGGTGGACCTGAAAAATTGGGCGGTGATTAAAATGTAGCAATATTTTTATACGGTACCAATGACCCAGTCTTAGCTGGTGCTAACTCTTAAAATTTCAGGGTCAAACACAAATTTTGCCCCCCCCCCCCCCCCCCCCAATCCGCAAAATCTGCATCAAAATCCAAAAAATCTATGTCCTATATGGTCCTCCATACTTTTGTCCACTGCACATGCGCAGTGTCAAGAAAGTACCGAAATTGGTGCAAAATCTTCATTCTTTGTTTGGCCCTTCACTCAGTAACATCTCACTGATATCTGTGCTTATAATCTCAGTTAAAATGATGCCAGACACAAAATCATGAAGGAAATGGTGGATCCAAGGATGAAATAAGAGGATGAGAGGAAGAAACTGGAAGGACGTGTTCAGGGCTGTAACTTATAATTTTTATGCAAAATTATTTTATGTTCCCTAATTTTGGGGCAAGGGCCTGATGTTTTCATTCTTGCTATGAAATCTCCACTGTTTGTTCAGTGTTTTCTCTCTCCCTTTCCTTGATACCCCCCTAGCTAATCTCCCATGCTTTTGGCATAATTTTTGAAATTTTTTTACTGAAATTTCTTGGGAGTTTTTAGCATATATAGTTACAGAATGTTTATTCTGTTTTCCCTATGGTTAAGTCCTCACCCTTGGGGTGTTTAGGCGTTTTGGTCATGCATCTACCATCCGATGTACTGCAGTTTCTTCTGTGGAAGTTTCTGTTTTACATTGGATAGTGTTTTAAAATTGGTTATTGATATCAGGCCATATTTTCAGTGCCTGGAGTCTTGTTTCCGGTTTTTATTCACTTTTGTTTACGTTGACAACAGTTACTTCTGACAGTGATTCGTTGTCTTCTATAAGGTTTTGTTCATAGCCAGATACATTAATATTGTCCGTAAGTGTAACATTAATTTTCAGATAGTTTTAAAATTTTTGTCCACACTTAGGCTTTTTTGGGATCCAGTTGGGCTCATCGTTCCCTTTGGGAACTCGGGCTCATGTCAAAATTTTTCGAAAATTTTTTCTTTTAAATTATTTTTCGAAATTTTTGTAATGGATTATATTATTATTATGTATCTTTGTACTTTCAAGGGTTAGTGCGAGTACTACGGCTGTTTAATATTTTTTTCAAAATATGAAAGAATATTGTTCAAATTGTAAATCAAGGAAGTCTTCCTCTGATTCTGATGTTCATTGTATTTGCTGTAGTCAATGTACTCGTACTAATTCTTGCTCAGTGTGTGTCAATTGGGATGACAAACGTTGGGAGATGTGTGTCTTGGTATATTATTAGTGGTGAGAGGTCCATGCCGGTCCTCTCGCCACAAGGTCACTCTAGTTTTTCATTTCCTTTTTCAGAGGAACAAGAACAGGGTGATGTTTCCATGATGTCTTCAGGAAGTGTGCTTCCGTCGTTGACGACCTTGTCGCCAGCTAGCTCGCCCGGTGAAGCTATCACTCGTAAAGTGGGTGATGTGACACCAGGTTCATCCGTTGCGGTCCAGGAGAGGAGAACTGGTGTTGCGAGCACTATAAACTAGGATCACGCATACCCGGCGACGACGGATCAGAGGATGGAATGGAGGAAACCAGACAGTCCGCCAGCTAGCTCATTCAGGTCTACCCAGACAGTGAGCGAGAGAGGTCCCTCTCTCTTACAGCAACATCTGGGCCCAGATGTTGTTGTACGTAACGTCTGTCTGTCGGAGCATATGTCCACTCCTCCTACTCGGGACGCTCCGTCGCATAGACAGCCGGGCGCAGCTAGTCTACTTGTTTCCTCATCCACACGTCGCACACATGACCGCACCTTGGCTACGTGACCGCAGATATCCAACCTGCTTCGCCGTCCAGGGATTCCACGTCGACCAGGTCACTCCATCCAGTAGCCAAGGACACGAGGCCTTACCAGTTGGGACATTCGCATAAAAGAATTATGCAAGAGTTGCTGTGCCAGGAGCTTCCAGCGACTAAACAACGTAAGACCATGGCTCCACAGGTATCCGTGACGGACTTGCTATCACAGATAGCACAACTCATCGCAGCATCCCAGCAACCTTCAGAAACTCTTTCAGATCAGGAACTGTCTGAGGAAGCTGGGTCGGTATGCTCCCCTGCAGTGTCAGAAAGGGACGACCGAGATTCACATTTGGTCCAGTCAGATGTGAAAGGGAATCAGCGGAGCTGGAATTTTCCCTTTCAGAACAACATAAGGTGGCCATAGATTTCATCCTGCAACACCTTCCAGAAGTTGTTCCTCCAGACCAGAGAGCTGCGATTCCAGATAAGAGACTGATAGCTTTCCTGGACACAGACTTTTTTGGCCGGGATAAGGACGCCGTGCCTGAGTTTTCGGCCCAGTCCAGAAATGTCACATTGACATTTGAATTGCTGAATGACGCTATTTTCAGGCTAGCCTCTAAGACTGGCAGATCCAGTTTCTTATCGTCTCATGCTCTACATCTGCTGTTCATCAACAGTAGAAATAGATTTGAAACGGCAGGAAAGGGCATTCCGAGAGTTCCTCTGCATTTAGACGACCAGGCAGAAGACTTGGAGTTGTCATTGCTGGCGTCTATGTCGATTCTCTCCAATACATTGGAGACGACAATCTCGTCTAACAGAGCCAGTTTAGACGCCTTATCTTACGCAGATCACCTTACCAGAGCGTTATCACAACGTCTCGATGGAAAAGAATTCCAGGATGTTCAAACTTCCTTGAGAGTTCTTTCGAGGGCCGTAGCATATCCATGTATAACTCCGCCCTTTCAGTGGCAAATTTGGAGTTAGTCAGACGTGATGCTGCCCTAGCTTCATCCACTTGGGTGGATTCTAAGGTGAAAAACTCTCTTCGAGTCGCTCTGGTTTCAGAAGAGCTTCTCTGTGATGGTAAGCTTTCGCTAATCTATGATCCAGGGACCAGCCGTGAGGGCGACTAGGGCGATTAAGTCGCCCTTCTAAGCCCAAAGTCGCCTAGAAAAATAGTCGGGGCGATTACAAGTCGCCCTCTAAAAATTGGCCAAAATGAGAAAAGGCTGAACTGAGTGATGCGAGGTTTACATGAAAACGAGTATTTTCAAAAATCGAATGTGCTCGAGTGTGATAAATGGGTATTTTAATTCGTCAAATAAACGTCCATTTATTTGAAATCACACGACAAGCAATTGTCCATTGTCGATTTTGGCAGATTTTTTTATTTCTATTTTGTTGCGTTACAGTCGGAGCTTCAAGTGTCGAAACAAAAATAGGTGACTTACGCGACTCAACAAACAACCCAGTTTGAAAGTAGGTTAAGTCGCTTAGGATGCCGAATATGTATACACAACGGACGTGTTTTATAACACATTATTTTCATTTCGATTTGCTGACGACTGTTAACTGTTGGGCTGTCTATTCCCAGAAAAACACGAATGGAATTGAAACACATGAAAAAAAGCTTTAGTGATGTCAAGAAAAGCTTTGTACAGGACACAAGTGTGCATGGACGATCTTGAAAAAGGGTCCTCCTAAACATCGGAATGACATGAAATGACGCGGAATGACACCGGAATGCCATAAAAATGATGTGGAATGACATTTCTTTTACAAAATACTCGACCCCAGAATGTATTTTGTTTATTAACTAACAAAGTACCTCCCAAGCAACCTTCTTACATCTGGTCCTGTTCACACTTTCAGACTTAGGAAATTATTAGCTTAGTAGACTTTGTTGAAAGGCAACCACAGGAGGGTGATGGGGGATTGGCATGAAGAAGAGGTGAGGGGTCATGAAGGAGAAGGTAGCAGTGGGGGATTTTTAGTCAATAATTACATTGTGATTTTTTAACCTGGCACAGATGCATCATAGACAACTGGACCTGGATTATTTGTACGTTAATGGAGGACCATAAATTGAAAATATGAAGGGGCGGCGGGGGTGGTACATGAATATTCTTAATTTTCCCCACTTGCCTATGAAGTCTCCCTACATGACTCTGCAGTCTCCCTATTTTTTCTGGAGGGAGACTTGAAGTCTCCCTAAAATTCCCCCCTAGGCTGGTCCCTGCTATGATCAGATTACTAAGGAAGCTTCGGACTCTCTGCTCTTTAAGTCCGTTTAAAAAAAACGGATTCAGCAGAGAGGAGTAAGTCAGGGACTTCTTGGGCGAGGACATCCAAGGGAAGTTCCTATAGAGGATCTAAGAAAGCCTCTAAGTTTTACTCCAGAGACCGTCAGAGTAACGACTCAGGTAGGGGTCGTAATGCTGGCCGAGACAACCGGTCAGATGCCCCTAGGTCGACTGGTCGAGGTGCGGGTCAGGGAGGATGTAGTTTCTCCTCCTGCAAGCCTCGCAGGTCCAGGAGGTGATGGTCAGAATCTCTATTGCGCTCCAGTGGGCAGAAGGCTGTCGAGATTCTTAACCAATTGGTTGTCAATTACGGACCACCCATGGGTTCAGGGGGTTATTTCGGAAGGTCTAAAACTGTCCATCAAGGAAAAACCTCCGTTAACATGAAGTACACGTTGGACTTCCGTCAAACCTTCAGAAGAGAGATTTGCTTCTATCAGAGGTGCAATCTCTTCTGGAGAAGAACACAATAGAGGTCGTAGAAAACCAGGAATCTCCCGGCTTCTACAGTCACCTGTTCCTGGTACCAAAACCAGACGTCTCGTTCCGTCCAGTTATAGATCTAAGCTGGATAAACAAGCTGATCGTGGCTCCAAAATTTTATATGGAGACCATTCGATCGGTAAGAGCGAGCATTTGAGTGAACGATTATGCTGCGAGCATAGATCTCAAGGATGCGTACTTTCACGTCATGGTACATCCGGCGTTCGATGTCCTAGGAGTCATTTATCAGTTCCGAGCAGTGTGCTTCGGTTTGAATCTAGTGCCCTGGGCCTTCACTCGAATAATGAACTCGGTAATGACTCATTTCCGAGCTCATTTGTCTGCGGTAACGTCGGCCTACTTGGACAACATTCTTCAGAGGTACGGCGACAGAATAATGCTTCAGAACGATGTTCAGAGTCTGCTTCTACTGCTCCGACGTCTCGGTTTCATAGTAAACAAAAAGAAGTCGGATCTAGTTCCGTCCAAGTCGTTCATCCACTTGGGAATGAGCTTCGAGACGCACAACAATCTGGTTCGTCTGCCATTACCCAGAGCGAAATTAGTCAGTTGTTACGCCCGTTTTTGTCTTCACTCAGATGTAGTAACAGCAAGAGAATTCATGCGACTGATAGGTTTGTGCGGAGCCGCCGCGGATCTTATTCTGATGGGGCACCTACGCACTCGTCCACTTCAGATATTTTTATTCCCCCGAAAAAAATTAGGGGGAATCTAGCCGTGACGTCGTCCGTCTGTCCATCTGTCCGTCCGGGCGTAGACGGAATTCGTGTCCGCTCCATAACTTCTTACAGCCTTCAAGGATATTAATGATACTTGGTATTATTATTGCCCACAACCAGAGGGTGTGTCGCGAATAAGGTTGGAATGGCTATCAAGGCTTTTTTCGGGGGAATCAGCCACCCTTTGGTGGCCATCCTCTAGTTTACTCAGAATTGAAGTGTGAAGATTCATTCGCTTGAAACGAACATCGTCTTGTCAAACCAAGTAAAACAAGAGATTCAGACTTGGGTAGATATTCAGTGGTTAACTCAGGGAGTGCCACTGCAACTGCCGGATCCGATTTTTACAATTATGATGGATGCAAGTCAAACAGGTTGGTGCGGAACCTTGAGCCCACCAGATTCGAGGTGCCAGGGTATTTGGGATCCGCAGTTCCTAAACAAGCACATAAACATCAAAGAGGTGATGTCAATTTGGCTTGTGCTACGTCATTGGATGAACATTATTCAGAATTCACATGTTCAAATTCTGTCCGACAATTCAACAGTAGTAGCATATATTCGGAACCAGGGAGGCACACATTCCATTCTGTTGTTCAACTTAATGGAGAGAATCCTTCTGTTGTGGAGCATCAGGTTCTTCTGTCGGTCCGTCATATTCCGGGTCGTCTGAACGTTCTAGCGGACTCCCTTTCTCGGAAAGGTTGTATATTGCCGTCAGACTGGACTCTCAACAAATGAGTATTCAACCAGATCTGCTACCAATGGCATCGTCCTATGATAGACTTGTTTGCGACGCATCTCAACAATCAGTTGCAGACGTATGTGTCGCCATGCCCAGATCCTCGAGCGTTTGCAGTAGATGCTCTCTCGATCTCTTGGGACGGAATGATAGGATACGCATATCCTCCAGCTCCGTTGATTCAACAGATATTGCTAAAAATCAAGCAATGTCACTGCAAGATTCTGTTGGTACATGGGAGGACCTTCTTTCGCAGGGGAAATCGCGCACACTGCATCACAACCCGCAAGGTCTTAACCTTCACGTATTTCCGTTGTGCGGTCCTTCTTGCACGGCAAGCATTTTACAGGACGAGCAGTGGACGCAATTTCTATCTGTAAGAGGACCTCCTCTTCACTAAATTATGCTGCTAATGCCACACAAAGTAGATGTTCTGTTTCAAATGCATGCGGGCGGGCGGTTTTTTATTTTATATTTTATTTTTGTAATTATTTGTTTGCCATCAGAAGTTCATATTCTTGGTTTATTTTATGTTTTAGGCCTCATAATCTACAGAATAGCAAGGGTGGTGGTGTTTCGTCCCTTGGGTGCAACAAGGCTTTGCAATGCTGAAGCATTGCAAAGCCTTGTTGCACTCAAGGGACAAATTTATCAGTTTATTAACTTGTGTAAAATATCAGACATAAACCATTTAATTTTTATTTTTTCAAGTTTGCATTGGTCATAAAAAGAGAGCATGCGGCAGCCAAAAGGACCATGCAGGAGGGCCTGAGAAACAGATTTTTAATTTTATTAAGCCTAAGTGGAAGGTTTTCTCTCGTTGGCGTAGGGATCATTCTGTTGATATTTATGATCCCCCCATTCCAGACATTGTTAATTTTTTGGTCTACTTGTTTTGACGAGATCAAACTGCAGCCAGTAACTATTAAGGGTTATAGGTCTATGCTATCGGATACTTACGCTCATCATGATAGCTTACAAATTGGATCTAATGTCTCTTTATCAAAGTTAAGTTAAAAACTTTTCGATAAATAGACCTAGAACCCTTAGGTTAATTCCTAAGTGGAATTTAGCTTCGGTTCTTCTGAAGCTAAAAGAAGCGCCATTTGAACCCCTTGACACGGTAGACTTCAAATACTTATCTTATAAGACTGCTTTTCTCTTAGCCTTCTCTTCTGCTAGAAGAGTTAGTGGACTTCATGCACAATCTGTGGATGATTCTCACTATCGTAGTGTTGGTAATACTATTACTTTGACTACTAATGTTGGATTTTTGGCTAAGAATCAGGCTCCCAATAAGTACCCTGAACCTATTGTTATTAAGGCTCTTCCATGCTCAGATGGCCATAGGCCTTTGCTATGTCCAGTTAGAGCTATGCATATTTACAAACGTAGATCTGAGTTTATCAGAAAGGGACGAAAACGTCTCTTTCTGTCTCTGCTTCCAAATGGAAGGGACATCACGGTCCATTCTATTTCAAGGTGGATTCAATTGGCTATTCGTACTGCTTATGAAAAATTATCTTCTAGTCAGCAGTCTGTGCTTAAGATTTCGGTGCATGAAGTGAGAGTGCTGTCTACATCTTGGGCTTATGCTAATAGTATTGCTATTACCGATTTGATGAAGGCTGCATACTGGTCTCAGCCTTCTATGTTTACGAATTTTTACCTTAGAAATATTGAGTCTATTTCTGGCGACCTGCATTGTTTAGGTCCGTTATCTCTTGCTCAGAATGTCGTCCACTAAACAGTTGCAACTATAGTTACACAGGCTTTCTGTTCCAGCAGTGACTCTGTCCTGCTGCCCTCTTCGTTCTGAGGTGATTGACCCAGAGCAGGGAGGGGGGATGGTGTTCCCTTATATCACCTGCTTTATAGTGAAAAGCAAGGGAATACCTCCTCTGGAGTCAGTAATTCAGAGTCGGTGCTGGGATGTTTTTAAAGTGTAAAGCTAATGTTTATCTCATTTATGTAATATTTTTAAAGTGTAGCTCGGTGTGAAGCATTTGTATATGTCACGTGTCATATGAGCGTTAATATACAATCCTCAAACACTTTTAAATGAGTATAAAGAGTCTCATTCTCTGGACTATCTTTATTTATTGGCTTTCCTTTAAAGAATTAGTATAATGGGTTATACTGGATGTTAATATAGATCATTGATGTTATTGTGCTCAATTACGGAGTGGTAATGTGTTTTTCTTATTTTGTATAAACAAGAAAGATACATGTAAATCCTGTTTCTCCTTGAAGGGATAATTCTGTTTACATGTAATTGAGCCTATTGGATTTTCCTTTATGTCCTAGGCACTCCGGCCTATTTTCTATTCAGCTAAATATGTGTCTTTGGTACAGTATAAAAATGTTAAAAAATGTGTAGTAATTTATATATTTTTTAGCTCACCTGAGCGAAGCTCAAGGGGAGCTTTACTAATCACTTTCTGTCCGTTGTCCGTCCGTCCGTCCGTCCGTCGTAAACTTTACATTATCGACTTCTCCTCACAAACTACTGGACCAAATTCAACAAAATTTGCTGTGCATGTTCCCTATCATATGTCAATTCAAGTTTGTTCAAATAAAGTTGCCACGCCCACAGGGGGCACCACAGGGGGCATAACTCTGATAGCACCCATGAATTTCTTTCCAAAATCAAAAAAAATCTTCTTCTTCAGATCCACCAGGCAGAATTCTTTCATATTTGGTATACAACATC
The DNA here is from genome assembly GCA_031216915.1 of Pictodentalium vernedei. Lineage (NCBI taxonomy): Eukaryota > Metazoa > Mollusca > Scaphopoda > Dentaliida > Dentaliidae > Pictodentalium > Pictodentalium vernedei. The sequence continues at coordinate 252,650,379 of CM062295.1, forward strand.
TGTAGGGGGGTCAGATTCAAGTCTGTTCAAATCGAGTCCCTGGGTTCATATTTGGGCTCCCTATGGGAGCCCGAATTTTAACTTAGTGCAATATGAGGATTATTCTTTAACAATCTTCTTCTTCAGATCCACCAGGCAGAATTCTTTCATATTTGGTATACAACATCTCTAGGGGGATCAGATTCAGGTTTGTTCAAATCGAGTCCCTGGGTTCATATTTGGGCTCCCTATGGGAGCCGGAATTTTAACTTAGTGCAAAATGAGGATTATTCTTTAAAAATCTGCTTCTTCAGATCCACCAGGCAGAATTCTTTCATATTTGGTTTAGAACATCTCTAGGGGGGTCAAAATAGGGAGCCCGAATTTTAACTTAGTGCAATATGAGGATTATTCTTTAAAAATCTTCTTCTTCAGATCCACCAGGCAGAATTCTTTCATATTTGGTATACAACATCTCTAGGGGGATCAGATTCAGGTTTGTTCAAATCGAGTCCCTGGGTTCATATTTGGGCTCCCTATGGGAGCCGGAATTTTAACTTAGTGCAAAATGAGGATTATTCTTTAAAAATCTGCTTCTTCAGATCCACCAGGCAGAATTCTTTCATATTTGGTTTAGAACATCTCTAGGGGGGTCAAATTCAAGTTTGTTCAAATCGATTCTCTGGGTTCATATTTGGGCTCCCTATGGGAGCCCGAATTTTAGCATAGTGCAATATCAGGATTATTCTTTAAAAATCTTCTTCTCCAGATCGAGCAGGCAGAATCTTTTGATATTTGGCATGCAACATTGTGGGGTGGATCTGATTCAAGTTTGTTCAAATCGGCCCCCCTGGGTTTATATTTGGGCTCAGTATAGAAGCTCGATTCGAACTTAGTGCATTTCAAGCAAATTTCTTCAAAAATCTTCTTCTCCTGATCCAGCAGGCAGAATCTTTTGATATTTGGTATGCAGCATTGTGGGGTGGATCTGATTCAAGTTTGTTCAAATCGGCCCCCTGGATTCATATTTGGGCTCACTATAGAAGCCCCAATTCGAACTTAATGCATTTCAGGCAAATTTCTTAAAAAATCTTCTTCTCCAGATCCAGTTGGCAGAATCTTTTGATATTTGGTATGCAACATTGTGGGGTGGATCTGATTCAAGTTTGTTCAAATCGGCCCCCTGGGTTTATATTTGGGCTCACTATAGAAGCTCGAATTCGAACTTAGTGCATTTCAGGCAAATTTCTTAAAAAATCTTCTTCTCCAGATCCAGCAGGCAGAATCTTTTGATATTTGGGATGCAACATTGTGGGGTGGATCTGATTCAAGTTTGTTCAAATCGGCTCCCTGGATTCATATTTGGGCTCACTATAGAAGCCCGAATTCGAACTTAGTGCATTTCAGGCAAATTTCTTAAAAAATCTTCTTCTCCAGATCCAGCACTCAGAATCTTTTGATATTTGGTATGCAACATTGTGTGGTGGATCTGATTGCAGTTTGTTCAAATCAGCCCCCTGGGTTTATATTTGGGCTCAGTATAGCAGCTCGAATTCGAACTTAGTGCATTTCAGGCAAATTTCTTAAAAAATCTTCTTCTCCAGATCCAGCAGGCAGAATCTTTTGATATTTGGTATGCTACATTGAGGGGTGTATCTGATTCAAACTTGTTCAAATCGGCCCCCTGGATTCATATTTGGGCTCACTATAGAAGCTCGAATTCGAACTAAGTGTATTTCAGGCAAATTTCTTCAAAAATCTTCTTCTCCAGATCCAGCAGGCAGAATCTTTTGATATTTGGTATGCAACATTGTAGGGTGGATCTGATTCAGGTTTGTTCAAATCGGCCCCCTGGATTCATATTTGGGCTCACTATAGAAGCCCGAATTTGAACTTAGTGCATTTCAGGCAAATTTTAAAAAAAATCTTCTTCTCCAGATTCAGCAGGCAGAATCTTTTGATATTTGGTATGCAACATTGTGGGGTGGATCTGATTCAAGTTTGTTCAAATCGGCTCCCTAGAATCATATTTGGGCTCACTATAGAAGCCCGAATTTGAACTTAGTGCATTTCAGGCAAATTTCTTTGAAAATCTTCTTCTCAAGATCCAGCAGGCAGAATCTTTTGATATTGGGTATGCACCATGCTTAGGGGGGTGAAATTCAAGTTTGTTCAAGCCAAGTCCCTGGGTTCATATTTGGGCTCACTGTGGTAGCCCGAAGTATAACTTAGTTCAAATTTTGGAATTTTCTTTAAAAATCTTCTTCAGATCCAGCAGTTGGAATGTTTTGATATTTGATATGCAGCATCCTTAGGGAGGCGAGATTCAAGTTTGTTCAAGCCATATTCCTAGGTCCATATTTGGACTCACTGTGGGAGCCCGAATTATAACTTAGTTCAATATGAGGAATATTCTTTTAAAATCTTCTTTTTTAGTCGAGTTGTGACGAAGTCAAACTCGACTTATAGTTTGGTGAATGGCGGGCGGGCGGGCGGGCGGGCGGGCGGGCGTAAACAATTGGTTTCCGGATGATAACTTGATAGTGGTTCAACTCACATTCATTAAACTTCATACATAGGTTGGTCTTGGTGGGAGGAAGAACCCTATTGATTTTGGACATGCTACGTCGAAGGTCAAGGTCACAGTGACCTTGAACATAGTAAATCTTAAACAATTGGTTTCCGGATGATAACTTGATAATGGTTCAACTCACATTCATGAAACTTCATAGGTAGATTGGCCTTGGTGAGGGGAAGAACCCTATTGATTTTGGACTCGCTACGTCAAAGGTCAAGGTCACAGTGACCTTTAACATAGTATATCGCAACAATTGGTTTCCGGATGATAACTTGATAGTGGTTCAACCTAGAGTCATGAAACTTTATAGGTGTGTTGGCCTTGGTGCGAGGAAGAACCCTATTTATCTTGGACTCACCAGGTCAAAGGTCAAGGTCACAGTGACCTTGAACATAGTATATCGCAACAATTGGTTTCCGGATGATAACTTGATAGTGGTTCAACCTAGAGTCATGAAACTGTATAGGTGTGTTGGCCTTGGTGCGAGGAAGAACCCTATTGATCTTGGACTCACCAGGTCAAAGGTCAAGGTCACAGTGACCTTGAACATAGTATATCGCAACAAATGGTTTCCGGATGATAACTTGATAGTGGTTCAACCTAGAGTCATGAAACTTCATAGGTATGTTGGCCTTGGTGCGAGGAAGAACCCTATTGATCTTGGACTCACCAGGTCAAAGGTCAAGGTCACAGTGACCTTGAACATAGTATATCGCAACAATTGGTTTCCGGATGATAACTTGATAGTGGTTCAACCTAGAGCCATGAAACTTTACAGGCGTGTTGGCCTTGGTGCGAGGAAGAACCCTATTGATGTTGGACTCACCAGGTCAAAGGTCAAGGTCACAGTGACCTTGAACATAGTATATCGCAACAATTGGTTTCCGGATGAGAACTTGATAGTGGTTCAACCTAGAGTCATGAAACTTCATAGGTGTGTTGGCCTTGGTGCGAGGAAGAACCCTATTGACCTTGGACTCGCCTGGTCAAAGGTCAAGGTCACAACTCGACATTGGATCTGTGATCCTGAGCGGCATTTTTTTTTAGATCCACTGGTCAGAATCTTTGGATATTTGGTATAAGCTTTTCTTAGGAGGAGCAGATGCAACTTGTTGAAATCAATTCTCTGGGTTGATATTTAGGCTACCATGTCAGGTGAGCGCCCTCAGGCCCCTTTGGGGCTCTTGTTTTTATACTGACCAATGACCCAGACGTGGATGGCTCTCCAATGAGTTGGGAACTCATACCTCCCCACTGATTACATAACACTCACCAGGCACTGGTTGTAAGAATGAAGATTTGGTGCCAATTTCGGTACTTCCTTGACACTGCACATGCGCAGTGGACAAAAGTATGGAGGACCATATAGGACATAGATTTTTTGGATTTTGATGCAAATTTTGGGGATTGGGGGGGCAAAATTTGTGTTAGGACCTGAAATTTTAAGAGTTAGCACCAGCTAAGTCTGGGTCATTGGTAAGTATAAAAAATATCTAAAATTACTATAAATTTTTTAACTTTTCTTTTTTTGTGGCCATACCCAGTTATGTGGCATGTACCCTATTTGTGCTTGTGTATGTCATATTGAATATTTTTAGTCGAGTTGTGACGAAGTCAAACTCGACTTATAGTTTGATGAATGGCGGGCGGGCGGGCGGGCGGGAGGGCGGGCGGGCGGGCGGGCGGGCGGGGCGGGCGGGCGGGCGTAAACAATTGGTTTCCGGATGATAACTTGATAGTGGTTCAACTCACATTCATTAAACTTCATAGGTAGGTTGGTCTTGGTGGGAGGAAGAACCCTATTGATTTTGGACATGCTACGTCGAAGGTCAAGGTCACAGTGACCTTGAACATAGTAAATCTTAAACAATTGGTTTCCGGATGATAACTTGATAATGGTTCAACTCACATTCATGAAACTTCATAGGTAGATTGGCCTTGGTGAGGGGAAGAACCCTATTGATTTTGGACTCGCTACGTCAAAGGTCAAGGTCACAGTGACCTTTAACATAGTATATCGCAACAATTGGTTTCCGGATGATAACTTGATAGTGGTTCAACCTAGAGTCATGAAACTTCATAGGTGTGTTGGCCTTGGTGAGAACCCTATTGATTTTGGACATGCTACGTCGAAGGTCAAGGTCACAGTGACCTTGAACATAGTAAATCTTAAACAATTGGTTTCCGGATGATAACTTGATAATGGTTCAACTCACATTCATGAAACTTCATAGGTAGATTGGCCTTGGTGAGGGGAAGAACCCTATTGATTTTGGACTCGCTACGTCAAAGGTCAAGGTCACAGTGACCTTTAACATAGTATATCGCAACAATTGGTTTCCGGATGATAACTTGATAGTGGTTCAACCTAGAGTCATGAAACTTCATAGGTGTGTTGGCCTTGGTGCGAGGAAGAACCCTATTGATCTTGGACTCACCAGGTCAAAGGTCAAGGTCACAGTGACCTTGAACATAGAATATCGCAACAATTGGTTTCCGGATGATAACTTGATAGTGGTTCAACCTAGAGTCATGAAACTTTATAGGTGTGTTGGCCTTGGTGCGAGGAAGAACCCTATTGATCTTGGACTCACCAGGTCAAAGGTCAAGGTCACAGTGACCTTGAACATAGTATATCGCAACAATTGGTTTCCGGATGATAACTTGATAGTGGTTCAACCTAGAGTCATGAAACTTCATAGGTATGTTGGCCTTGGTGCGAGGAAGAACCCTATTGATCTTGGACTCACCAGGTCAAAGGTCAAGGTCACAGTGACCTTGAACATAGTATATCGCAACAATTGGTTTCCGGATGATAACTTGATAGTGGTTCAACCTAGAGCCATGAAACTTTACAGGCGTGTTGGCCTTGGTGCGAGGAAGAACCCTATTGATGTTGGACTCACCAGGTTAAAGGTCAAGGTCACAGTGACCTTGAACATAGTATATCGCAACAATTGGTTTCCGGATGAGAACTTGATAGTGGTTCAACCTAGAGTCATGAAACTTCATAGGTGTGTTGGCCTTGGTGCGAGGAAGAACCCTATTGACCTTGGACTCGCCAGGTCAAAGGTCAAGGTCACAACTCGACATTGGATCTGTGATCCTGAGCGGCATTTTTCTATTTTGTTTCTGAAATTGTTTCAGACTTTCTAACATTTTAACATTGTAAATTTGTAGGTACCAATGGGAACAGTCATCAGAAAAGAAGATGGTACATTTATCTCAAGTTTAGAAGTGGAAAATGATTATTTTGTGGCTGCAAGAGGAGGTGCAGGTGGGAAAGGCAATCACTCTTTTCTATCCAATGAAGAGAGGGCACCAGCTTATGCTGAGAAAGGAGCTGATGGAGAGCAAAATACATATTTGGTAGAGTTACGCACAATGGCTCATGCTGGCCTGGTAGGTTTATTGCACTGTACTTGAGGTGAAAATGACATAAAGCCCAGGAACTTTTTGAGATTGTACGGTTTCCTGAAATTAAAACTGATGAAAAATTTTGTTCACTATGCCTGATTTATTACGGTGCACCATAATCTTTTAGTATCTGATCAATAGCCACAAAAAGAATTTTATATTTGCAGGCATCATTGTCCACCAGTACATATGCATGCAGGCCCCAAATATGGAACCTGTCACATGCAACAATCAGCTTATAACAGGCAAATAATGGTCCAACTGATGATTTTCTGTTAATTCTTGGCCAATGCCATTTCTTATCAATCTACCTTACAATTGTTTACTACAGGCTTGCACTACAGTGGAAGTCCCTAACTCTGAAAATATACTCTCTATTTTGATCTTTCCCAAGCGATTTGGGAAAGAAAAGTGGTGCAAAAGCATAAAAAAATAAGCCAAAACTGGGTCGAGTGCTACCTGCACAAACCCAGTAGGGGCCGCTCTTCTCCTTGTACAGATCCACGGCTTCCGGTACCAGTGCGCAGGCGTGTAACCAATGACACATTCTTTTTTCTTCCGCATCTTGGGAAGATATGCATTCATTTGCGTTAAGAAACAGTGATAATACAACTTGTTGATAATGGTTACCTGTGACTAGAATTATGGATCTGATGATCGTATAACAACAGGACTGTGTTTTATATAGTCTCGTTAATAAATTCACCCACATTTTAATTATATTTTTTATATTCTCCGTGTTCGTGCACGACTTTCACGTACCGTGCGGTTCGGACATTATTGTTTGGTTGATAAATTTATGTTATCCTTTTGGATATTATTAGTATTGGAGTTAGGTATCGGTGGGGGGGGCTGTATGGGCAGGATTTCTCGTCTCCGTTGAGGGTAGAATTTCTGTTTTTTGGGTCCCTGTCAGCCATCTGGGTTCAGTTGTGTTCCCACCAGTTCTTTAATTTCTACCACCTTTCTCTCGTAGTTGGGGTGTTCTACTTTCTAGATCTGTTGAGTTCACCTTTTCTTCTACTGCTCTCACCTCTGTTATGCCCAGGACTGTTCCTTGTGGGCAATGCCTTTTGCCCAAGCATGTGGACGATTCCCATGCTTCTTGTTCCACTTGTAATGGGTGTTCTTCAAATCGACCCCGTGGGTCTTGGTCATCAACCTTTTGGGCTTCTGTGAACCTTGTGTTGCATTCATGTGGCCTTTTCTCCTGCACCCACAGGAAAGGGGAACGCTGTCATTCAGGGCCTCCAGACACGACCATGTCTGGTGAGAGTTATACACCCTCTGTGGGGGATGTGCAGTCTTTTCCTGTTGTGGATACTGCAGGAGCTGCTGAGTTGTCCGATTAAGAGATGCCTGGTTCCAGGACTGTGGTCCCTCTCCAGTCGACATCCGAGGCTGTCCCTAGGGTTGTGACTCCTCCTTTGGAGCTGAGCTTGGTTGCTCTCTCCACCTTTCCACCGGTTTCAACAGCTCCTGATATATCTGCTGCTACTGCTCTTCCATCTGCAACGTCTTCGATCACCATTTCAGCCAGCCTCGGCTTATCCCTGTAGGGGTCTGCAGAGTTGTCTGGTAGTGTGGATGTGTGATATCGGCCACAGCCTTCCCTGACTTCAACTCAGTGAAGTCGGAAGGGGCTGCCGTCCGAACCCTCTGCTGTGGTCTCTCAGCTGTTGAGCCCAGCAGCTTTTTCATTGGATTCAGATGTTCATAGTGGGGTCACCATGGACTCTTTTGCGTTTCCGTCCACACACTCTGGTCCTACGTCCAGTTTTGTGGGACTGATGTATTTTGTGCAGCCTGGACCTTCTGGCCCTCAGAGGTCTGCGGTGACTCTCCTGAGTTCCTGCACTTCAGATCCTCAGGGTATTTCATACCCATATTAGCATCTGCATTCAGGTTTTGGCTGCCACCCATCACTCTGCATTGCATTTACTAGAGGATCATGACCCTTCGCTGGTTACAAGGGTCAGGAGTGAAGCCACTTTGCCGGGTCATTCCCAAGTCAAACCGGCTGACACGGGCCGTGAGGTTAGGGATGCCCTCTCCTTGCTCATGCAGGTTCTTTCCAACAGCCTTCCCATTGCTTCCTGCGAGACTACTAATGGTTTCCAGGCGCCCCCGTGGCGCCACCTCCCAGGATTGGAAGCAGGCCGCTTTCTGATCCCCCTGGTGTGCCAACACCATGGGAGGCATCGGCTGGTTTGCCTGTGATGGGCTATATGTCTTTCAACTCAGAGGATGGGTCAGACATACCTGACGTTGAGAGCCAACAGTCTTCTGACTTGAGGGCAGCCCTTGACTTTGTGTTTGAGTTCCTTCTGGATCTCAAACTGTCAGACCAGCCAACGGTGTCAGCCAGGCTGCGGTCACCGATCGCACGCCTACAGCCTGTGGAGCAACCCGCCTCTGGGCGCCTTTGACCATGCCAGTCGGTACAGGTGGTTGAAGCGTTTGCAGCTTTGGACTCTAAGCTGAGTTTCAAGGCTATGAAGACATTGTTCTTCACCAGGGCTGATACCTTTTTGCCTCCAGTGCATTATCGTTCCTACGATTCCACCAATCTGTCAGTCTGCCAGACTTTGACGGTCTTGAATCAGGACTCCTCCTCCCTCAGGCTTTCCAAGCCCTAGTCGTCCGTTATTCCTATGGTCTGGAGTCCCTGTTGGGCTTATCAAGAGAGATGCTGGGCATGCTTTCTCTCTCAGATCATGGCGTCTCTGCTTTGGCTGCTTATCTGTCTCCAGATAAGTTTGATGACGTACAGGCCCCTTTGCATGTGATTTGCAAGGCGCTCATGCATCTTACTCGCACGCATACCTGTAACATGGCTAACTTGAAATTAGTTCGCCGGGATGCTGTGTTGGTCTATTGGACACAAGCCGTTCCCTTCCTGAGGGGCATTGCGCTGCTCTTCGATCCACTTCTTTGGCGGGTCCTCGACTATTCCATGGTTCCGTGGTGACGGTCCGGGATGATGTCAGCTTCGCCAGCTTGATCAGCCTTCTGTTGGAGGCCGGGGCCGTTCTAAGCCTAACGAACACCCTTCTGCTTCCTCTGTGAAGCCAAAGGCTGATCCTCCTGCTGCCACTTCTACTTGTGGTAAAGGTAAACGTTGGCAGACCAGAGGGATGACTCAGGATCCTTCATCTAGTAGAGGAGGTGGTTTCTCCTCTCACGGGCATCTCCGGGGCTCGATTCGTCCCAGGTTGGAGGAGGGATATCAGAGTTCGCAGACCATTGGGCCACGTCTGATCCTTGGGTGTTAGATGTTGTTCGGTCTTGGCTGCAAATATCCTTCCAGGTGCCTGATCACGGAGATAGACAATCTCCTGTCAAAGGGGGTGATCAAGGTCGTCAAGAACATTCAGTGGGATTTTATTTCCACCTGTTCTGTGCCGAAGAAGGACGGCCGACTTCGACTGGTTATCGATCTGAGTATCCTGAACCAGTCTATCATTGCTCCCAAGTTCAGCATGGAGACTTTCAGGTCGGTTCGCTGCTCCATTCACCAGGGAGATTTCACTTCCAGCATCGACCTGCAAGAAGCTTACTTTCACGTTCCGATGCATCGAACATCGCAAAAGTATCTCAGGTTCGCTTTTCTGGGGCGAGTTTACCAGTTCAAGGCCATGCCTTTTGGCCTCAACCTGGCTCCTTGGGCCTTCACCCGACTGATGTCGTATGTGATAGCTTTCCATCGCACACAGTCCAGGGTGACTACTTCAGCATATCTGGACGATATCCTCCAGAGGCACTCCAATGCTGCTCTTCTGGAGTCAGATGTTGACACAGTGTTGAGCCTGCTCATGTCGCTAGGGTTCAGAGTCAACGAGAAGTCGGACCTGGTCCCTTGTCAGTCGTTTTGTCACCTGGGGCGAGGGCTGTGATTCTTTCGGCTTTTGCCCTGACTCTGTCCCAGTCCACGCCCGTGACAGCTCAAGGTATTCTCTGGCTGCTCGGTCTCTGCGGTTTGGTGACAGATCTCATTCCTGTAGGTCGGCTGCATGTCAGACCTCTCCAACACTTTCTGCTCAGTCGTTGAAGGCTGAATGTCGATCCTCTGGATCTGGTTCTTTAGATACCAGACATGGATGGATGTTCAGTGGATTACGCAGGGAGTTCCGTTGGACTTGCCTATGTCCGATCGTGTTCTGATGGCAGACGCCAGCGATCTCAGATGGGGTGCGACATTGGATCCTCTAGGTCTGTCCCTTCAGAGGGTATGGGACCAGGATCAAGCAGCTCTTCACATCAATCAGAAGGAGCTTATTGCTCTTCTTCTAAGTTTCCAGCAGTGGATCCCCCACCTTTCGAATCGTCAGGTCCTTCTGTTGTCCAACAATTCGACAGTGGTCGCTTACATTCGGAACCAGTGTGGCACGCACTTGGTTCCTATGTACGAATTGGCTCAGGATCTTCTACTGCTAGCTCAGGATGTCATTGCCGGAGTGGTGGCTCGTCACATTCCCGGTCATTTGAATGCCCTAGCCAACTCCCTGTCCCGACAGGGCAGGGTAATTTCCACTGAGTGGATGCTTCACAGGGTGGTGTTCCAGTTGCTTTGCAATCTCTGGGGTCGTCCCCACATTGATCTTTTTGCAACCCATTGGAACCATCAGGTGGACACTTTTGTGTCCCCGTGTCCAGATCCTCTGGCTTTCGCCCTGGACGCTCTGTCACTCGATTGGAACGGTCTAGTCGGCTATGCCTTCCCACCAGTTCCAATTCTGCCTCAGGTTCTAGCCAAGATACGAACCTGCAGTTGTTGAATTATTCTGATCGCTTGCCTCAATGGGTGTGGATCAATCAGCTCCGCTCTTTGTTGGCGGCGGTTCCGGCACGTCTCCCTCTACATTGCAACCTTCTTTGCCAAGGTCACCCGAGGTGGTTTCACGTCGACCCAACTTCATTGTGCCTTCACGCATTATCTTTTGCCAGGTCCTGTCTCCTCCGCAGACGCTTTTCGAGACGAGCGGCGGAGTGCATTTCTTCTTCAAGGCGGCACTCCAATGGTTTAGCCTATGTGGCTAAGTGGAAGGTCTTCTGTCGATGGTGTGCTGATCACTCTGTTGATTATGCCAATCCTTCGATAACACAGATTGCAGAGTTTCTGGTATATCTGTTTGATTCTCTGGGTCTCCTGCCTGTTACCATCAAAGGGTACAGGTCCATGCTTTCAGATACCTTTTCGTATGTGGGAATGCGTCAGAACTAATCCATACCTCTCCAAGCTTATTCGGCACTTTTCTTTGATAGGATTCTGCATCTTACCCCAAGATGGAATCTTTCTTGCGTGCTGCTTTGCTTGGGGGGGGTGGGGGGGGGGGTGGGGGGGGGGCAGCCTGGGGGTGCCATTCAAACCTTTATCCCAGGTGGATATGCATTTTCTCAAATACAAGACAGATTTTCTGATGGGTTTTGCCTCAGCCAGACAGGTTAGTGAGCTTCATGCCCTCTCGGTTGATCCATGATTTTTTAGGAGCTCTGCCAACAGTGTCACTTTTACCAGTGATTGCCCCTTTCTGGCCAAGAATGAGATATCAGAAACAACTCCACCTCCTATCTGTATCAGGGCTCTTCCTTCTGTGAGGGTAATCGCCCTTTGCTCTGTCTGGTTCGTGCACTTTGCATTTATCTCCACTGGACACAGTTCATTAGGAAAGGCAGGAAACGATTCTTCCTGTCTCTTACTCCTGGTCGACAGAAGATCTCTCCTCAATTCATTTCTCGATGGATTTGTCTTGCTATTCACATGGCCTACACTCGTCTAGTGACCGACAATTGTATTACCAATCATATTTCTGCCCACGAGGTGCGTGCCTTCTGCTAACTCTGTCAAGTTGCCGGATGTTATGCAGGCAGCCTACTGGAGAAATGCTTCAACTTTCTCCACCTTCTATCTGCGTCAGTTGCAGGAGTAGTCTGAGGATCTTTTTTCTTTGGGCCCTCTTTTTTCAGCTCAGGCTGTTGTCTACCCTAGCCATTAGGCTTCTTACAAGGTCAGTTCCAGCCCTGTGCTGTTTTACTGTCCTTTCTCTGTCTGGGCGCCATGCAGAGCCATATGCCTCATCTCTCATTGTCTTTTACTAATGTTTGTGTTGCTATGGTTTAATAGGCCTAGGGAACTCTTCTTCTGCCCACGGTTCCAGTGCGGTCGGGTTATGTGGGGATTAGTTATGTGATTCCCTCCTCCTATTGTCTATTCAGCCTGTAGTAAACAGTTGTAAGGTAGGTTGATAAGAAATTTAAATTTATACTAAATTTCGTTTCTTATTATACCTACCACAATTATTTACTTCTTATTCAGGTAAGAATCCTTCCTCCCCACTGATCACATAACTCCAGTGTTGGCGGATTCAAATGAATGAGTCATTGGTTACACGTCTGCACACTGGTACCAGAAGCCGTGGACCTGTACTAGGAGAAGACCATCCCCTTCTGGGTGTGGGCCGGTAGCACTCGACCCAGTTTTGGCTTATTTTTTCTTGGTGCTTTTGCACCACTTTTCTTTCCCAAATCGCTTGGGAAAGATCAAAATAGAGAGTATTTTTTCCAAGTTAGGGACTTCCACTGACGTGCAAGCCTGTAGTAAACAATTGTGGTAGGTATAATAAGGAAGGAAATTTACTATAAAATTTAATTTTTTGTAGAAAGATGAATGTGTGTGATTACATTTAAGGTAACAGAATGTTTGCAGACTGTACCAGAAAGATAAATATTGACATTTTGGGCACATCCATAATGTTTGATCTAATATTGTTATAGATTTTAGGACAATCTGTATAAAACTTCAACAATGCATCTTTCCAACTTTTCATTTAAGTGTGTGTGAAATACAATAGAGTTAGCTGCAGCAGTTTGAGGGGTAGTGGTGTTCACAAAAAGGGAAGGTGCTACCCCTGACGGTTTTTACTTCAACATTGTTTTGGGGACGATGATTACTAAAATGTCCATTGCTTTCAACTTCATGTAGTGAAATTTAGTTTTGAGATTTTTCAGTCCTTTGTGGGAATTAACGTTGAGGAGTTCGAGGAGTTATATATTTTCTGACATTGTGAATACACATGCAATGAATCTTTACTTCAACTATTCATTTAGATGTATGTGAAAGATTAGAGTGGCATCTCTATCAGTTTGAGGGTTGGGATGTTCACAAAAGGGAGTGGGTATCCCAACAGTATTTGCATCATATCTCCAGTATTTGAAGACAGATTTTCAAATTTTTTCTCAACTTTGTATTTGGGGCCATGAGTACTAAAATTTGATTTTACTTCAACTTCTTGGAATGAAATTTAATTTTTAGCATTTTAGTCTAAGGTCGAAAATCTAAACTAGTTGCTGCGTGGTCACAGGTTGTCATGTCTATATTTTTATACTGTACCAATGACCCAGACTTAGCTGGTGCTAACTCGAACAAAACCAGGGCCAAACACAAATTTTGCCCCCCAATCCCCAAAATTTGCATCCAAAACCAAAAGAAATCATGTCCTATAGGACCTCCATACTTCGCCCCTACTGCGCATGCGCAGTGTCAAGGACGTCCCGAAATTGGCGCCAATTATCATTCTCTGTTTGGCCCTTCATCAGTCAACATCTCACTGATCTTTGTGCTTGTAAATCTCAGTTTAAAGGATGCCAGACACGTAATTTTTGGAGAAATGGTGATTCTAAGGAGGATATAGAAGGAGGAGAAGGAAAAGGAGTGACAAAAAATAATCAGGGCTGTACTTAAAATTTTTTATGAAATTATGTTAAGTTGCCTATTTTCGAGGCATGGGCCTCTTGTTGTCATTCTTGCTAACATGTTGCACTGCTTATTCAGTGTTTCCTCTCCCCTGGCCTTCTAAGTCCCCCCTTGCAATTCTCCCATGCTTTTGGCATATTTTTGAGAAAGTTCATTTCTAAAATTCTCTTGGCAGAGTTGCTTGGTTACAGAATGTTTTCTGTTATTTTCCCCATAGTTACGTTTTCACCCATGGGTGTATAAACGTTGTGTTCTGCATCTTCCATCTGATGTTCTGCAGATTCTCCCCTGGGAGTCTCTGTCTTGCATCAGATAGAGTGTAATTTTGATGACTGATTTCGGGCCGTTTTTTTCAGTGCCTGGAGTCATGTTTTCTGGTGTTTTACACTGTTTGTTTACATTGGCAACAGCCTTTTTTGAGGGGGGCTGTTTGCCTTTGGTGTAGTTTATCTCACTATAAGATACATTTCTATTATCCGTAAGTGTTTCATTAATTATTTAATATAAATTTAAAATTTTTGACCACACTTAGCCATCGGATCCATCGGGGCTCAACGTTACTTTTCAGAAATTTGGGCTTCGCTGAAAAAATATTTTTTCAAAATTATTTTGATTTGCAATTGTTTTTTCATTATTAATGGATCATGTTATTATGTATCTTTGTGTCAGGGGTTTGTGCGAGTAACTAGGACTTGTTGTTGACTTTTCACAATGAAAGGATATTGTTCAAATTGTAATGGGAAGAAATCTTCCTCTGACTTTCATGATCATTGTATTAATTGTAGTCAGTGTTCTCGCACTAATTCCTGTTCTATATGTCAATATTGGGATGACAAACATTGGAAACGTGTGTCATGGTATGTTGTTACTGGAGAAAGGGCTATGCCGGCTCTTTCTCCGCAAGGTCACTCTACTTTCTCAGTTTCTATTTCTGAGGAACAAGAACAGGGTGATGTTTCCATGTTATCTTCTGCAAGTGCGCTTCCGTCGTCACAAATGAATACAGAGTTAGCGGCAAAAGTGCTCATGGAGATTAAACAAATGTCGTCCGCTAGCTCGCCCGGTGTAACGTCCATTCACCGAATGGTTCGGCAGCCGGGTTCGTTCGATGCGGTCCAGGAGGAAATGTTGGGTGATGCGAGCACTATAAACATTCAATGTGCACACCCAGTGACGGTGGATAGTAGGCGAGATCGGCGGAAGCCTTTGAGTCCGGTTCCTAGGTCGTCCAGGTCCAGCCGGGCCGCGAGCGAGAGAGGCCCCTCTCTCGTTCAACAACATCTGGGACCAGATGTTGTGGTACAAAATGTGTCGCAAGCGGAGCATACGTCCGTCGCTCGGGACGCTCCGTTGTATAGGCAGTCCGCGGAGACTGTTCAGGCTTCTTCTTCTCGTCAGCGCACACGACCGCACCTTGGCTGCGTGACCGCCGATATCTTACCAGCTTCGCCGATCAGGGATTCTTCGGCGACCAGGTCACACCATCCGGCAGCCAGGGACACGAGGCCGATGGACTCCGGACGTTCGCATAAAAAAAGTATGCGGGAGCCATCTGATGCGGAGCTGCCCTCGGCGAAGCAGCGAAAGACTGCGCCTCCGCAGGTCTCGATGCTGGACATACTTGTGCAGATAGCACAACTTATCGCAGCATCCCAGCAGCCGACAGAAACGGTGTCGGATCGGGAATTATCCGACGGCGCTGGGTCGGTACGCTCCGCCGAAGCATCGGGGGCGGACGACCGGGAGCATCATGAGGTCCGACCGGATGGTGAAAGGGATACGGATGATTTGGAGCTATCCCTTTCGGAACAACATAAAGCTGCCGTGGACTTCATCCGGCACTTTCTCCCTCAAGTTGTTCCGTCGGGCCAGACTGCTGCGGTTCCGGACAAGAGGATTATAGCGTCATTGGACTCTGAATTTTTTGAGCGGTTCAGGGACATCGCTCCCGAGTTTCCGTCGCAGTCCAATAATGTTGCAAGAACATTTGAATTATTGAACGACGCTATATTTAAACTAGCTTCCAAAACGGGGAAAGCAGGTTTCTTGTCCGCCAATACTCTCAACCTGCCTTTCATTAATGCAAGGAATAAATTCGACACGGCAGGACAGGGTATTCCGAGAGTTCCTCTGCGTATGGACGAGGAGGCGGAAGACTTAGAGCTATCATTACCGTCGTCGGCTTCTATTCCAACCGCGGTGTTGGAAACAGCTATTTCGTCTAACAGAGCCAATTTAGATGCCTTATCTTACGCAGACCACCTTACTAAGGCGTTATCACTGCGCCTTCAAGGGAAAGAATTTCAGGATATACAATCCTCTTTAAGACTTCTTTCAAGGGCAGTAGCTTATTCCACGTGTAACTCCGCCCTTTCAGTGGCAAATGTGGAGTTGGTTAGACGTGACGCAGCCCTAGCTACATCCACACTCGTGGATACTAAGGTGAAGAACTCTCTCAGAGTCGCTTCGGTCTCCGGAGAACTTCTCTTTGACGGCAAGCTTTCTGCTATTTATGATAAAATTACAAAGAAAGCTTCGGATTCTCTGTTGTTCAAATCTGCTTCTAAGAAGTCAGATACGGCAGACAAGAATAAGACAGGCACTTCTGGGTCTAATGCGCCCAAGAGAGGTTCCTATAGAGGTTCCGGTGCATCCTCTTGGTCTTATTCGAGAGACCGTCAGGGTAGCGACTCTCGTTCGGGACGTCCTTCGGGCCGGGACAACCGGTCGGATGCCCCGAGGTCGACGGGACGAGGTGCAGGTCGTGGAGGACGTGGTTTCTCCTACCGCAGGCCTTGCAGGTCCAGGAGGTGATGGCTTAAACCTCTATCGCGTCCCGGTTGGCGGAAGGTTGTCGAGCTTTTCACAAGAATGGGCGTCGATTACGGACGACCCTTGGGTGAGAGGAGTGACTTCGGAAGGTCTAAAGATATCCTTCAAACGAAAGCCTCCATTAACTCGAAGTCCAAAGTGGACTCAACTTCCGTCAAATCCGCAGAAAAGAGACGCTCTATTATCAGAGGTGCAGTCTCTTTTAATGAAGAACGCGGTAGATGTTGTAGAAAACCAGGAGACTCCGGGATTCTACAGCCATCTGTTTCTGGTTCCGAAACCAGACGGCTCGTTCCGTCCAGTCATAGATTTGAGCTGGATAAACAAGCTGATCGTCGCTCCGAAGTTTTATATGGAGACGATTCAGTCGGTCAGAGCGAGTATTCGGGTGAACGATTATGCAACAAGCATAGATCTCAAAGATGCGTACTTTCACGTCATGGTACATCCGACATTCAGAAAGTATCTACACTTCGCAGTCCTAGGAGTGGTGTATCAATTCCGGGCGATGTGCTTCGGACTGAATCTAGCACCCTGGGCTTTCGCTCGGGTAATGAACTCGGTAATGATCTATTTCCGAGCTCATTCGTCTTCGGTAACGTCGGCCTACCTGGACGACATTCTTCAGAGGTACGGCAACGAGTTAACGCTTCAGAACGATGTTCAGAATCTACTTCTATTGCTCCGACGTCTCGGTTTTATAGTAAACGAGGAGAAGTCGGATCTGGTGCCGTCCAAGTCATTCACACATCTGGGAATGAGCTTCGAGACGCACAACAATCTCGTTCGTCTGCCGTTAACCAGAGCGAAATTAGTCAGTTGTTACGCTCGCTATTGTCTGCACGCAGACAAAGTCACAGCGAGAGAATTTATGAGACTGATAGGTCTGTGCGGAGCCGCTGCGGATCTCATTCCGATGGGGCGGTTACGCACGCGTCCTCTCCAAATTTTCTTGACTCAGAATTGGAGTGTGAAAATTCATTCGCTCGACGTAGACGTTCTCTTGTCAGAACAAGTGAAACAAGAGATTCAGACTTGGGCAAACATTCAGTGGTTAACTCAGGGAGTTCCGCTGCAGTTGCGGGATCCGAGTTTTACCATTATGACGGATGCCAGTCAAACAGGTTGGGGTGCATCATTGATCCCAACGGATTCGAGATGCCAGGGTCTTTGGGATCCGCAATTCCTGGGCAAGCACATAAACATCAAGGAAATGATGTCAATTTGGCTTGCGTTACGTCATTGGATGGACATTATTCACAATGCTCATGTCCAAATCCTATCCGACAATACGACAGTAGTGGCGTATATACGGAATCAGGGAGGCACTCATTCAGTTCCGTTGTTCAATCTAACGGAAAGAATCCTTCTGTTTGCACTAGAACATCAGGTTCTTCTTTCGGTCCGTCACATACCGGGTCGTCTGAATGTGCTAGCAGACTCCCTTTCACGAAAGGGTCGCTTGTTGCCGTCGGAGTGGACTCTCAACAAACAAGTATTCAATCAGATTTGCTACCAATGGGAACGGCCAATGATAGACTTATTTGCGACACATCTCAACAATCAGTTGCAAACGTATGTGTCTCCGTGTCCGGATCCAAGAGCATTTGCAGTAGACGCTCTGTCGATCCCTTGGGACGGAATGATAGGATATGCATATCCTCCAGCGCCGTTAATTCAGCAAGTATTGCTAAAGATAAAACAATCTCAATGCAAGATTCTGTTGGTAGCATCTCTGTCGCCACAGAGACCGTGGATAAATCTACTCAGATGTCTGTTGTGGGACCTACCGCGAAAGCTTCCTCCACGGGAGGATCTTCTTTCGCAGGGGAAATCGCGTCAACTCCATCACAACCCGCAAGGTCTCAAGCTTCACGTTTTTCCGTTGTGCGGTCCTTCTTGCATGGCAAGCACTTTACAGGACGAGCAGTGGACGCGATTTCTAACTGTAGGAGGACCTCCTCTTCGCTAAACTATGCGGCTAAGTGGAAGGTTTTTCATCGTTGGTGTAGGGATCATTCTGTAGATATTTTCGATCCCTCTATACCAGACATTGCAAACTTTCTAGTATACTTGTTTGACGAAATCAAACTACAGCCTGTTACTATTAAGGGTTATAGGTCTATGTTATCTGATACCTATGCACATCATGATAGTTTACAAATTGGATCTAATGTCTCTTTATCTAAGTTGGTTAGAAACTTCTCGATAAATAGACCCAGAACTCTTAGATTAATTCCTAAATGGAATTTAGCTTGGGTTCTTCTTAAATTGAAGGAAAAGCCATTTGAACCTCTTGGGACAGTAGATTTCAAATTCTTATCTTATAAGACAGCTTTTCTCTTAGCTTTCTCTTCTACTAGAAGAGTCAGTGAGCTTCATGCACTGTCGGTGGATGATTCTCACTATCGTAGTGTCGGGAACACTATCACCTTCACTACTAATGTGGGTTTTTTAGCTAAGAATCAGGCTCCTAATAAATATCCGGAACCTATTGTTATTAAGGCTTTTCCATCTTCAGACGGGCGTAGGCCTTTACTCTGTCCTGTTAGAGCGTTACGTATCTATAAACAGAGATCTCAGTTTATCAGAAAGGGACGGAAACGTTTCTTTCTGTCTTTGATGCCTAATAGAAGGGACATTTCGGTCCATTCTATTGCTAGATGGATTCAATTAACTATCCGTACTGCTTATGAGAGTTTATCTTCTTCTCAGCAGTCTGTGCTTAAGATTTCCGCTCATGAAGTAAGAGCTCTTGCTACTTCTTGGGCTTATGCTAATAGTATTGCTATTACAGACTTAATGAAGGCTGCTTATTGGTCTTAGCCATCCACATTCACAAATTTTTATCTCAGAAATATTGAGTCCATTTCTGGAGACCTGCATTGTTTAGGTCCGTTATCTGTTGCTCAGAATGTCGTCCACTAAACAGTTGCAACTATAGTTATGCAGGCTTTCTGTTCCGGCAGTGACTCCGTCCAGCTGCCCTCTCCTCTCTGGGCTATTTGACCCAGGGCAAGGGGAAGGGGGGGGGGGGGGGGTTTCGGGTGTTCCCTTAGGTCACCTGCTTTATAGTGAAAAGCAAGGGAATGCCTCCTCCAAAGTCAGTATTTCTGAGTCGCTTCCGGGATGGTTTTAAAGTGTAATATTAATGTTAAAATTCATTCATGTCATATTTTTAAAGTGTAGCTCGGTGTGAAGCATTTGTATATGTCAAGTGTCAAACGGGCTTTAATATACAATACTCGGACACTTTTAAAAGATTATAAAGAGTCTCAATTCTCTGGACTACTTTATTTATTGGCTTACTTTAAAAATAATTAGTATAAGGGTTATACTGGATGTTAATAGAGAACATGAATGTTATTGTGCTCAATTATAAAGGGTATTGTATCTTTCTAATTTAATATTAAATAAGAAAGATACATGTAAAGCCTAATACTCCTTTTCTCCTTAAGGGGTTACCTCTTTATTATATAGTTGAGCTTATTGGATTTTCCTCTATGTCCTAGGCCCTCCAGCCTTTTTACTATTCAGCTAAGTCTGGGTCATTGGTACAGTATAAAAATGTTAAAAAGTTTATAGTAATTTATATATTTTTTATACTTACCAATGACCCAGACGGGGATGGCCCTCCCAGGAGTTGGGAACTCTTGCCTCCCCGCTGAGTACATAGCGCTGACCAGGCGCTGCCAGTAGGAATGATAATTGGTGCCAATTTCGGGACGTCCTTGACACTGCGCATGCGCAGTAGGGGCGAAGTATGGAGGTCCTATAGGACATGATTTCTTTTGGTTTTGGATGCAAATTTTGGGGATTGGGGGGCAAAATTTGTGTTTGGCCCTGGTTTTGTTAGAGTTAGCACCAGCTAAGTCTGGGTCATTGGTAAGTATAAAAAATATATAAATTACTATAAATTTTTTAACTTTTAGAGCACTGAGCTTGTGATATATTATTGCAGCTGGCTTAAGATCTCTGTTAGCTCACTCAATGCAGATCATTCTCAGAGTTTTCAGGATTTTATACTGATATGTATGTCTGTAATATCTCTGGCGTTACTTAGACTCCCCCCCCCCCCCCCCCTCCCACCCACAAAAACACACACACAAAAGCAGAACAGAGAAAATTGTATGTTTCTTATTACCCATCCTACTCTGTTTTTAGGGCTTGGCCATAAACTTTTTATTGAGGTGACAAATGAAAAGACGTTGCAGCTATATAAGTTTTTAGCATAATTTTATGCTTTCAAAACAATATCACTTTGTACATATTTTCTTCCCATTCAATGTTCAATCTTTTTGTGGATTGGTGGTAGAAAGCCCTGTCTGAACACAAATTTGCACTTGAAAATAGTTAAAAAATATTGAAAAAATGTAATATCCTCTACCTATCAGTTATAATTCTTTAAATACATACCTATCTTTTTTCACAGATAGGATTTCCTAATGCTGGTAAATCAACCTTTTTGAGGACAATTTCAAGAGCTCGTCCTAAAGTTGCAGCCTATCCATTTACAACACTGAATCCACATATTGGCATGGTATTTTATGATGACTATGAACAAATTGCAGGTACCAGTAGTTCATTGATATTGTATATTTATAAAGCTTTAATGCTTTTCATAATGGACATTCTGTTAGTGCTGGCAGGTTTAGCTTTTTCAGATTCACTTTCTGTTTGGTTGCAGGAAAAAAGTCCATTTTGGTTTTTTGTTTTTCTGTTTGTTAAGAACAAATACAGTGGAGTCCACTTAATTGGATATCTCTTATCTGAATAACCCTGTGAATTGAATATAATTTCCCAACACAAAACCATTTACCATACCTCCAGTACAAACTTAACCTGTTAATTGAATATAGGTTATAGACTAAACTCCTGTTAATTGAATAACAAATCTTGTACCTTGTCAAGAAATTACCCTGATTCTCCCCAGTTTTCCTTTGATTATTGACCTATTTGTCTGAAGTACATCTATAGCTAGTACAGACATTTAATCTATTATATCTTGTTTGACAGAGCTCATGGAGCTTTGTCAAACAAGATGTAACAAAATAAATGCTAAGTTTATCTCTTGAATACATGAAAGTGACACAATCCCTGTTCATTGAATACTCCTGGTAACCCTTTACCTAACGTAACGGCCAAAACCGGCCAGCCCGATTCTCAAAATTCGCCAATTAATTTTCATTATTTTTTTCAGTTTTTGTCTCAAAAACATAGGTTATGACCCCTCGTTGGAACGAGCTCGTTGAGCTCGTTCCAACGAGGGATCATAACCTATGTTTTTGAGACAAAAAATGAAAAAAATTAGTTATTCAAGAATTATTTTTGCAGGTGTCGTCTGCTTTTCAGATTAGGTAAAGGGTTAACTGAATAATTTCCATTTGCAAAGTGGCTATTCATTTAACAGGGTTCTACTGTAGTAAATAACACTTCAGACTCCTCAACCTGAAAAAAAACTGGAATAGTCTGTACGACACCACGCGCCATAAAAAGTCCTGTCTGTAAGTATCTCAACTGGGCTCAGCCAAACTTCCCTTTGGTCATTCATAGAGGTTCTGGGGGATTAGGGTAACGAATTAATAAAGTTCATCTAATCTATGTTATGTTCTCATTCCCACAATATCTCCCTTATTGACTCATCCGGTGGACAAGTCAATAAGAAAGAAAATGTGACAATGATAACATGATATATTTGCCCTTTTGCCAGATAGACTAAGTGACGAGAGTCCATAGGGGCCACTAGTCCCTCCCAGTAAAATATTTTGATCAGTTTATTCACAAACACAGTAGTGTTCAACCGATGATCAAAATCGGCCACCACATTTGGCCGTTTGTGGGCAATCGGATGACAACGGTAGTGGCTCCTGGAACATTGGCTCAACCGATTGTTGCCAAGCATTTTGTGATGATTTATTAACCGCATTTTATTATCTGCTGCAATTGTTCAGTTGGAAATGTAAAATGATGTCAATGATACCATTCAATAAAGTTGAGAAACAACCACGTGCATTTTTAATCTCTCCAGACATCCCTTTACAGGATATACAAGTTAAACGACATGTAAAGCTTACAATTGAGTGTACTTTCGGCAATCGTCAGTTCATACCGGAAAAGTGAAGGTTGCACTCCATTAACACAGGTCGCAGTAAAATTACCAGTTGCTCGCACTTGGACAGTGAATGTGGCTCTGAGAGCCACGTTTACCACCCAAGTGTGCGTGACTGGTAATTTTACTGCGACCCCAGTCATCGAAGTTTAACACTGAAAAATGTTCAGTTTAATGTAGTTCTTTCGAGCCTCAACTGGTCTAGTAGTGCACTGTATTACAATTGGAATCGACATCGGCCGATTGTGATTTCAAATAACTGGTAATTGGTCAGCGACCATTTTTGGTAATCAGTTGAACACTACAACACAGTAAATCCGTTTCGCTGTTTTTTGCTGGGTTTTCTAGTTTGGTTTTCCGTTTTGCTGCAAAAACAAAAACCGAACCGATAAACCCAAAAACAGGCATGAATAAATAAAATTTGTAATTTTTTGTCTCAAAAACAGCTTGTGACCCCTCATTGGAATGAGCTCATTCTAATGAGGGGTCATAAGGCCTAAAAAAGTTAAAAATCTGTTTTTCAGGCCCTTTTGCATGGTCTTTTTGGCTGCTGCATGCTCTCTTTTTATAACCAATGCAAACATAAAAAAAAATAAAAATTAATTGGTTTATGTCTGATATTTTAACCAAGTTAATAAAATTGATGAACTTGTCCCTTGAGTGCACTGGCGAAATGCACCACCACCCATTAGATTATGAGGCCTAAAACATAAAACAAACCACAAACATGAACTTTTGATGGAAAAGAAATAATTACAAAAAGAAAATAAAATAAAAAATGGCCTGAGAAACACAAAATCTACTTTGTGGGGCCTTAGCTATGTTTTTGAGTCAATGAAAAGGTAATGAAATATGAATGAAATCTTTGCAAATAGTGCTGGCCAATTGTGGACATTACGTCGGGCAAAGGGTTAGGCATGAAATTGTTCCTGTTTTGTTTCACTATGGCACTGTTCATAGAAACCTCTATTCAAATGTTGAATTTTTTTGGTTGAGTTGTGTTAACAACCGAGACCTTTGGTTTGTCAATAACTGGAATAACATGAACAAACATTCTCCGATTTGACTAATATTTGCCACACAGGACTTTTGCAGTAATATGTCAAGCAAGTTCAAAAACTGGTCCAGCCCAATTTTTTGTTACAGAGGTATTGGCCTTAATTAGTCAATTTTTACAAATTTTGATCTCGTTGGTGCAATAAATTGAACAAATGTTCTCTGATTTGAATAATATTTGCTATACAGGTCTTTTGCAATAATATTTCAAGCGAGTTCGAAAACTAGCCCGGCCTGATTTTTTGTTAGAGTTATGGGCCCTAACTAATTTTTACAAATTCTGATCTTTCTAGAATTATTACTTGAACACAGGTTTCAGATTTGACAACTTGCATATGATTGATAACCAGGTTATGGACATGCAGTACTCTCTTGTTTTAAGTTTTGCTTCAAAAACATGATACCCCATTGGAATGTGCTCATCGGGATCATTCCATTGAGTTCAATGGCTATGTTTTTGAGGTAAAGAATGAAAATCTCAATAACTATGCAAGAAATTGTTTTGAAAGTGTTTGTACTCTAGCCATGTTAGGTAAATGCATGGTTAATATAGTTTATTCAGTCACAATGAGCCATTGTGCATGAGTATGTGACCTTAAACACCAGTAAATAGAGAAATAAATAAAATAAGTATGCTTTATTATTTATTTAATTATTTGGTATTTTCTTAACACATTAAACAATGCATGGTTTCTGGCTTATTTACTTATTTGATATCATCTTAGTCCTTTACCTAATAGCCCAAGAACATTAGGTTTCACTAGGGAAAAAAATCGGAGAAAGCTGATTTTTTCAGGGAATGTCGAGTACATGTCACTGAACGATTAGACAAAAGTCCCCTAAAATCCCAGTTGAGCTTTTTTTCTACAGCCTTTTTTCGAAAACGCGTTTGAAAAAAATTAAAAAAAACGCACGAACTTTGTAACCTCGAATTGATCCAACAGTATTTTTTGTTTTATTTCGAGCTACATAATGTCTAATATACATTTACCTAGAGGAAAATGTGCATTCTGTGACAATTTCTGCGAAAAATTATTGAAAATTCACAAAAAAGTATCGGATTTACGCAAAAAATGACGATTTTCCTAACGGATTTGCCCAAAGGGTCGTAGTACAGAACGGGATGTTAGTTGGACAGACGATAAAAAATCCACCACCATTTGAAGACTTTTATCATTGCTTACAAAATAGACATTATGGAAGACCCCCTCTGCTTCTGGCCAAGTTCCCCTTTTGGCATAAAATTCGTCAGCATGAGAACTCAACTATTTTCGGGCTTGGGACCGAACAGACACGTCTGTGTCTGGCAGCATTAGATCAATAAATAATATTTACAGAATGTACAAAAATCAATAAATAATATTTACAGAATGTACAAATCAATCAACATGGATTAAGTTACATTGACTATTATCAACGCTATATACAGAAATGACATGACCTATATACATATTATTCATCGAACTCAGAAATTTCCGACAGGACAGTGTTTCTGTGGTTGTTACAAGAATCCGAACTGCAATTACACAAACCTGAGCAAGAGAGTCCTGCCTTCTTACACCCACACCTTTTTGTACAAGCACTCTTGCAACCACAACTGATCAGATTCAGTAGGTTATCGGGGGCACATGGCTTTGTGGCTGCAGTCGGTACAAGAAGGCCATTGTCTAGCGACCACCCCCAATCCGTCGGAGGAAGCGAAGTGCCCAGCCATTGTTGGACCTGGAGATAACATCTGTAGACATGTTGTTGTGCAGCATCGCTGCTTGGTGGGAGTGAGGCTAGGTCGATGGGTTTATTCAGTTTAGATTTTGCTACATAACGCTTGTAAGTGACATATCTATATTGGTCGAGAGAGGAGACAGTTTTACTCCCATATAAGATCAGGAGAAGTTGTTCCCCGGCAGCGGCTACTGCACTTGGTGTACTGTCATCCGCCAAAATTGTGTTGACATACTGTTGTGAGTCGCTAGTAACATCGGAGACAATTGTACTGAATACTTTCTTCTTACTAACTCGAAAGAGTGCAGAAGTAGTGTCACAACCACTTATAGAATGTGCTACAAGGAGGTTGCTTCTATGGTCACCCATTTTGGTTGCTATTTCACTAACTGAAACTAGTAAGTTTGGGGTAATGGAATACATCATGTGAATATTACATCCCGGTTGAACTCGAGAGGTAAGAATGACTAACAAGTCTGTGTCTGTTCCCACAACGACAACATTGTTGTCATCTTGAGCGATGTCAAGTGCAGTTTCAGCTATCAGTACATCAGCATCGGCCTCGGCCTGCTTGGACTGAATATTGATAGCAGATAGCTCCTGCATTAGAAGATCGATCAGTTGGGTTTTGTTCTTGGCATTTGCAAGGAAATCGGATTGGGGTGTGGTGGCTGGTAACTCGGGTGAGATATTGATATCAATGGAATACCTGTCTTTAGATCTACGGGCTTGTTCCATGCCCTTTGTCGACATTGTACAAGCATAACCATCAAAAACAACCACGACGTTCGCCCCAAAATGTCTCACTAGATAATTGGAATATGATGTACATATGTCCTTATATGACAACTGTTTAGGCCATACAACTGCCCTCAATAAAAATCCACCATCTACAACAAACAGAGAATGTTCTGGGATTTTAGTTTGCTCGGAACCGTATGTTTTGAG
Source organism: Pictodentalium vernedei (assembly GCA_031216915.1). Lineage (NCBI taxonomy): Eukaryota > Metazoa > Mollusca > Scaphopoda > Dentaliida > Dentaliidae > Pictodentalium > Pictodentalium vernedei. Next base: position 252,676,773 of record CM062295.1, read on the forward strand.
GATCTTACCGAGCGTGCTTTTCTGTGTCTTCCTCATTCCAGCAGAATCAAACAATGCTGGTGGTTTCGGGGCGAGTTCATATTTGAGATACTCTTCCATCTCTGCTTGTGACTGAATAACACATGTGATGCGGTTGAACAGAATTGTGGGGTCAATCACTACCTTACTTCCACGGACTTTGATGCTATTTGCCATCGATGCGAAAGACTTCACAGTGTCAACACGTCATAGTTTGATGCTGTTGAACGTTTTGCTTACAACATTCGATACGCAACATTCACCAATTTTGCGAACTTGGTCACAGTTCACAGATTCGTCGGCCACAAGCCCGGTCGCTATAGAGACTAATTGTAGTGGATCTCTATTCTGAAAGGGGGAATGCACTCTGAGCCAGTTCAATAATTTGGTGATATCATTGGCATCAGTCAATTGTGAACTTTGACGGAGATCCCAATGTTGTTCGCCATGACCAGTGTGAACATGAACAAAATTTTCGAGAGCATTACATATCGGAAGGCAAAGAGGTAGTCAATGTACCCATTTCGCAACAGTGCTATCGGTTTTTCCCCTGCCATATGTGAGACCACCAGGGAGCTTGAACATTCTCATTAAACACTGCTCTATGGTCTGATCAGAATATATCCCGTCCCAGAATTTATCTGAGCACCTTATGGTAAAGTAACCTTTCTCAGTGAACAACTTCAAATCATCCTGTTGCATTATTTCTGTTAGCTCATTCATCTGCTGCAAATAGAGATGAGAACTTTTTGCGTATGCAAAATGACCACCTGCGTGAAATACTGGAATCATATTGCGAACACAATATGTGTGGAGTTCCCAGTCGCCTGTGCGCTCTGCTCTCAAGAACAACTGGAGAAGACCTATTTGCTCGTAGTATTGTACCCAAAGCTTTCCTGTGCGTCCTACGGGCGCATTCTGGAGCAGTTCGTGTAATTTTGACAGTAGATGGTTGACACTTTCTTGATTGACAACGTCAGCTGTTGTACAGTCACCTCTGGCAAGTCCACAGAATATTTCATTGACTTCTGTGCAGTCTATGTTATCTAGTGTTCGGCTTTCTTCAAACACAAGTTTTGTAATGGCAATTTGTGTTAGCAAATGAGCACGAACTGCTCTTGAATATGCATGACCACTGATCAAATGATGGATTGACCCACCAGCATAAACAGTCCCCCAAAGTTCATCCAAGCCGCTACCAGCCATGGTCGAACCAATTGCCCCTAAATATGACATAATCATATGGAAGCCGCCGAGTCTAACGAAAACTTTTGTCAACTTACCTGACGAAGACACAATCCCCACTGCTTTGATATAAAGTGGTTGGTCAAACGTCACTGGACAAACGTTCAGTCCCTGTTTCTCACATTCAGTTTGTGCAAACATGAGAGCAGTGTAAATTGTGCTCGGGTTGGATGGATCAAAATTAATAAAGGGAAGTATCTCGACATCACTTGTTTCAAAATCATCTGATGATGTGACAATGTGCATATATCCAGCCCAAGATGGGCAAGGTACTCTCAGTACATGCGTCAAAGACCAAAGACTGTCGACTGTTTTTGCGAGTTTCAAATTTTTCGGATCAGATTCACCCAAAGTTGATAAATCCTTCATCACAATTTCGTCAAGACCCGATTTGCTTGGTTTACTGTAACCTTTCAAAGGGATGTACCCGAATTCACCAGAGTACACATCAAGGGCGTGCACACATTACATGCCAATGCATCTTGAGTGTAGGCGAACACCACATTATGTGATTTAATCGAACATGGAAATTGAAACAATGATGCTATAATACAGTATTTGAATGAGAAAAGTCGATGCCGGTTGAATTTGAGTTTAGGGGGTATGGTTAATATTTCACACGTTTCACCAGTTCATTATGGAATAAATGACTATTGTTATATATCATTATAAAGCCACTGCTTTTCTGCAATTTTTGATATATAATTTAACTCCCAAAGTAGTCGTAGATTTGATTTAATGGACGTTGTGTACCGTTGTGTGTATGAAAACAATAAATTTTTTTTCGTAATTTTGTACATTTTCGTGAATATTTCACCATTGAGTGTGAGGATTGGTACAAAGTTGGCATTTTCTGTTGGGGATATGTATTCTCAATATAATTCAGCACGATATTTATGATTCTCACCCTACTAAGGTGAATAAGAATGAGAAATATGGAGCTGGGTCGAATTTTTAAAAAAAATTTTTATTTCATCAAAAAAACGCTATAACTAAAAAAGCTCAACTCGGATTCGCGGGGCCTTTTCACACTTTATCCGCAATGTGTGTCCCAGAAACATATAAAAAAATCAGCTTTCTCCGATTTTTTTCCTTACTTTCTCATTTTTATGTCTAATGTGCCTGGACTATAACATGAAAAGCAGACGACACTTGCAAACAAAATTCTTGAATAACTCATTTTTTGTCTAAAAAACATAGGTTATGACCCCTCATTATAACGAGCTCGACGAGATCGTTCCAACGAGAGGTCATAACCTATGTTTTCGAGACAAAAAATGAAAAATTAATGAAAATTAATTGGAGACTTTTGAGAATAGCACTGACCGGTTTTGGCCGTTATGTTGGGTAAAGGGTTAACACATTAATTAATGCAAGGTTTCTGGCTTTGCTAAACTTCCCCCATCCCATCCCACCCCACTCCACCCCACCCCACCCCACCCCCCTCTGTTTCTTCCCCCCCCCCCCCCCCCCACACACACACACACACACACCCTGGATATCTTCCCCACCTGAATTTTTTTTAATGTTATGATGTAACTTTCTCATTTGATATTAACTGGTTGGGTACTAGAAGTCACTATTTATTGAAAAGTGCTGAAGCTCACTTTAGTGGTTTTACTGTGTATGAAGTTTGAATCTTTCTTCAACAATATAGAACAAGATCGAGTTATATAAAATTGTTTTGTTATAATTTCTTGGAGAGTTCCAATAGGCACTCCCCAATAGATTGTAAGAAATAAATTATTTATGAACAAAATTTTGCTAAACTTAGGCTTCCCTTGCTTTTAGAAATGGAATCTATGAAAAGAGAACTCATGTTACAAAATCACCATTGAAAAATTATTTAGAACTCTACCAAATAAACAACTCAAGCCTTGCATAAATTAACCAGGTCTGGATCTGTTTCCCCAACTGCTCAACTTTTCTGAAAAAATTGCTGGAATGGTTAGATGATTTTCTATTTCTAAATCATTTCTCGCCATTTAATGGTGAAGCATTGAATAAAAAAAATGTTTCTTCCATATTTTCTGTATATTTTGACATGGGTGTGGGAAGATAGCATGCCTGGACATCTTCCCCCAGGGGATGACCGGTAGACAGCCAATCTGACTTTGTAATCTCCCTGCAGTATGTTATTTGCATTATGTATTGTAGGGGGCGTGGTGGCATTGCAGTAACCGGTTCTCATCAGATCATTGAAGTTAAGCAATGTCGAGCCCGGTTAGTCCTTGGATGAGTGACCATCTGAGCGATCGATTCGGACTCCCATGTTGTGTCCTTGGGCAAGGCACTTAACCCCGATTGTCCACATGGGGGCACGATGACGCCGTGTACTAAGGCGTACTGAACGTCAGTGGTGCGCATGTCTTCAACCAATCTAACCCTGCCTGTGCAGCAGTACGGAGTTACGATGTTGGGGAGCTGGCAGCTGCTCGTCATTGCTCGGTGGTTCTCTTCGGGGACTCCGGCTTCCTCCACCCATAAAACTGTCACGGTCATGATTAGCCATTGTGCATAAGTATGTGACCTTAAACACCCATAAATAATAATAAATTATGAATTGTAACAACAATTTTGTAATCAACTCTGTTATAGATGCACATTTATACCGTAAATAAAAGAATCTGAATCTAAACCTTTTCAAACGCCTATGTAGATTAATAGGATCTTTGTAGTCACTGTTTGGATTTTGTTATGTTTGGGTGAAACACATGGACAAAACTTTTTTTTTTTTTTTTTCAAATGGCTGTCTTGTGGTTTTTTTCCATGTCAATCTGATGTAAATTCATTAACTGTTGAAATCCATATCTTTTTGTGAAATTTTTAATTTTTCTTTCCACACCTCCTGGAATTCCTGGAAATTCCATGAACTCATTCATTCATTCCCCCCCCAAAATGTGGCTCTTTGAAACTCACTGAATTTTGTGGTAGTGTTTGAACCTCCTTGAATTTTATCATTAGTTGTTGCCATTGACATTGTGTTGAATTTAGTCTAGTTTCAAGAAATGAAATATCAGCAACAGTTTCTGTCATGAATTGTTCACTGGGGAATCCCTAGTCTTTATACGCCCACTTGAAAAAACAGTTGTATTATGTAATCAGTCTGTCTGTCCATCGGTTAACATTTTTTGTTTCCAACCGATAACTCCAGTTTGCATTATTTGATCTCATCCAAAATTGGTATGTGTATTACCCAGCTAGTAATACAAGGCAAAGTTCGAAATATGGGTTCTATCCAGTATTTTTACTTCAGTTATGTCCCTTTTCTTACTTGGAATTTGACCGTCAATTAACATTTTTGGTTTGGAATTTGACCGTCAATTAACATTTTTGGTTTCCGACCGATAACTCCACTTTGGATCATTTGATTTCAACAAAAGTTTCAACAATTCAAAATGGCTAATGGGCACATTTAGCCACTCCTAACAGTGCTCTTGTTTACCTCTGCAGTACTATTAACCCTTTGACCCCGAATGGCCTTTTTTGTCAATAATTCCATTAGCACAACCTGCAGGCCGCATCTCTCGCCCAATCTTTTTCAAATTTGATCTGTTGTTTTGGTGTGATGTCTAGATGGGAGGTATCAAATTTTTCTGAATTTTGTTGAAAAATATGGCTGCCAGTAGCCATCTTGGATTTGGCATATAAATTGTCAACAAATCCATTAGCAGACCCTACAGGCTGCACCTCTCACCTGCTCTTTTTTAAATTTTATATGTAACTTTGGCATGATGTTCAAATGGGAGTAATCAAATTTTTCTGCATTCTGTTGAAAAAAATAGCTGCCACTGGCCATCTTGGATTTGACATATAAATTGTCAACAATTCCATTAGCACACCCAACAGGCCCCATCCCTCACCCGATTTTTTTTCAGATTTCATATGTAACTTTGGTGTGATGTCTTTTCTGTAGAAACTTGAGTGAAGGACATGGCATTACTGGATCTTTCTATTTAGTTCAGTCCCTTCTTGGACAAGTTGAGCTGGAGTGTCATTGACACTTTCATTATCAAACTGCTGAAATTTTATTTTCTATAAATCATTTTAAGACCATTTTCATGTAGATTTATAGAAATAAAATGTCTGCCAACTTAAACCTGAAGTAAATGTTCTCTTATTTTCTGAATAAACATCATTTTTCTCTTTTCCATGTTAAATTGTGAGGGTTTCAGCTTATTTCAGATGATTTAGATACCTTCCACTCTCATCCCTGGATTTACAGCTTTTCTCAGGAAACCTTGATGATGACATAAGGCAGAGTGATCTAACTTTATATGAAACCATCTATTATAATAAAGAAAATAAACATAACCTGTGATTGATTGAGCGTTTATTTGAAAGGTTTACACAAGAATTTGTCATTTCTGCATCTTATGTGGATTTCTCCACCCCCTCCCTCCAGGCTGTCTTCGAAAATAACCCATAACAAAACAAAGCAATTAAAATTCAATTGGAAAAATATACACTAAACACGTACTGGTTCATATGTTAATTATTCGGGAGTAATTTATATTATGGGTGTGTTTAGAGAATAATTGACAAGTGAGAGTGCGTGATGTCAAGTTTGTTCATCTTCAGCAAAGTGAATTAGTTAAAAATAAAAACACTGTTTTTGCTTCGGAATGGATTTTATTTCAATAAATTTTTTAATAAAATAAAATCACTTGCCTCCTTTTGACATATCAAGGCAGGCAGCAATCCATCTCTTGAATGTTAGATGAAAAAGGAAATCTCTGTCTTCTAGGTAATAACAACACATCGCTATTTACCTAATTTTGCTTCAAATTCACCTGAGCACCACCAACTTTTAAAGTCTTCGAAACTGAAGGAGTAGGCTTGAATACGGATAGGGCACCATGTTTTCAACATGCAGAAACTTAAGGTGTGGGGGGGGGGGCTATTTATTTATTTATTTATTTATTTATTTATTTATGTATTAGGGTTTAATGACACCTAACAGCCAGAGTCATATCGTGTCAGTGACAGTTTTATGGGTGGAGGAAGCCGGAGTGCCTGGAGAGAACCACCAAGCAATGATGAGCAGCTGGCAGCTCCCCAACATCATAACTCCACACTGCAGCACATGCAGGGTGAGATTGGTTGAAGACGTGCGACGTGCAGTATGGAATTTGACTGTCAATTAACATTTTTGGTTTCCGACCGATAACTCCACTTTGGGTCATTTGATTTCAACAAAAGTTTCAACAATTCAAAATGGCTAATGGCGCATTTAGCCACTCCTAACAGTGCTCTTGTTTACCTCTGCAGTACTATTAACCCTTTGACCCCGAATGGCCTTTTTTCCGGCCCAGAAGCATGATACGTCATAATTTCCTTAAGTAGGATGGATGCTGAGTGAATGTGGGTGGTAGACCTATTAATATTTTCAGCGTGCAGTCCCACAGCTGCACGTTAAATATTAATTGGTCTACCCCTAAATACTGAATGTGGATGCTTCAGATTGCTACCATTGAACTGACATGGAAGATACCACCAGGGTTCAAAGGGTTAAAGTCTCTCTCATAGTTAACAGTAAATCAGTGAACAATTTATTGAAGCAGCTTTCATTGATAATTCATTGCTTGTAACTCATTATATTAATATACTTCTGTGATCTCAAAATAGTTTCACTGCATGTGTATTAGCTGTCATTGGGAATGTAATATAATGGAATTTTTTGTCTCCTGCTTTTTGAAAAACTTCCATCCTTCTGTCCTTCCGTCCTTTTCGTTTCCAGACTCTGACTTTCCTTACAGTGACTGGATTTCGATGAAATACGGGTAGAAGATCACTTTCATAAATTGTGGATCTATGTTCGAATATGGGCATTTTCTGCGCATATTTAATTAGGTTGCTGAAATTTGCTTGGCCGACGGTTTCCAGACTCTAACGTTCCTTAAAATCAACCGATTTTGATGAAATTTCATATATGGATTACTTTTATCAATACCTAGGTCAAGTTCGAATGTGGAAAATTTTGTACCGAAAATCTGTCCATCTGCCTATCCGTCTGCCCCGTGCGTCAATGCACCTCAGACTAAAAGCTGTATTTATGAACCGATCTTCACGAAACTTCTTGTGTATCTTTGTTATCATTGTGAGACCAGAATATGTGTTTTGGGGTTTGGTCCAAAATTCAAGATGGCCACTAGCGGCCATTTTGTTCCGAAATTGGGTGTAATCAGTTTTTTGTACAGAACTTCTATATGAAAGTTCGGATTTGAATAAATTTTTGTTTGAATATTTAGTAACATGCAATACATCACATATAATACAGGTTTTGTTCTCATGCAAAAATTATGCAAATTAGAGAAACTTTGATTTATTCAGTGCTACTACTAATACACAGTAAGTGCACACCTTCGGTGTTTTTCATTTCCAGACTCTAACTTTCCTTACAGTCAGTCAATTTCGATGAAATTTGGGTAGTCGATCACTTTCATCAATTGTGAGTCCAAGTTCGAATATGGGCATTTTCCATGCATATTTAATTAGGTTGCTGAAATTTGATTGGCTGATGGTTTCAAGACTCTTAACTTTCCTTAGAGTCAACCGATTTCAGTGAAATTTCATATATGGATTACTTTTCACATCAGTTTAATGTAATATGCCTTATCATACAGTCTTAATTTTTAGTGATTCTCACAGTTATACTCCACATCACTTCACTTGCTTTGACAGTGACCTCCGTGAAAATAAATCTGATAACCACTGTCTGAAGCACTGTCTGTACTGTCTCTTCTAAATAACTTCCACTTGCAACTCAACTATATTCCACAGGATGCATTAATTCCCCTTGAAACTGCTCCCTAGCGGGAGACATGATTTATCTGAATTTGCTTGTTATTCAAGATAATGATATTGTAGATAATCTCCTGGACATTTTTCATAAGATTCCTTGAATACTCTGAATTTTTTTATCTCCTCTCCCACAGTCAGCAGAGCATTTCTAATACTGACTTGTCTGTTGTACAGGGCACATTTATGATCAGATCGCTTTGAAACTTGGTATGCTTGTTTGGGGGTAACCTCTAGATGGGCTATTGATTTTTTTCCATTTCCGTCTAAAATAGTTGCCGTTGGTGATGAACTTAGTGCAGTTATGCATCAATATTTTCCTTTGGCACACCCTGCAGGGCACATTTATGATCAGATTGCTTTGAAACTTAGTATGCTTGTTTAGTGTGACCTCAAGATGGGAGCTATCGATTTTTTTCCATTTCTGTCAAAAAATATTGGTGTGTTGGCTTTAACTTGGCAACAACCTTCAAACTTAATTTACTGAGGCATCAATATATTCCTCTGGTTTGCCCTACAGGTTACATTTATGATCAGATCGCTTTGAAATTTGGTATGCGTGTTCGGGGTAATCTCCAGATGGGAGCTATTGATTTTCTTTCATTTCCATAAAGAATTATTGTTGTTAGCGCCAGCCTTTGAACTTATTGCACCTGTGCAGCAACTATCCCTTTTGCACTCTCCACAGGGCATATTTATGAACTTCCAGAAAAAAAAGAAAAAAAAACATTGCCACTAGCGATGACCTTCAAACTTAGTGCATTTGTGCAATAACATCTTCCGTTGGCTCGCCTCAGAGGGCGCATTCATTATCAGGTTGTTTTGAAACCTGGTATGCTTAATCAGGGTGACCAAGATTGGAGCTATCTATTTTCTTTTCGTTTCCATCAAAAACTCTTGCTGTTAGCAACAACCTTTGAATGTATTGCATTTGTGCATCAACATTCTTCTTTGGCGTTGCCACAGGGCACATTTATCATAGGATTGTTTTTGAACTTGGTGTACTCATTAGGCAAGACCTCTAGATAAGAGCTGTCAATCAGCATGCGTTTCTGTGAAAAAAGTTGTCATTTACAATGACCTTTAAACTTGCTGCATTCGTTTATCAACTTTCTTCTTTTAGCCCTACAGTTTACATTAAAAATGCATGGATTGCTCTGATGTTGTGCACACACAATGCTGTTATGTTGAAGTTCCACCAAATAACATTGGAACCAAAAATCTTCAGTTTTGCCATTTCACTTTTTTCAAGTTTGTCAAGTAATAGATATATCACTATTTTGTGTACTATATGGGTAAATAATTGTACAGTTGTGCAGGTGTCCGGAGATATTTTGGACGAGGCGAAGCCGAGTCCAAATATTGGAGGACACCTGCACAACTGTACAATTATTTACCCATATAGTACACAAAATAGTGATATATGTGATTTAATCCACAGCCCCTCAATGTTAACAAAAGTCAACAAAATTAAATTTTAGAAAGTTTGACACGAGTAAAACCACATTTTAAAACACTTTTTGCTTGCTCTACCCCCGAAAAACAAATGGGCATAACCCATTGTTTGCTTGCTAGAAAGTCTATTGAAGTTATGACACGCATCAGGAGTTCAGATATTGTGAACAGATCTGTAGCTTCGAAGTGAACACACATCATGGCGTAATTTGTTCTCCCGCTGATATAATGTCTCAGCTCAAGGGTGGAACACTTATTCAATCCCTCATCGAAAGTGCGGCAGATAAATTTAATAATCATTCATTTTTAAAGCATTTGGAAGAATAATTCTTTTTTTTATCTGAAGAAGAGGGTCGCTTTCCCTCAGGGGTGGCGGGTGGTGGTGCCTGATTGCCGTCTTAATATTTGAAAAAGAGCGTTTCTTTTAGGTTATTTATTTATTTACTGGTGTTTAAGGTCACTTTTCTACAGCTATGGCTAATTGTGACCGCAAAAAAAGGTGTAAAGTCAAGTTTAGCCAATCGTTAACACCCATGCTGCCCATTTTAGGGGACTTCTACCCCGGGCACTGGTGACCAGGTCCTATTTTACCAGTAAAACTGAACTTGTTTACCACAGCAAACAAGCACTGCTTCACTTCCGAGGTTTCCACAGGAGTCCTTTTTAGGTTACCAGGGGTGTTGGTTTTTAAAAGCAACAAAAAAATTAAAAAGTACATTATAATTTGGACACGATGCACACTCAATTCAGTAGCTCTGTCGAGAAAAGCTTGTCGATAATTCATGTGTTAGAAAGTTTTTCACACCTCCTTTACAGCATCTTTACTTTTGAATGGTTATGATTACAGTACCGCGACAATCGTGCAAATATCTAGTTATTAGGACTGTTTCAAAACCGTCCCAATATCCAGATATTGGTACTGTTTTACTGAGCTGTTCTCATCAAAACCGTACTTGGTGTGATTTTACAGGGCTTGTTTTCATGACAGAGAACAAAAGAAATATTAGATAGCTGTGGATTAAGTTGAGCTACAGTGTCACTGAGACTTTTCATTTCTTTTAAAAAAAAACGTTTTCTGCATTTATAAGAAAGTGCCTGTGTGATTTACATGGATGAGAGAGTTCAGTTAATTAGCCAATTTCCAATACTTTATTAGTTCAACTTGACAATGTCTGTCCGTCCACAATTCCTTTAGAACACCCTACAGGCTGCAGCTTTCATCCAATCAGGTCCAGATGTCATATGTGGCTTTGGGGCAATGTCTAGATGGGGGCTATCAATTTTTTTCAAATATCATTGAAAATCATGGGCGCCAGTGGCCATCTTGGATTTGGATATAAATTGTGCAACAATTCCTTTAGCACATCCTACAGGTCGCAGCTCTCACCCGATTAGTCCCAAATATCATATGCAGCTTTGGGGCAATGTCTGGATGGGAGCTATCAAACTTTTTCGAATTTCGTTAAAAAACATGGCTGCCAGTGGTCATCATAGATTTGGAATATAAACTGTCAACAGTTACAGTGATACACTCTACAGGTCGCATCACTCACCTAATCTTTTTCAAATTTTGTATGTAGCTTTGCTGGTATGTCTAGATTGGAGCCATCGAATATTTCTGAATTTTGTTGAAAAACATGGCCACCAGCAGCCATCTTGGATTTGGATATAAATTGTCCAACAATTCCTTTAGCACACCCTACAGGCCACGATTCTCACCCGATCAGTCCCAAATTTCATATGTGGCTTTGGTGCAATGTCTAGGTGGGAGCTGTCAATTTCTTTAGAATTTTGATGAAATACGTGGCAGCCAGTGGCCATTTTGGATTTGGATATAAATTGTCCAACAATTCCTTTAGCACACCTTACAGGTCACAGATCTCACCCGATCATTCCCAAATTTCATATGTAGCTTTGGGGCAACGTCTAGATGGGGAGCTCTCAAATTTTTCCGAATTTTGTTAAAAATTATGGAAGCCAGCGGCCATCATAGATTTGGAATATAAATTGTCAACAGTTCCATTGATACACCCTACAGGCCACATCTCACAACTAATGTTTTTCAAATTTCATATGTATCTTTGCTGTGATGTCTAGATGGGAGCCATCAAACATTTCTGAATTTTGTTGAAAAACATGGCCGCCAGCAGCCATCTTGGATCGGATATAAATTGTCAACAATTCCATTAGCACACCCTACAGGTTGCATCTCTCACCTGATCTTTTTTGAATTTCATATATAGCTTTGGTGTGATGTCTAGATGGGAGCTATCAAATTTTTCTGTATTTCATTCAAAAATATGGCTGCAAGCAGCCATCTTGGATTGGCATATGAATTGTCAACAATTCCATTAGCACAACCTGCAGGCCGCATCTCTCGCCCAATCTTTTTCAAATTGTATCTGTTGTTTTGGTGTGATGTCTAGATGGGAGGTATCAAATTTTTCTGAATTTTGTTGAAAAATATGGCTGCCAGTAGCCATCTTGGATTTGGCATATAAATTGTCAACAATTCCATTAGCAGACCCTACAGGCTGCACCTCTCACCTGCACTTTTTTAAATTTTATATGTAACTTTGGCATGATGTTCAAATGGGAGTAATCAAATTTTTCTGCATTCTGTTGAAAAAAATAGCTGCCACTAGCCATCTTGGATTTGACATATAAATTGTCAACAATTCCATTAGCACACCCAACAGGCCCCATCCCTCACCCGATTTTTTTTCAGATTTCATATGTAACTTTGGTGTGATGTCTTTTCTGTAGAAACTTGAGTGAAGGACATGGCATTACTGGATCTTTCTATTTAGTTCAGTCCCTTCTTGGACAAGTTGAGCTGGAGTGTCATTGACACTTTCATTATCAAACTGCTGAAATTTTATTTTCTATAAATCATTTTAAGACCATTTTCATGTAGATTTATAGAAATAAAATGTCTGCCAACTTAAACCTGAAGTAAATGTTCTCTTATTTTCTGAATAAACATCATTTTTCTCTTTTCCATGTTAAATTGTGAGGGTTTCAGCTTATTTCAGATGATTTAGATACCTTCCACTCTCATCCCTGGATTTACAGCTTTTCTCAGGAAACCTTGATGATGACATAATGCAGAGTGATCTGACTTTATATGAAACCATCTATTATAATAAAGAAAATAAACTTAACCTGTGATTGATTGAGCGTTTATTTGAAAGGTTTGCACAAGAATTTGTCATTTCTGCATCTATGTGGATTTCTCCACCCCCTCCATCCAGGCTGTCTTCGAAAATAACCCATAACAAAACAAAGCAATTAAAATTCAATTGGAAAAATATACACTAAACACGTACTGGTTCATATGTTAATTATTCGGGAGTAATTTATATTATGGGTGTGTTTAGAGAATAATTGACAAGTGAGAGTGCATGATGTCAAGTTTGTTCATCTTCAGCAAAGTGAATTAGTTAAAAATAAAAACACTGTTTTTGCTTCGGAATGGATTTTATTTCAATAAATTTTTTAATAAAATAAAATCACTTGCCTCCTTTTGACATATCAAGGCAGGCAGCAATCCATTTCTTGAATGTTAGATGAAAAAGGAAATCTCTGTCTTCTAGGTAATAACAACACATCGCTATTTACCTAATTTTGCTTCAAATTCACCTGAGCACCACCAACTTTTAAAGTCTTCGAAACTGAAGGAGTAGGCTTGAACACGGATAGGGCACCATGTTTTCAACATGCAGAAACTTAGGGTGGGGGGGGGGGGGGGGGTGGGGGGTGGGGGTGGGGGGCTATTTATTTATTTATGTATTAGGGTTTAATGACACTTTAACAGCCAGAGTTATATCGTGTCAGTGACAGTTTTATGGGTGGAGGAAGCCGGAGTGCCTGGAGAGAACCACCAAGCAATGATGAGCAGCTGGCAGCTCCCCAACATCATAACTCCACACTGCAGCACATGCAGGGTGAGATTGGTTGAAGACGTGCGACGTGCAGTATGCCTCAGTACATGGTGTCATCATGCCCCCATGTGGACAATCAGGGTGAAATGCCTTGCCCAAGGACACAACGTGGCAGTCTGAATCGATCGCTCACACGGTCACCCATCCAAGGACTAACCGGGCTTGACATTGCTTAACTTCGGTGATCTGACAAGAACTGGTTACTGCAATGCCACCATGCCCCCTGGTAGGTTGGAATTAATAATCTTCAGTCATAACAAATCCACAAATAACACAATATATATGAAATATCAATATAATATGCGCATGCAAGTGTAAAAAAATAAATCAGCCCCAATGAACAAACATCAGCCTGGTCGACCACTTCACCAGTCCTGTCGATCAACATGGTCGCGATTCTAAAAGACATGCCCTGTGAAACCACCATGGTCACTTCCAAAGTTATCAACCAAAGTTGTGTATTTGACTTTCAGTAGGTATTGATTTTCAAATTTGTAATACACACAATTTTATTTGACCATAATGAGCTAGGTTTGATTTTCAAATTTTTAGAGCTTGCAATTGCATAGTTATGGCCCTTGATTTTGCAAAATTGGTGTTATTTTTATGCCCCAGCCAATTTTTGCAGGGGCCTAAGTTTTACCCTTGTCTGTCCTTCTGTCTGTCAGTCCATCCATCTGTCTGTCCATCTGTACATACGTACATCCATACGAACATATGTACACCCCGAATATGATTTCTGGACGATAACTTGAGTTTGGCTGAACGAAATGAAACAAAATTTGATACATACATTTATAACCACATAATACAGGTTGGGAGTGATAGACGGTTTGGTCCAATATTTTTTGGCAGAGTTACAGCCTTTTTTCAACTTAGAAAACATGTTGATATTGGCATCCGGACGATAACTTCAGTTTGACTGAACAAAATAAATTTTATACCTATGTTTATTACCAAATAATACAGATTGGGATTGACAGTGGGCTTGGTCTGAAATGTTTTGGTAGAGTTACGAACCTTTTCCGACTAAGAAGACATGTTGATATTGGTTTCCGGATGATAACTTTAGTTTGACTGAACGAAATGAAACAGAATTTTATACATATGTTTATAACCACATAATACAGGTTTGGATAGTGGGCTTGGTCCAATATTTTGGGGAAGAGTTATGGCCCTTTTCTGACCAAGAAGACATGTTGATATTGGTTTCTGGATGGTAACTTGAGTAAGAGATGTCCGATTCCAATCAAACTTGGAATATAGCTTGTGCGATAATTTTTATCTAGTTAAGGCCCCTTTTTGAACTTTGTTAACCACTAAATATAGTTTATCATGAAGCAGGGGCATTTGTGTCCTATGGACACATTTGGTGGCCTACTGTATTGGTGCTATGATTTAATGGCGATAAGACAAGATAAGATATTTATTAATTCAATGTCAACAAAGATAAATGACTAGAAACTCATGCTTGGCAGTGGGGGCATTGTATACCCTTGGCATTGCTCTTATTTTAATTTCTACTCTATAATTGTCCGGGTGTGCACGGGAGTCCAAGAATCTTGAAATCCCAGGGATTTTGTTGTTTTAAAATCCAGGACAGGTTATTCCTTGAAGATTCTGGAAATCAGGTCAACATTGTAGGGGCACCATCACACACCAGTCAAAGTTCATGCCATGCTTGAGTTTATTTCCGGTCACGTGTTTCGTGTGTACACTGTACACTGATGGATTTTCTTAATTGACAGTTTACTTTCCAGTCTTGTTTTACGTGAATAGAATACACAAAATGACCGGTAAGTGTGGCTGTTAAATGGCTGGAGAAAAAAGACTACTGAGTGGCTCAATCATGACTTGGAAGATAATCATCAAGCAAACTGTCTGCCTTGCATCAAGTTATTCGATATTAGAAATATGGGCATTCTCAATACTCCTTAGTTACATGTATAGCAAGAAATATTTTAAAGAGTATAAAAAAGTCAACAGTGATTGGCTGAACAACTTATTTTGACTTGATCTGCAAGCTTGATGCAGTTTGCTTAGTTGCAAGGTAACAACAGTTCAACAGTGTTTCAGCTTTATGTTGCACCATCAGCTGTTTATCAACTTGGAACTCAATCTAATTTCTTACAAAGCGGAAATTATTGAGACATTGAATACTAAAACAGTCTGCAACAGTTCCTTTCAAAGGAAAAAAAAATTACAAAATAATAAAAAGAACAGGTATACATGGCATGTATTCAGCTTTTCAGATACAAATGACAAATGTAGGTCCTGGAAATTTCTGATTCAAGTTTTTGTTAGTCCAGAAAATTCCATCAATTTCAAATTAAGTCTGAGGTACAAATCCAGAATTTTACTTTCATGGTTGTACATTTTGAAATTTGACAGGTTTCTTGTGATCATAAATTGAAAGCAAAGGTTTCTTTCTCTATTTCCTAGTGCTATTAATTACCCAGTAAGGCGAACAGTTTTTTATTTTATTTTTTATTTCTGTAATTATTTCTTTGCCATCAAAAGTTCATGTTCTTGGTTTATATTGTAGACCTCATAACCTATAGAATAGCATGGGTGGTGGTGTATTTTGTCCCTTGAGAGCAAAAAGGCTTTGCAATGCTAAAGCATTGCAAAACCTCCTTGCACTCAAGGAACAAATTTATCAATTTTTTTGACTTTGGTAAAATATCTGACATAAACTATTTAATTTTAATTTTTTTAAAGTTTACATTGGTTATAAAAAGAGAGCATGTGGCAGTCAAAAGGACCATGCGGAAGGGCATGAGAAACAGATTTTTAATTTTTTTAGGCCTTATTTGTGGTTTTTGCATGATAATTTTGGGGTTTCTTGATATAATGGTTTGAAATTTTTAAAGTTTGTGTTATGATTACAAAAGGAAGGTCAATTTTGATTTTTGTTTGAATTTCATTCTCTGATATCAATGAGGACCCTGTGACATGTCACTTGATTGCGGAAATGCTTTATTATTTTGAGTTTTTGAAACAATACTTTCGAGGTTTGTTTATGCAAGTAATGATGTAGTTATGGCCTATCATTGATGAAAGCATTAATATTTATGGGTTTCCAAACCAGGGTGGATGGGGACATTAGTTTCCCATGAACATGTTCATTTTAGTTTAAATAGGATATCATTTTATCTTTATTTTTTAATGTATTTTTTCAGTTGCTGATATACCAGGTCTTATTCGTGGTGCTCATCAAAATAGAGGACTAGGTATATCATTTCTACGCCACATAGAACGGTGTGCCTGTTTACTATTTGTTATTGACTTATCACTTTCTGAACCATGGACACAGCTGAACGACTTGAAATATGAACTGGAACAGTATTCACCAGGTCTTTCTAAAAGACCACATGCAATAATTGGCAATAAGATAGACTTAAAGGAATCAGAGAATAATTTGAAAGAGCTTCAAGAACATGTGGACTTGCCAGTGTTTGCTATATCTGCCAAAAAACGAATGAATATCAAACCATTACTAATTCATTTAAGAGAAATGTATGATGAACATGCTGAGAAGAAAGGAGCTGGTTGGTGACATCATTTCAGTGTACAACACATATTGTACCCATGGCCATATGCTGTGATAGAGCTTTCGTCATGCCAGTTGTCCCCAGAAAAGATGGGCAATAAACCAAAAAACCAAACTGATCCCGATATCAAGTGGGATACCAAAAAACCAAACCGACCCAATCATTGCATAACAAAATCATCTCTATTTTTAAATTTTCCTACATTCGCTATTTACAGGGCCTTGTTGAGGCTTGATGGCAGTTGTTTTCATAAAAGAAGTGACTGATTTTCTTGGGTCAGGGCAATTGTTCTGAAGTCTCACCAAACAACAGCCTGTTCATCTCCAGTTGCTTATCAGTGATTTATAGTCAAGTCTTTGTTGCCTTAACAGACAGCCAAGACTTGACAAGAAATCACTTCCCAGGTGATTTGTCTATTGTCAGCAGGACGTCCCAATGGTGGTATGTTAAGGGCACATGCTTTGTAATCACAAAAACCTGAAATAGGCCTTTAAAGGTTAAGGTGTGTTTGGAACAAGTCACAAAATTACAGTAGATATGATTTGTGTTAGCAAAACAATGCCAATGTTGAGCACATTGGCAATGACATTTATGGTACTGTTGTAGAAAGATACAAGAACGCAGTGACATTTGTGGCAGTGTTGTAGAATAATACAATAACAACTTATTCTGTATTTTCCTTGTGTGAATTCCCTTTAGTTCCTGGAGAGAACTGCCGAGCAACAGCGAGCAACTGTCAGACTCCCCAGCATACTAACTCCACACAGGCAGGGTTAGCATTGGTTGAAGACAAGTGCACAATGGATGTGCTGTACGCCTTAGTACACAATGCCACTGTACCCCCATTTGGGCAATTGGTTTGAAGTGTCTTGCCAAGGACACAACGTGGTTGCCGCAGGTGGGATTCGAACAAGGACCTATTGGCTTGCAGCCTGCATCACTACCTACTGAGCCACCACGCTATCAGTCAGTCCAGTCAGATACTGAATACCGAACTGATACCATGGTACACTCTCCTAAAAATACCCAAACTGATACATGGTACACTCTCCTAAAAATACCCAAACTGATACCGAACTCAAAATTCCAGTACCACCCATCTCTTGTCCCAGTGTCCAATTAAATTTATGGAAAACGGAAAACAAGTTTAAAAAAAACTCAAGAGATGAGTTGAAGATTCTACATGTCACATGATCCAAACCCCATAAAAGATCAAGAAACACCAGTTCCTATAAGGCCTTGAATTTAACTCTTAACCATCTGCACACCAAATTTTTCCCATCATGCAATTTGGAATTTAATCAATTCGATTCAATTAATTTTGTTTGACAGAGCTGAAAGCAGAATGAAATAGATGTGCCCCCGGTTTAGACTGTTAACTTGTAGATTGCTAAATTAATTTGTTCACATGTCTTTGCTTTGTAGCAATTTATGGGAGAGTACCAACAAGCACTCTCCCATAAATTGTAACAAGGCAAATCCTCACAGACTAAATAATATGGCATTAAGGATAATATAAAGCACATCCACAGAGTATGAAGCTTTTATGTTGTTGTGGTATAGTTCAGTATAAAGCCCAAATATGAAGCTGAGCAGTGTTAGCAAGCAAATGGAATATATATCCTCTATATTTCCTAGGGATCTGCGAAGCACATTTTTTTTAGTTGAATCTCGAATTGAGTCTTGTCTCTGATATCGATTCAAATCTTTATAGACAAGTTATTTGCTTAGATGCTGAAAGTGACCGTGAAAACGAATAAATAAATATTCTCTGTAGCACCGTTGCTGAAACAGGTAGGCCTCTTATCTGAAGTTTTAGTTTTTGAAGGCTTAGCTTCTTACTATTCATCACTATCTGTGACAACAACGGGTGCTTCTGGACAACATGAGCCACACAAACTTGCAAACTTTCCTCCTTCGCATCAGTCAATATGGTACCTTTGATTTGGCACATGGAAAAGTGATATATCCTGAGATGAGATAGGGGGGGGGGGGGAAGGGGTACATTTGGGGATGTATATTTACTATATTAAATTGTGCACTGCTGCTTCTGTTCTTTATTATATGCAGCGTTCCATCCGTATTTGTAACAATAGGACTGTATATTTTTGCAGCTCAATGCCACAATTGATCTTGCCAGAGAATGTTTGGTCATCTTGGAATCTTTCCCGACCAGAGATCAAACCCATGGCCTCCAGTGTGAGAGACCATCACACAAATTCACCACATCATTCTCTTATTCCAGTCTGTTTGTATGGGTACGAAACGACTCAGTGCAAAATGACTCAATATGAAATGGTAAAGGAACGAAATGATCCGGGGGAAGAACTGGTAAAGGAATGAGAAGACCTGACACCCTATTAGTCAATCACCCCCGGGGATGGTCTCTGTAACGCATCACTTTGTTAATACCATTGGTTATGGTCAGTGACACTGCCTGACTTTGAATGTTGAATCTATTTTTGCTGACGGGATTGTATAGTTCGCACTGTTAACGTGTTATTTTCACGAATGCTCAATTTGTCATATCAAACTGGAGATTCTGAACTCTTTCTTAACCGAAATTATTATTCATTGATAAGTAGGCAGAGAAATTACCTGCATATCATGCACAACCCGTGGTCGTTCTATAGTCTATACTACTCACCTAACAATTAAACATTGTCAATTACTCAATTAAATATGAACTGAGCCTACATGAATGAATGGTCTAATGTCAGTTTTATCCAATTTTTGTTGGAAATGTAACAAATTGCAATAAGCATAAGAGATTCGAAAAAGTCGAATCTGGAGACTGATTTGGGATCGATCTTGAAGCAGACATGTGATATTAATATCGAATCAAATATATTTGCAGTACCCTAATATTTCCCTTTGTTTTCTGATTTGTGTTCAATATCTTGGTTTCTTTTTAGGATTTCAATGCAGCAAACTTAGAGCTCATTGGCTTTATGGTTTGTAGAGTTGTAATGATTATCTATCAGTTTATTTAGTTTTTTTATTAATTTCATAAAACTTACTTCAATTCTAGTGTGAAATTCTTTCTTTGAATCCCCTATGTAGTGTATATGGCATTGTTTGCATGTAATTATGTATATCATGTTTTTGTGGTGGCATGTAGCATTTCCCATTTGGGAACATCGTTTTGATTGTGTTATTCAATCTATAGTGCATAGGACTGTAACCTATTCAATCTTATTGAGCTCTGTGGAACAAGATTGAACTTGTTAAATTCCTAGTTGCATTATGTGAAAAATTTGTGGCTTGAAATTTTTATATTTTGACATCAGAGTGCATAAGGTTAAAAATAGTATGTTGTTTAGCAATGTGACACTCTAGAAGCTGCCTTCATGTGTATCATTACTATAGCTGCACTGTTTCTGCTAGGTCAAAAATGATGAGGCCGTACCAGTTAGCTGCACTCACGAAATAACATATCTCTCAGTGCACTTCCTTGGCTACCATATCAGCATATCTTGAGCTTCCTCTTTCAGAACCAATAGGTATTAATGCTGCAGCAATTTCTCTGTGTGCTGCCCCCGCCAACCCCTCCCCCCCCCCCCCCCCAAAAAAAAAAAAAAACCCAAAACAATAGCCACTACTGAATTAAGCACCAGTCTTGTTACAAGAGGTAACTACGTGATAGGGAAAAAGTTGGTTTAAGCAATGAGACCGACAAGGAGACCTGCCTCCAAGCGGAAACCCTGGTAGCAGATCATTGTTCCTAGACTTGTCATCACTTTCTACTGAAAAAAAAGACTCACAAAGATCCTGCAGAAACTCATATTTTAAGGATTTAACTACACTGCAATTGAATATCTTCTGATTGATGTTTCATGTTTGCAACTCCCATAACTGACATACACAACTTTTCCAATCTACCTCATTACTATATGCATCTTCCCCCTTGGGAATCCCTGAAAATGGAACAGTGCTTGTTTACTTTAGTATTTATTTATTTATTGGGGTTTATCAACACTTTTGACAGCCAGGGTCACCTCATGTCGAACAGCTTTACGAGTGGAGGAAGCCAGAGTACCCGGAGAACACCAAGCAACGGCGAGCAACTGTCAGGCTCCCCAACATACTAACTCCACACAAGCAGGGTTAGCATTGGTTGAAGACAGGTGCACCATCGACGTGCAGTACGCCTTTAGTAGGGGATCCAGACAGCAAAAAGAGCCATATTTAGAGGCGGACCTAACATGGAAAAGTATACTTTGCTGAATTTGATTTTCTGTTAGATGGACCTTTTGCCTTTTATAATCAAGGGGCCTGCTCGGTCATTTGGATTGAGAAAAAAACATATAAGCCAAAACGTGATGCAATCCGGGTCCAAAATCTGGCAAAAATTAAAAAGTATGAATTACTGCATAATGTTAAATTACATCAACAAATTATCTTTTTCAAATATTAATTTGATGCATTTTGATGCAGTATAACATCCAAATGCATAGTAGGGATGAAAAGTTGGATAGCAATTTTAAAATATGGAAAATAATACTATTTTTTATCAAAAATTGTTCCATTTATCAGACAATTTTTGTTTGCGCCCTTCTGATTTTCTGCTATATTTTTGTCGAAATTCAGGCTATAATAATAATATATATACCAAATTAATCCCCAACACCTCTGCTAACTGGTACACATATTTAACAGCTACAATAGTCTATGTATTGTGCCACAGTATTCACTAACTTAAGTCTACCCCCCAATTCATTTTTGTGTAAAACTGAACAGTTCACTGATGTATTGAACCACAATATTCACTAACGTATGTATACCCCCAAGTTCATGTTTTGCATAAAACTGAACAGTTCACTGATGTTATAACTTTATTATAATGCTGATCATGGGAAAAATGTAGAAATCAGCAGAGTCGTGAATCAGCTTTCTAGCAAAGCATGTTTGCATATTAAAACGTACAGTTTGAACACAAGACAAACCAGTGTTTGATGAGGAATTGGTGAGCTCTTAGTGGAATACCACTCCCCAAGTACAGTATCTCATTTTTGTTTTAGTACAGCAGTGTAGTAAATACCAACATAAAGGGTAACTGCATTTATCAAATCTTATTTTACATTTCAGTGGCATGGAAGTAACGCCTTATTCATTCACATTTCATCATTATCACTGTCATCGTGAACACAACAACATCTACTTGGATCTCCGGCACATCGGCAAGCTATTACACACTTCACATTAGCGCAAGCACAAGAACAGTCACGCCGACAGTGGCTCTTAAAACATCCACAGTATTTTGATTGCCCTGTTATGCTTGGTTTGGGGTCCATATCAATCATGATTGGCACAAGAATCCCAGCTTGAAGCCGTCTACCATGCTTTAAAGGGTCCGGTAACACAGGATATCATTGGTGAGCACGTTTACTGACAACCATCTGGTTGAGAGCTCGCAGAACATGAAAATGAAATGCACTTTCAGTTGGAGGAAGATTACGAAGATCTCCTTTGGTCGTGACAAATAGATGTGCTCGTAATGCATTTAAATCTCCATTGAAGTTGTGTGTTCGATAAAGTTTTACAAAGAAAATCCTTGCAGCATTAAATATGTCATCACCAATGGGACTTATGGTATCACATGTGCCATAGTCTGCCAATGGTTTCAACTGATCCATACACTGGAAAGCAATTTCTACAGCACGTTTTTTTCCTCGTCTGTAAATGTAACTGACGGTGTCACATCCAGTTAAAATATGGACACTGAGTAACACAGAAGTTGCCAATAGAACATCTCTGTTGTTAACAAGACTTTTAATTTGCTGAACAATTTGGTGGCATGGCAGAAATGTCTGCAGCTTATGAATCCACAGTTCTTGTAATCCTGGTACGCGAACTGTGTAGTATAAAGCCATAACAAAAATGTCCGTGTCTGTTGCTTGCACCACAGCACGGGGGCAGTCGAATGCCTCCGCAACATAATAAAGATGACAAAAATACGAGAATCAGCTTCTTCATGTGGTCTGCATGACAGTTCAGAAACATCTACTACGTCGCATGATGTCAAGGCAACAGCTCTTCCTGAATCCTTTAACATTCCCCCGAGAAAGAGGGTAATCCCCTGTGGGAGTGATGCATGGTTCTTTATCCATGATTCAGCAAGAAAGTTTAGCAGTGCTGCTTTGTTAGAATTATTTGTGAGGAATGGCTTCCATTGTGGTATTGGTAAATTTTCGTGTACGTCGTAGGCTTTGCTGGGTGTACAGAGCCTTTCACGTTTGCTTCTTTTTTCCAACTTAAGGCCTTTCTCTGGTTCCACATCGTATCTGTCCCCAACAACACTTATAATGTCACAGTTAAGGTGCATTTTTGCCAGTATAGCTTCAAGATATTTCACTTATAGTTCCTCAAATGTTTCACAGTTCAGATCACAATTTTTTTGCACAATCAAGTGTGTTCTCTGATTAGAAATTGGGAGCTGATCCACCTCTGTCCATGAATCACCAAGTTGTTTCTTTATGCCGACCAGGTACTCTGCTTTATTTCCCCCTCGCATTGCATAACCACTCAACAACTGTGTTTCATGTTCAAAGAGCGATGATGGATACATAGTCCACTCATGGCTGAATGTTTTTACTTTCTCACTATAGCCCAAATTTTGCAAAAAATAGAGGTGTCGAACAACATTGCTTTCCTCTTCATAAACCTTTTTGGACTTTTGAACGACTGACAAAAGTTTTTGTACCTTGTCCACAAATGTTTGCTGCTTCACTGATCCAACAGAGCTTTTTCTCGAATCCTGTGCCATAGAAAGAGCTTTTTGTCCAATTTCCGTGGCATTTGCTAGATCCAGAGAGCAACACCTTTTTCCATTAGATATATTCACTAAGCCATCTATTTCTTCACGAAACGGGTGAATCATCTTTGTTTGTACAACATTGGAAATTTCCCTAATTAATGCTATTTCCGTCTCAACAGTGTCACGATTATTGCGTGCACTGGATGGGTTCAAGTGCACCATGGTTTTTACTTGTTCTGAAATAGAAGTCATGATAGGGAGTGCTTTGTCGATGGTTTGAGGCTGCTGTGTGATTCCATTGAAGAGTTGAGTCTTTGCATCACAGTTATACGTTTGTTCCAATGCCATATCCGACCAAACTCCATTGAAGTTTCCAGGGGTCTGGCGGACTGTGAAGTTACCTCTCCTGAAGGCTTCATAGACATAAGGTGCAGTTGTTGGAAGCTGTTTCATAGCCACTAAATATGTCCATATACATAAGCCAAAATTTAGAAGTGCGAGATGAACAACGTGATTCGTGAAACTGTGTCATCAATCGATTCACTCTGCCATCAAACACAAATGGTTTTTGCAGCAGTTCTTTTGATGCATCTAAATCAGACTGTGATACAGATTCAACAAAGTCGTTTACGTGTTCACGGAAGTGTGCAACACACTCCAGATCATCCGTTTCTTTATCAACCACTGCTGGAATGAACTCCAGTGCAATTCAAGCAAGGCTGATAAGATCAGACTGTGAGCTCTCAACATGCCATAATAATTCTTTCCAGCCATTATCTTGTTTGCTGTTCCTGGACCATACACTCCAGCTTCAACCAATATGTCCTCTATTCCAGATGATTTCATCAAATGACCAATTGCTCCCATAAAATTACATGCAATATGAAACCCTCCCATGTGGAGTATGAGCGTCTTATATCTTGCAGGATTTTTCTTCTGTAAACCCAAAACTATTTCATATATTGCCTGATCGCATGTCAATATACAGTGTTCCTGTCCCAGTTTGCTTGTGACTTTCATACAGTAGTCGACAGATGATTGCACAACATCAGGACTTGCTGGTGATTGTGGGAAGAATGGCCCATATCCTATGACTGTTGCTGGAACATGCTGTTCAATCAAAATCTTATTAAATGCATTCCATGTCAAGTGTTTTAAAGGATTTTCTATATCTTCAGATTGCACAGCTTTCATTCCCAGCATGTGCCAAAATGTGTTTGGGTGAAAATCCATTAGCTTTTGTGATCGAAGTTGTGTTCCGTGGAGAGACCTACTGTTTTGCCTGGCCTTCAGCGTCAATTTACTCTCTTTGGTGACAAACTTGTCTACTGTTAGAGAAGTCGACTTTCTTCTTTTTCTGAGAGGTGCAGATGCAGTAGACGGAAGTGTTAGCTCATCAGAAGTGGGGTATTGATAAATAGCATGTGTTGTTCCATGCATAGTTGTTCCATCCTTCGTATTTTCATGGAAATCTAAGTTGTCTATTGCACAGTGAGTGAAAAGACCGTGTTTGAGGTGTGAAGGTGTGAAAAACCCATCTGTTTTTGTTTTCGTTTGCTCTTCGGTTGCTTGTGCAATAGTGGCTACATATCTCTGTGCATCCAGGTAGCTGATGCAATTTCCAAATTTATTGAGCATTGTGATTGTCTCTTTGCTTCTAGTTTGTTTCAATATATGAAGAGCTGTACCCACATGCTTTGGTGTTGGAAAGCCAGATACTGCGGCACTAATGTCTTGTGAAAGATTGAGAACTTGTTCATGTTGTTTTGAAGTAAGATCGACTCTTCCACTGCTTTTCGTTTCTGGAGAGGCATCAGTAATTAACCACGCAACATGGTTGTAAAGATTTATTCCTGATCGTTTCATAGCATAATCATAAGAAATTTCTAATGACGGCTCATCAATGTGATCTTCATCTCTTTCACTATGTGACTGGAATGTTTTCAGGTCTTTTCGTTCCTGTTTTGCAATGTCTCTGACATCACGCCTCAGTGATTTGGCTGCATGATAAGAATGAATCCCCAGGGTATTATCTGTGGAATCAGCTTCGACTTCATCATCATCATCATCACTTTTTTCCATGTAGTCGCTCTTTCGGTGATTCTGCTTTTGCTTTGCGACTTCAGATAGTAGTTTTCCAATGCGAAGATCCTTTGAACACAGCACACTTGATTCACCTTTGCGTGGTAGTATCATTATTCTGAAATCTGTCGAGGACTCGTAAAAAGTTTGCAAGTGCCTTTTAAGAGCTGATGTTCTGTATAAGGATGCAGTTTCAATTCCATGATTGGACAACCATTCTCTGTACATGTCACGTAGTTTTGTTAGGAAAAAAATACATTCACTGTTTTCTGATACTGCATCATTTATATAAGATGAAAGCCACATAAATCCAGCTTCATATGGATTTGGAGATTTGAGCAGGGTTTCTTGTGGTTTCTTGTTGAGGTAAGTATTCAGGCATGTTTTGTGATATCTAAAATCATTGGCGATCATGTCAACACACGAATCTCCATTCCTTGAAGTAGTTTCAACATCTTGTTATCACACAGCTCTTTCGCTTTTGACAATATTGACATCTGTCTATCAGTCATACTCACAAGTGTTAGCTTTCTTTGTCCCTTTTTGTCACGAGACTTGCAGCACACAAAGCACTCTTCTTTGAGTTGTAAGATTGGGCCAGTTTGTGATGATCTTCTTGTAAGTCTATGTGAGCCATTTTGAGCTGACTGGTCCCCTTCAGTTCCTGCAATTTTTCCCACTTTTGCTCGGCACTTCTGTTTACAGTTTTTCGGTTAGTGTATAAATTCCAGCATTTTGCATGATATAAGGGATTCTTTAAAAGCAAAGTGTTGTTAGCAACTGCTTCACAAAGGCAATGTGCAACAGAATCATCACGTTTCTGTACCACAAATACTAGAGCTGGATAACCGTTTTCTGTTAGTCTTTGCAATGTTTCCAGGGATGGCGCTTGGCAGATAATACATTGTGTATAATCCGTGTGAGGACTGGAACGTTTCCGTGATGCACTGGATGATTCCATGTTAATGTTTACCTAAAAAAAGCGGAAAAACTATCAGTGACTATGACATCAGAACAATATCTAGTATCTCACTGTAAGATGATCTTTGGATAATACACACAGAATGCTGGAAAAAACTTTGCATGAAGTACAATATTAAATAAAGGTACAATATCAGTATTAGAGTAGTATGTTTCTATTTAGGCTGCTGTTCTATACAAAAAATGTGGGATGTTCATAACCGATTTTGTTCAGTCCTTAGCACACCAGAAAAGCAGACACGAAAGTCTGGAAAAAATTATCAACATTAATGTATAACAAACTTATCACAAATTTGAGTGATACTATGCTTCTGGATATTATTCAACATCAAGAACAATAAAAATACAACAATGAGGCTCTAGCATCAGTGAACTGTTCAGTTTTACACAAAAATGAATTGGGGGTAGACTTAAGTTAGTGAATATTGTGGCACAATACATAGAGTATTATAGCTGTTAAATATGTGTACCAGTTTGCAGAGGTGTTGGGGATTATTTTGGTATATATATATTATATTACTCTAGTCTGAATTTGGACAAAAACGTAGCATAAAAGTAGAAGAGCGCAAACAAAAAATGTCAGATAAATTGAGCAAATTTTGATAAAAAATGGTATTATTTTCCATATTTCAAAGATTCTATTCAACTTTTCATCCATACTATGCTTCGGGATGTTATACTACATCAAAATGCATCAAATTATTATTTGAAAAAGATAATTTGATGATGTAATTTTGCATTATTTAGTAATTCAGGCTTTTTCATTTTTCGTCTGATTTTGGACCCGGGGTGCATCACTTTTTGGCTTATATTTTTTTTTTGCAATCCAAATGACTGAGCAGGCCTCTTGATTTTAGAAGATAATAGGTTCATCTAACAGAAAAATAAGGTCTGCAAAGTATATCTTTCCGTGTCAGGTTCAACCCCAAAAAGTGCTCCTGGCTCCCCTACTATTAGTACACAATGCCATTTTGCCTCCACATGGGCAATGGGGGTGGAATGTCTTGCCCAAGGACACAATGCGGTTGCCGCAGGTGGAATTCTAACCGAGGACCTCTCAGCTTGCAGCCTGCACCTCTACCTACTGAGCCACCACGGCCCCATTTACTTCAGTAGAACAGTTCTTTGTTATTGGTAAAACAATGCCTGAAGTGGAACTTCTCTGAAGTGGGCAACATTGGTGCAAAAGATTGGCTAAATATGGCTTTATACTTATGCTGCGGTCATGATATAGCCATAAAAGCTGACAGTGACCTTAAACACCATTTAGTAAATAAATAAATAGATAAATATGCATCGTTCAGGTGAACATTTTACTTGTTTCATCAAACTTTTGTGTGAAAATTCACAATTTAGAGATTTATCACACAGGGCTCAAAATAAGCGGTGTCGCGTCACTTTTTGCCATGCAAAACTTGCAAAAAGCTACATGATGTTTAATTATGTATAGCATTTTGCGATACAAGATAATCAACTGCAGCCTATTAGGCTGCAGTTGATTATCTTGTATTGCAAAATGTAAATGAAAATTTGCAAACAAATTTGAAAACTAGTTCACTGATGCTTTACTTCTGATTGTGGAACATTCCAGACATAGCTCGGATTAACTCTCCATCAAGCATCATAATAGCAACTTCATATGTAAGATGAATTCTATTGGTTTAAATTCTTCCCGTTTTTACAACATTTTGCATAAAATGTCCATTAAAAATAACTTCAAGCCCATCAAATTAAAAATCCCAACTTTCATTTTGAGAACTCTATTAAACAACCAAGACGCCATTTGGAAATATCCAAGTCCATGCAACCCTTAAAAGCAGTTCAGTTAAAAAAAACATAGTAAATGTTTCATGTGTTGCATATCATTTGGAAATGCCCAGAAATGGGTGGAAACTATTTTATCTACTTAGAAGAATTCAATACAAAATGGCATAACACAACTCTTGTACATGTGTATACAAAAATAGCTATGTAATTTTTATACGCCCGTTTTGAAAAAAACGGGTCGTATTATGGTAAACTGCTGTCTGTCTGTTCGTCTGGTCATATGTTGTACGATAACTCAAGAACGCTTAGAGAGATTTTTCGTGATTTTTGGGTAGGTGGTGTATATCGATGGAGGGAAGCTCCCTTTTGTTTAGTGTCGCCGTTCGATTAGTCATTCCAGAGTTATGGGACTTTATTACTTAGAAAATTGTTGATTTTTTACACGTCGTACGATAACTCGAGAACGCTTTGAGAGATTTTCGTGATTTTTGGGTAGGTGGTGTATATCATGGAGGGAAGCTCCCTTTCGTTTAGTGTCGCCATTCGATTAGTCATTCCAGAGTTATGGGACTTTATTACTTAGAAAATTGTAGATTTTTTACACGTCGTACGATAACTCAAGAACATTTCGAGAGATTTTCAGGATTTTTTGGTAGGTGGTTTATGTTGATGGAAGGAAGCTCCCTTTCAGTTGGTGTCGCCGCTCGATTAGTCATTCCAGAGTTATGGGACTTTATTTTTCACATGTTGAACAATAACTTGAAAATGCTTAGAGCAATTTTCATGATTTTTTTGTTGCAAGTATATGTTGATAGAAGGAAGCTCCCTTTCGATTTGTGTCGCTGTCCGATGTGTCATTCCAGAGTTATGGGACTTTATTCATCAAAATATAGGCAATTTTCCACATGTTGGACTTTGAGCAATTTTCATGATTTTTTGGTGGACATGTATACTCATATTGTGTGGTTCCCTCTTGTAATTAATAATGGGCGTATCATGCGCTCGTGGCGCAGCTGTTTATTACAAAATGCTATTCATTTTTTGGAAATGTATAGCATTTTGCTACGCAGAGAAAAAAAGTTATTTGGAGCACTGTTATCACATTCTCCGACAATTTTCACCCTTTTCAAGGCATCAGAAATTTCTGTTTGTTTCCGAGATAGCTTTAGCTCGACTGTTCTCATAAAATATTTCTCTTTGATTGCTGACAACCCTTCTCACCAAGTCCCTCATTGTTGTTTGGTTCAAAAGAATCATATACATTCCATAAGTTATACTTTGATAACTCCACCCTCTTCCAAATAATTGTTTCCAGTGAGCACCTTCTTAAAGCTATTCCTTCCCAAAAGTTTCAACTGGTTGAGTATTCTTTTCCCTTTTGTGTTCAGTTTGTTGGTGAGGTTTCTGTATATGCCCCTGTCTGAGGCACATATAGGCTCACCCCCAAGTATCCATATTCTCCTGTTTCCCCACAGGAGTGTTAACCTTGCTTTCCCCTGCACCAGTAAAAAACCTGTTGCAACCATCACACTAATGACCTTCCTTTCGTTGTCGAACACTAATAGTGCATCCATCAAGTGAAATCATGCCATATTACCCCTTCCTCTCTCATCCACACTAGCTACCACTTGAAGAAAGGATAGTGTATAAGAAGCTCATTCTGACATTCAAAGCCCTGAACGGTGTGGCTCCTTATTATCTGCGCATGATAGGGCTGCATGATGTTTGAAACTGAATACCGGTAACGGTGTTAAAAAAAAAATAGTGTGGTATATCGGAATATCAAAAAACTGTTCAGATATCTGAACACACGTACCAAATCGGAACTTGAACCATCACAGTCGGAATGAATCGGCATGCCTTGATGATGCAGTTCGAATAAAACTCAATGCAGACAATATCAAAATTTATTATTCTGAATATTAATTTATCAAATTTTACCAAAAAATTCTACAAAACAATATCATGTGACCCCTCACTGGAGGGGTCACATGATATGGTTTTGTTGAATTTTTTGAAAAATAATATTTTTTCAACTGCTCAATTTATATATTACCTGGGTGGATGTGGATGATTCGTTAGGTAAATGGACATCTTGAAAATTAATTCCTGTGTAAATAAATAATATCGATAAACCAATATTTTTGCAAATGCACCGGTATTCAATCGATACTGGTTTGAATACCAGTATGTATTGGTTTATTGATATATCGTGCAGCCCTAGCGCATGATGGCCATGTTGAATTTGGTTTCCGACCAATAACTAATATATGTTGACTCGAATCATTTTTAGTTTTGAAAGCCAAGAGGAAGCTTCCTTTCAATGTTGGACAAGTCAGCTGAACCAAGATGGGCACCAGTGGCCAATTCATTATGGCTTCCATGGCAGCCATCTTGAATTTGGTTGCCATCCAATAACTGTTGAATACTAACTCGAATCAATTTCATTTTTATACGCCCGTTTGAAAAACGGATGTATTATGTTATGGTGCTGTCCGTCTGTCTGTCTGGGGACAGTTGTATTCCATGCTCTACAGAGCGTGATTTCAATTGGATTTAAAAAATATTTGATATACTGCACAACCAGAATAAGATCTCGTGCAAGTTCGAATTTGGGTCATGTTCGACAGTTTTCCAAGTAGTTATTCCCCCTTTAATACTTAGAAATCGAGCAAATTATGCTTTCCGTGCTCTACAGACCGTCAACTTAATCAGATTCTTTTCAAATTTAATACGCAGCTTCATGGCCATAATATCTCACACAAGTTCATATTTGGGTCGTGTTCAGTTGTTTTCTTAGGAGTTATTGCCCTTTTCATACTTAGAAATCAGTCAAATTATGCTTTCTGTGCTGTACAGTCCGTGAACTTAATCGGATTCTTTTGAAATTTAATACGCAGCTTCATGAGCATGGTATCTCGCACAAGTGCAAATTCGGGTCATATTTGTCAATTTCCGTAGGAGTTATTGCCCTTTAATACTTAGAAATCAGGCAAATTATGCTTTCCGTGCTCTACAGACCGTCAACTTAATCAGATTCTTTTCAAATTTAATACGCAGCTTCATGGCCATAATATCTCACACAAGTTCATATTTGGGTCGTGTTCTGTTGTTTTCTTAGGAGTTATTGCCCTTTTCATACTTAGAAATCAGTCAAATTATGCTTTCTGTGCTCTACAGTCTGTGAACTTAATTGGATTCTTTGGAAATTTAATATGCGGCTTCATGAGCATGGTATCTCACACAAGTGCAAATTTGGGTCATGTTTGTCGATTTCCGTAGGAGTTATTGCCCTTTTCATACTTAAAAATCAGTCAAATTATGCTTTCCATGCTCTACAGTCTGTGAACTTAATCAGATTCTTTTGAAATTTAATACGAGCATGGTATCTCGCACAAGTGCAATTCTCGATCATGTGTGTCCATTTTTGTGGGAGTTATTCCCCTTTTCATACTTAGAAATTGGTCGAATTATGCTTTCCGTGCACTACAGTCCAGGAACTTATTCCAAGGTTTTGTTTTCCAGTACTAGCCCTTTTAACCCTAAATATACAGTGGTATATTCCATTTCAATTGGTAATAACTTCATAAAAATACACCTCCTCTAAAAAAAAAACAAATGGGCGTATAATGCCCCGCTTGGCGTTGCTCTTGTTTGGTTACGCATTATTGGTGTCTAGAGGGAGCTTCCTTTCAATTTTAGATCAGATAATCAATTCAGTGTGGCCACCAAGGTGGCCATTTTGAATTTGAATTTGGTTTCTGTCCAATAACTTGTGAATGCTGATTCAAATCAATTTTATTTTTTGGGTGATGCAGTGTTGGTGTCTTGAGGAAGCTTCCTTTTGATTTTGGCTATGCCCCCTAGACTTATCTACCCTTTTATGACACCACACTGGGGCATATATGCCACGTTTCGCGTTGCTCTTGTTCTATATTCATAATCTAAACATATTTTTTTTTTTTTGGGGGGGGGGGGGGGGGGCAGAGGAATGTAGTTGTCTGTATTGACATAAACACCCTCTTAAATCAGTTATTGATTCTGTTCTACCCTATTGTGGAGTTAATAGGAATTTGCAATCAATTTTTCAAACAATTTACAGCAAGAAACCAAAATTAAAATGATTGCTGTGCTTGACCAGATCCTTTCATAGCCACATCAGTGATAAAACAATTATGTCATTTTTATGACATTCCTTTTGCTGCTCTTGTCATTTTTTTTTTATTTTCAGAAAGACTGTGCAAGTTTCTCATTATGAAGAATTACACCCAATCATTGCTTGACCAATTTTTTACAATCGTTTTGCATTGTCTTCTCTTATGTCCAACTACCCTTTAACAAGTATTCTTGGATCAAGTTGGTCAAAGGGATATCCCCATTCTGCTGAAGTAATCAGTCGTGTCACCAAATAATCTTCCGTTTCATTACTTAATTCAGTTTGCCTGGTTTGACTCCCTATTTCTGTTTTTTGTGCCTATTCAGGAGACTCCTAACCTACTCTGGTACTTTGAATGCTTCTTCAGCCTTCCTAAATGTTTTGGCTCCTAAACCCCTAATGGCGAAATTCCAACTTATTCCAATTATTAGAATCAGTTAATATGTCTAAAAAAAATTATCTTAATTTGATATGTATAAGACCTGAAAAATTCAGTTACACATAATAACTGATTTTACCTGTAACATATATATACTTGTGCCTATTCACCCCACCTCAATGTCAATATTCCCTGAAACCACAAACTTTTGTGTGATATAACAGTATACTTGCTGAAGTTGTTGATATCCCAGTAACACATGTAGGACACATGTGCCAAAGTGTACTGACGAGGAAAACTCTATACCTATGCTCTCCTGGCCTCCAGAGCTAAGTTTTGACCAAGTATTAAATATGTGCAAAAAACCCACTGGAACGTTTTAGCCTCTTTTTAGCTCATCTTGACAAAGTCAAGCTGAGCTAATCTTATCGCTCTGCATCCATCATCCATCCATCCGTCTGTCGTCCGTCAACACCATGTATTGGTCTTCTCCTCCAAAACCACTGGGCCAATTCAAGTGAAAGTTTGTGTGAATGATGGGCCCTAAGGGGCGTTGCATTTTTGTTCAACTCAACATGCCCAGCCCCACAGGGAGGGAGTAGGAGAAAATGCTCCAAAATATTTTCAAAGTCTTCTCATAAACCAGTGTGTACAATGACATGATATTTGTTATGGTGCTTCCTGTTGAGGTGTAGAATCAAATTTGTTCAAACAAAGTTCATGAAGCAATATTTGGCTTTGTAATGGGAGGGGTAAGGTCTTTGGCCCCAGTGGTCTGGTTTGAACCAAATTTGATATGTGGTAGTATTGGGTCATAAGTACTTGACTCATGCAAAAAAAAACAAAACAAATTCCTGCATCCCCATGGGAACCCTGGGAGCTAAAAATAGAAATATTTTCAAACACTCATATTTCCCAAACCACACAGAACAGAGAGCTGTTATTTGGTATGAAGCATCCTTAGGACCAGTAGAATTGAATGGTAAAAAAAGTGCCATTGGTTATGTTAGGGTGTTCTGTATTGGGCATTGAAAAAATGCTGAGTCAGCATATTTGCAAAAATTTAAAAAAATTTAAAAAAATCTTTTCTCCAGAACCAATCATCAGAATTTTTTGATATTTGGTATACAGCATTCATAGGGGGGTGGGGGGGGTGGGGGGGGGGGGGGGGGGGGGGGCAGATACAAGTTTGTTAAAATAAAGCCTATTGGTTCATATTTGGGCTCAATACAGGAGCCCAAATTTTAACTTATGGTAATATGGGGAATTTTCTTTAAAAATCTTCTTCTTCAGAGCGACCAGTCAGAATTAGGGTAATATGGGGAATTTTCTTTAAAAATCTTCTTCAGAACGACCAGTCAGAATCTTTTAATGTTTGGTGTACATCATTGTTATGAGGGCAGATTCAAGACTGTTCAAACCAAGTCCCTAGGTTAATATTTGGGCTTCCTACGGAAGCCCAAATTTTAATTTTGTTCAATATGGGAGATAATTTTTAAAAATCTTCTTCTTCTTCAGATCCACCAGTCAGAATGCTTTCATATTTGGTATGCAACATCTCTAGGGGGGTCAGATTCAAGTTTGTTCAAATAAGATCCATAGGTATATATTGGGGATCGCTATGGTAGCCCAAATTTTTACTTAGTGCGATATGAGGAAATTTCTTTAAAAATCTTCTTCAGGTCCACCAGTCGGAATGCTTATATATTTGGTATACAACATCTCTAGGGGGGTCAGATTCAAGTTTGTTGAATTGGAGTGCCTGGGTTAATATTTGGACTCCATATGGGAACCTAAAATTTGACTTAGTACAATATGAGGGAATTTCTTCAAAAATCTCTTCTTCAGATCCACAAGTTAGAATGCTTTCATATTTGGTATACAGCATCTCTAGGGGGGTCAGATTCAAGTTTGCTCAAATCGGATCCGTAGGTTATTATTTGGGCTCGCTATGGTAGCCCAAATTTTAACTTCATTAGTCAGAATACTTTCAAATTTGGTACACAACATCTCTAGGGAAGTCAGATTCAACTTTGTTCAAATTAAGAGCCTGAGTTAATATTTGGGCTCCCTATGGGAGCTGGAATTGGCCATGTTGCTGAAGAATTAAAAATTTTGTATTCAGTACCCTCTAGAGGTGAGTAGCTAAGATTATTCCACATAGGTTGTATCAAGGGGCTTTATTGGGGAGCTGTACATTTTACATTATGATTAACTGCAGAAAAGGCATGATGCCCGGGTTATTTTTGTCACTCCTGAGGGACTCAAGGATTGACAGTGTATCCTATGGTGATGGATTGCTTAATTCTTGGACCCTGTTTATATTGTGTTCTGTTCAAGATGAGCGCTTCAAGCCCTGTGGGGCCTCTTGTTTAGTTCAGTCTTTGGGTTTCCTTTTTTGATTTCAATGAAATAAATAAACTTAAACTTAGAGTTCACTGGCATTGTGATTTATAAAGTAATAGTGTTTGGCTACCAGTTTATCTTGGTTTTTTTTCTTAATGTCATAAAGATTTTCTTCAGTTCTAGTGCAAAATTATCTCTGAATCTCCTATGTAGAAATTATGGCATTGTTTGTCTTTTTGTGGAATATTCAAGTTGAGGCCTGAAAATTTGATATATTGTACTACAAAGAAATAAAGTAAGAAAATTTTGTAATTTGTAAATGAAGCTGTTGTAAACAAAACTTGCCAAACTGTTGAGGTGAATATA
The DNA here is from genome assembly GCA_031216915.1 of Pictodentalium vernedei. NCBI lineage: Eukaryota > Metazoa > Mollusca > Scaphopoda > Dentaliida > Dentaliidae > Pictodentalium > Pictodentalium vernedei. The sequence continues at coordinate 252,712,624 of CM062295.1, forward strand.
TTTTGTCTAGAAAGTATGATGAGTCATTCCAGTCAATAATGTTTATATGACAGTATTTTACTCTGTACAAGAACTATTATGTTGAAAACAGGTAACACTCAAATATGACCTCAAGAATGTGATCTCGATAAATCTTATTTTTTAGGCAGCATGGCTGAGGTGGATGCGTATATGCCATTTAAGTGTCCCAGTTGCATTGAAAAAGAAGTGTTACATAATATTTTATATTTTTAGCTCACCTGACTGAAAGTCAGGAGGAGCTCAAGTCATGTGATCACTTTTTGTCCATCGTCCCACGTCTGTCCATCCATCATGAACTTACCATTATCAACTTCTCCTAAATCCCTGAGCCAAATTGAACCAAGTTTGATATGCATGGTCCTTATCATATGTCAATTCAAGTTTGTTCCAATAAAGTTGCCACGCTCCATAGGGAGGGAGTGGGGGAAAATGCTAGAAAAATCTCATGAACCCGTGGGTACAGTGACTTGATATTTGGTTTGAAGCTTCCTTCTGAGGTGTAGAATCAAGTTTGTTAAAACAAAGTTTGTGAAGCAATATTTGCCTTCATAATGGGAGAGGCAAGATTTTGGGCCCTGCCCAAAATTTCTATTTTCTGAACTGATGGTCCGATTTGAACGAAATTCGGTACGTGGTATTATTGGGTCATAAGTACTTGATTCATGCTAAACCCCAGGTAATAAAAATAGAAATTTTTTTCAAACGCCCATATTTAACAAACCACACAGAACAGAGAACTGTTATTTGGTATGAAGCATCCTTAGGACCAGTGGAATCAAATGATGAAAAAAAATTGCCATCGGTTTTGTTGGCGTGTTCTATGTGGGGGGGGGGGGGGGGGGGGGGGGGGGCATCAAAAAAATGCTGAGTCAGCATTTGCAAATATTAAAAAAAAATTCTGCTCCAGAACCACTGATCAGAATCTTCTGATATTTGGCATACAGCATCCATAGGGGGGTCAGATACAAGTGTGTTCAGTTTAAGATCCTCGTTTCATATTTGGGCTTAATGCAGGAGCCCAAATCTTAACTGAGGGCAATATGGGAAATAAGCTTTAAAAATGTTCTTCAGAACCGCTGGTCAGAATGTTTTAATATTTGGAAAACATTGTTACGAGGGTCAGATTCAAATTTGTTCGCATCAAGTCTCTCAGTTAATATTTGAGCTTCCTATGGGGGCCCAAATTTTAACTTAGTACAGTATGAGGAAATTTCTTTTAAAAAAAACTTCTTCTTCAGATCCACCAGTCAGAATCCTGTCATATTTGGTATGCAACATTTCTAGGCAGGTCAGATTCAAGATTGTTCAAATCAAGTTCCTGGGTTAACATTTGTGCTCTCTAGGGGGGGGGGGGGGGGGGCCGAATTTTACTTTAGTGCAATATGGGGAAGTTTCTTTAAAAATCTTCTTCAGATCCACCATCAGAATCCTTTCGTATTTTGGTATATGACATCTCTAGGAGGGTCAGATTCACGTTTGTTCATATCAAGCTCCTGGGTTAGTATTTGAGCCCAAAGTTCAACTTAGTGCAATATGAGGGAATTTCTTTAAAAATCTTCTCCAGAACCATCAATTAGAACCTTTTGATATTTGGTATACAACATCTCTAGAGGGGTCGGATTCAAGTTTGTTCAAATCGAGTCCCTGGGTTAATATTTAGGCTCACTATAGGAGCACGAATTTCACCTTATTGCAATATGAGGAAGTTTCTTTAGATAATCTTTTTTTTCAGCTCCACCAGTTAGAATGCTTTCATATTTGATATGCAACCGCTTTTGGGGGCTCACACTCAAATTTGTTCAAATCTGGTCCCTGGTTTAATATTTGGGCTCTCTATTGGCACCCAAAATTTAACTTAGTGCAAAATGAGGAAATTTCTTAAAAAATTTTCTTCTTCAGATCCACCCATCAGAATCCTTTCATATTTGGTATACAACATTTCTAGGGGTGGGGAGGGGGCAGATTCAGTTTGTTCAATGGGAGCCTGAATTTTAATTTAGTGCAATATGAGGGACTTCCTTCAAAACTCTTTTTCTCCAGAACCACCAATCAGAATATTTTCATATTTGATATATAACATCTCTGGGAAGATAATATTCAGTCCCTTCCTTAATATTTGGGCTCTCTTTTTTGGGGAGGGGAGGGGGATAGGTGGGGTGGTCCAAGTTTGTTCAAATCCATTCCTGAGTGGATTTTTTTCCATAAAAATTTGCATTTCAAATTGCAGTGACATAATAACCCTTGGAAGTTTGGCAGTGCTGGTCTACAGCTGATAGAACTGGAAGCAGTCAGGAAGACTTAAGATAATCATCTGACATGGACACTAGAGTTATGAATAATTTCATGACTTCATTCCTCTGTAGTGTTGATGTACCATGACTAACTGAATGTGATCTTCTTTGAACCACTTATTAGGTGAGCGAT